>CM075745.1:41422983-41552983 GCA_037974335.1 Prionace glauca
CTTTCTCTCTCTCTCTTTCTGTCACCATGTGGGTCACTATCAGAGTGGATCTCTGTCTCTCTCTCTCTTGTTCTATGTAGGTCACTATCAGAATGGACCTTTCTGTTTCTCTATGTGGGCTAATGACAGATTAGATCTCTCTCGTTCTCTCTCTCTCTCTCTTTCTCTCTCTTTCCCTCTCTCTCTTTCGCTTTCTCCCTCTCTCTCTCTTTCTCTCTCTCCTTCTCTCTCTTTTCCTCTCTCTCTTTCTCTCTCTCCCCCATCTCTCCCTCTCTCTATTTTTCTATCTCTCTTTCTCTCTCTCCCCCATCTCTCCCTCTCTCTCTTTTCTGTCTCTCTCTCTCTCTCTCTGTCCCTCTCTCTCTCTTTCTCTCTCTCCCTCTCTTTCTCTCTCTCCCCCATCTCTCTTTTCCTATCTCTCTTTCTCTCTCTCTTTCTCCCTCTCTCTCTCTTTCTCTCTCTCCCTTTCTTTCTCTCTTTCTCCTCCATCTCTCCCTCTCTCTCTCTTTCTCTCTCTCCCTCTCTTTCTCCTCCATCTCTCCCTCTCTCTCTTTCATTCTCTCTCCCCCTCTCTCCCCCTCTCTCTCCCCCCCCTCTCTCTCTTTCTCTTCCACTCTCTCTCTATTATGGTTTTCTCTCACTCAAATCCACTTGACAATGGATTTTGGCAATTTCCATATGACAGATGTGAAGATAACTAGTCTATAATTTCCTGCTTTCCCTGCTGCTCTTTTCTTGAATAAAAGGCCAGGATTTTATCGTTCCTCCTGACCGGGGAGTTATTAACTACGTGCCGATATAAATGGCAATTTAAATGGTACATTGCTTCCACCAGGGAGGACGCGCACTGTCAGCTCTGCGAAACCCTGGTGAAGGTTGTTACTCGATGGGCTGAATGGCCTGTGTCTGCTCCTACATTTTATGGTCTTATTAGCCATTTCCAATTCACTGGGGCCCTGCCAGAATGTAAGGAGGATGAAAACCCTTGCCTCTATACCTTTCCCCAGCAACAGGGATTGTTTGAAGTTCCCTCCTTCCCATTTCCTCCTTGATTTTCAACATTCCTGTGAAATTTTCAAAGTTCTCTTACGTGAAGACTAACACACAATATTTGCTCAACTCACACAGTGAGCACGTGTTTTCCCTCATCAATTCTCAGACTCACTCCCTGGAGGACAAACACTCCCTTTAGTTATTCTTTTCCCATGCAAATATTTGTAGAAACTCTCACTCCCTGCTTTTATATTACGAGCTAGCCTTTCCCCATACAGTTATTTCTCCCTCTTCTTTTTTTAATCAGTCTTTTTTTCCCTGACCTGAGATTAATTTTCGCAGATACTTACAGTGTTCCTTTCAATTTGATACATTCCTCAGCTATTTTCCATTTATATAGATGATCTGGAGGAGGGAACCGAGTGTAGGGTGTCGAAATTTGCTGATGACACCAAGATTGGTGGAACGGCAAATTGTGCGGAGGGTGTGGAGAGTCTGCAGAAGGATCTAGATAGGCTGGGCGAATGGGCCAGGAAATGGCAAATGGAATTTAATGTTGGCAAGTGTGAGGTGGTCCACTTTGGTAGGAGGAATGGTAGGAAGGACTATTACTTACGTGGCAAAAAACTGCAGCAGGCGACGGTGCAGAGGGACCTCGGGGTCCTTGTGCATGAGTCGCAAAAACCCAGCCTGCAGGTGCAGCAGGTGGTCAGGAAGGCGAATGGGATGCTGGCCTTCATAGCGAGGGGGATTGAATATAAAAGTAGGGAGGTCTTATAGGGCATTGGTGAGGCGCAGCTGGAGTACTGTGTGCAGTTTTGGTCGTCGTACTTACGCAAGGATATTTTGGCCTTGGAGGGAGTGCGGAGGAGGTTTACGAGGCTGATACCAGAGTTGAGGGGGTTGAGCTATGAGGAGAGGCTGAATAAACTAGACTTGTACTTGTTAGAGTTTAGAAGAATGAGGGGAGATCTCATTGAGACATATATGATGAATGGGAGGCTATTGAGAGGGTGCAGAGGAGATTTACAAGGATGTTGCCTGGATGTTGCCTGGATTGGGAGGCATGCCTTATGAGGATAGGTTGAGGGAGCTCGGTCTCTTCTCCCTGGAGAGACGAAGGTTGAGAGGCGACCTGATAGAGGGTTTATAAGATGTTGAGAGGAATAGATAGGGTGGATTCTCGGAGGCTATTTCCCAGGGCTGAAATGGTCGCTACGAGAGGACACAGATTTAAGGTGCTGGGGAGCAGGTACAGAGGAGATGTCAGGGTAAGTTTTCACTCAGAGGGTGGTGAGTGAATGGAATCGGCTGCTGTTGGCGGTGGTGGAGGCGAACTCACTGGGGTCTTTTACAAGACTTCTGGATGAGTGTCTGGGATGTAATGGGATTGGGATAGTTCTATGGCCTGGTAGGTATGGATGTGATCGGCGCAACTTTTGGCCGAAGGGACTGCTTGTGCCGGAGTGTTCTACGTTCTATGTTAATACACCAAAGGGGGTTGGACTGCCTGATGTGTTACTCTTGTGACGACACGGTACTTTTAAGGAATGTAGTTGAGCTGTGCATTTGACCTGTTCCGGGAATATCTAGCTAACGGACCACTCGGTGCGGGAAGACAGTTGGAATCCGCTCTGGGATTGTTAAGGCCAAAATCCTCCATGGGTGGATTTGAAAAATTACACTTGGAGTAATAACGACCCGGAATTTTAATGGCACAGCTGCCCCGATTCCGGGAGTGGACGAGGATCAGAGAATGGCATTTTCCATTAGCCCCGGGCGGGATCGTACGACCTACGGGCAGGCGTGCCAGTAAAATTCCAACCCGCATTTTCTCCCGGATACTTGACCGGTGGAGCGTTATTGATGAGGGGAGGAGGAAATGAAGTGTGTTAAATTCAGAGCTGGTTTGATAGCCGGCTGTTCTGTCTGAAGCCACTGAACTGTGAGCACTGCCGTTAAGGGCGGCACGGTAGCACAGTGGGTTAGCACTGCTGCTTCACAGCTCCAGGGTCCACGGGTTCGATTTCCGGCTCGGGTCACTGCCTGTGTGGAGTTTGCACATTCTCCTCGTGTCTGTGTGGGTTTTCTCCGGGTGCTCCGGTTTCCTCCCACAGTCCAAAGATGTGCGGGTTAGGTTCATTGGCTATGCTAAAAAATTGCCCCTTAGTGTCCTGGGATGTGTAGGTTAGAGGGATTAGCAGGTAAAATGTATAGGGATATGGGGATAGGGTCTGGGGTGGGATTGTGTTCGGTGCAGACTCGATGGGCCGAAGGGCCTGTTTCTGCACTGTAGGCTTCTATGCTGGTTCTATATGCAGGGTAGAATAGGTGTGGGGTGATGTGACGGCGCGGGCTCGTTGGGCCGAAGGGCCTGTTTCCCGTACTGGGTTGTTCTTTGTTCTTTGTTTGGCCGATTACCTGCACTTGTTAACTCAAAGTGAAGAGCCCCAGAGATTCAGTGAGTTCACGAGCCACTGGCTTCATCGGATAAATGGATTCCGTTCAAAAAGATCAGCTCCGAAAGCCTTCCACTTAGAAGATGAGTCTCATCTCCCAGTCTCAGCAACCTCGCTACTTGAGGCAGCGAGCGGATGGGATAAAATTTACTCCCCCTCGGGGTAAACAGTTTCCAACGTTTGAGAGGGACCGGAAGGGACCGGTGGTGCTCTGAATTTTTGAACGTGCGATCGATCGAGGGAGGTGTGTTCCCGTGGGTGGCGCGGTGTCGCAGTGGTTAGCACCCCTGCCTCGCAGTCCAGCGGACCGAGATACCATTCTGTAAGGTCTCAGCTAGAGAGGGAGAAAAAGAAATAAGCGCAATTAATACCATCTCCCACAAAGACTAGACATCGCAAACAGCCGATGAGGCAGGTTTGCAGGGCAGTCACTGTTACAGGAAACGTGGCACAGGAAGATCCCACTAACAGCGGAGTGAAAATGCCCAGGTAATTTCTTGCTTAATATGTTTCGGGGCAGCAGGGTGAGGGGCAGTGGGCGAGGGGTGGTGTAGGGATCGTGGAGAGAGCACTCCCTCTCTTATTCAAAATTCTGCTAAAGGCCCTTTTACATCCATTTGAGAGAGGTTTTAGTTTAACATCTCGACTGAAAGACAGCACCTCTGGACAGTGCGGCACTCCCTCGGCACTGACCCTCTGACAGTGCAGCACTCCCTCAGCACTGACCCTATGACAGTGCGGCACTCCCTCGGCACTGACCCTCTGACAGTGCAGCACTCCCTCAGCACTGACCCTATGACACTGCGGCACTCCCTCAGCACTGACCCTCTGACAGTGCGGCACTCCCTCAGCACTGACCCTCTGACAGTGCGGCGGTCCCTCAGCACTGACCCTCTGACAGTGCAGCACTCCCTCAGCACTGACCCTCTGACAGTGCGGCGCTCCCTCAGCACTGACCCTCTGACAGTGCAGCACTCCCCTCAGCACTGACCCTCTGACAGTGCGGCGGGTCCCTCAGCACTGACCCTCTGACAGTGCGGCACTCCCTCGGCACTGACCCTCTGACAGTGCGGCACTCCCTCAGCACTGACCCTCTGACAGTGCGGCACTCCCTCAGCACTGACCCTCTGACAGTGCGGCACTCCCTCAGCACTGACCCTCTGACAGTGCGGCACTCCCTCAGCACTGACCCTCTGACAGTGCGGCACTCCCCTCAGCACTGACCCTCTGACAGTGCGGCACTCCCTCAGCACTGACCCTCTGACAGTGCGGCACTCCCTCAGCACTGACCCTCTGACAGTGCGGCACTCCCTCAGCACTGACCCTCTGACAGTGCGGCACTCCCTCAGCACTGACCCTCTGACAGTGCGGCACTCCCTCAGCACTGACCCTCTGACAGTGCGGCACTCCCTCAGCACTGACCCTCTGACAGTGCGGCACTCCCTCAGTACTGACCCTCTGACAGTGCGGCACTCACCCTCAGCACTGACCCTCTGACAGTGCGGCACTCCCTCAGCACTGACCCTCTGACAGTGCGGCACTCCCTCAGCACTGACCCTCTGACAGTGCAGCACCCCCCTCAGCACTGACACTCTGACAGTGCGGCACTCCCTCGGCACTGACCCTCTGACAGTGCGGCACTCCCTCGGCACTGACCCTCTGACAGTGCGGCACTCCATCGGCACTGACCCTCTGACAGTGCGGCACTCCCCTCGGCACTGACCCTCTGACAGTGCGGCACTACCCTCGGCACTGACCCTCTGACAGTGCGGCACTCTATCGGCACTGACCCTCTGACAGTGCGGCACTCCCTCAGCACTGACCCTCTGACAGTGCTGCACTCCCTCAGCACTGACCCTCCGTGTCAACCTCGAAACCTGTGCTCAGATGTCTGAATGGGACTTGATCACTCTGTGACCCTGGCGGAAGTGGTCCTGGGCTGAGGTTTGGCTGCCTCTTTAATGCCAGTCCAAATTCACAGTGGCTCATTTCGTGGTACATTCTCCAGATGAGGGCTGAAGTGCTGAATCCAATATGGCTCGACCAGGGTTTGAGTGAGCTGGAAACCCCCCCCCTCCTGCAGCTCCCACGTTTAGACAGCAGCACCCCAGCCGTTCCAGGCAATAGGCTGCCTTCCCTTGTTAACATGGTGCTGGAACGGTAGCACAGTGGGTTAGCACTGCTGCTTCACAGCTCCAGGGTCCTGGGTTCGATTCCCGGCTCGGGTCACTGCCTGTGCGGAGTTTGCACATTCTCCTCGTGTCTGCGTGGGTTTTCTCCGGGTGCTCCGGTTTCCTCCCACAGTCCAAAGGTGTGCGGGTTAGGTTCATTGGCTATGCTAAAAATTGCCCCTTAGTGTCCTGGGATGTGTAGGTTAGAGAGATTAGCAGGTAAAATGTGTAGGGATATGGGGATAGGGTCTGGGTGGGATTGTGTTCGGTGCAGACTCGATGGGCCGAAGGCCTGTTTTTGCACTGTAGGGTTCTATGGTTCTATGGAAGGAACGCTGATAGTCTTGGCATTGCCACGGCAGTGATTGGCAGGAGCACAGCCACACAAGCTGGTTTTTAATTTTGGATGGTTTGGTAACCAAGCAGATGGTGTCTGAACGCTGGAGATGGTTGAGAAGTATTTTTCCAGCCTTGTTAGGGCAGCTGAGATGGATGCGGGGTCGGGGGTTGGGGGGAAGGGATATTCCGTTAATAGCGTTGAACCTATGGAGTTCCTGGCCCAGTTTTCTTGGTAGTGTCAGGTCCATTAAGCCATCCATGACATGTTTTGGGGGTAATGGGTATTTGCAGCACCATGGTGAAAATTCTATCCAACAGCCTAGAAAAATCTTAGCAGTGTAAAGGATCAGAAGGATCTTGGGGTCCGTGTCCATAGGACTCTTAAATCGGCCTCGCAGGTGGAGGAGGTGGTCAAGAAGCGTATGGTGTACTGGCCTTCATTAATCGAGGGATTGAGTTTAGGAGTGGGAGGTAATGCTGCAACTTTGTAAGACCCCTTGTCAGACCCCACTTGGAGTACTGTGCGCAGTTCTGGTCGCCTCACTACAGGAAGGACGTGGAAGCTATTGAAAGGGTGTAGAGGAGATTTACAAGGATGTTGCCTGGATTGGGAGGCATGCCTTATGAGGATAGGTTGAGGGAGCTCGGTCTCTTCTCCCTGGAGAGACGAAGGTTGAGAGGTGACCTGATAGAGGTTTATAAGATGTTGAGAGGAATGGATAAGGTGGATTCTCCGAGGCTATTTCCCAGGGCTGAAATGGTCGCTACGAGAGGACACAGGTTTAAGGTGCTGGGGAGCAGGTACAGAGGAGATATCAGGGGTAAGTTTTTCACTCAGAGGGTGGTGGGTGAGTGGAATCGGCTGCCGTCGGTGGTGGTGGAGGCAAATTCACTGGGGTCTTCTAAGAGACTTCTGGATGAGTACACGGGATTTAATGGGATTGAGGGTTATAGATAGGCCTGGTAGCTAGGGATATGATTGGCGCAACCTGTTGTATGTTCTGTGTAAAAGTCGTGTGACCCAGTCATGTGACATCTTAAGATGACTATGGGTTATTTCCCATCGTTGTGGTTAAATCTCTCCATCGCCTTGTTCCTCCCTGGCTCTGTAATGTCCTCCTACCAACAGCCCGTGATAATCTCTGCCTCCCTCTGGTATCAGGCGCATCCACAACTTTAATCACACTGCCATTGGCAGCATTGTCTTCAGCTGTCCAGGCCTCCAACGTATGGAGCGACGCGATGGCCTAGTGGTATTATCGCTAGATTATTAATCCAGGAAACTCAGCTAATGTTCTGGGAGACCCGGGTTCGAGTCCTGCCATGGCAGTTGGTGGAATTTGAATTCAATAAAAAATATCTGGAATTAAGAATCTACTGATGATCGTAAAACCGCTATCAATTGTTTGGAAAAAAAAAACCCCACCTGATTCACTGATGTCCTCTCGGGGAAGGAAATCTGCCATCTGTACCCGGTCTGGCCTACGTGTGACTCCAGAGCTACAGCAATGTTGGTTGACTCTCAAGTGCCCTCCAAGGGTAACTTGGGGTGAGTGATCAAAGTAGGCCCAGATATGAGGCCCACGTCCCATGAATGAATAAAAATAAAATCAGGATTTCCTCCCTCAAGCTCATGCTCCTCTTTTAGAGATGCTCCCTAAAACCTACCTCTTTATTTGAGTTTTTGGACATCTGTTCATGTGCATGAGTCGCAAAAACCCAGCCTGCAGGTGCAGCAGGTGGTCAGGAAGGCGAATGGGATGCTGGCCTTCATAGCGAGGGGGATTGAATATAAAAGTAGGGAGGTCTTGCTGCAGCTGTATAGGGCATTGGTGAGGCCGCAGCTGGAGTACTGTGTGCAGTTTTGGGCGCCGCACCTGCTCAAAGATATTTTGGCCTTGGAGGGAGTACAGAGGAGGTTTACTAAGCTGATACCGGAGTTGAGGGGGTTGAGCTATGAGGAGAGGCTGAATAAACTAGGTTTGTACTCGTTGGAGTTTAGAAGAATGAGGGGAGATCTCATTGAGACGTATAAGATGATGAATGGGATCGATAGGATAGAGGTGGAGAAACTCTTCCCGCTCAAAAAAGACAGTAGGACTAGGGGGCACAGCCTCAAGATAAAGGGGGGGGCGTTTTAGAATGGAGTTGAGGAGGAACTTCTTCACTCAAAGGGTGGTGAATCTCTGGAATTCTCTACCCGTTGAAGTGGTGGAGGCTACCTCGCTAAATATTTTCAAGAAGCGGGTTGATGGGTTTTTGATAAGAGAGGGGATAAGGGTTATGGGGAGAGGGCGGGAAGGTGGAACTGAGCCACGACAGATCAGCCATGATCTTATTGAATGGCGGGGCAGGCTCGAAGGGCCAGATGGCCTACTCCTGCTCCTATTCCTTATGTTCTTATGTTCTTACGTTCAAATAGCTCCATGTGTGGCCTGCTGTCAAACTTTCTTCACCCTGAGGTGAGCCGTCTCAATGTAATTATAAGGGTGCTGTATAAATGCAAGTTTTTGTTGTAATGTTAAAGAAGCCAAACAGTTCCACGGAGCCAAGATATCGACTCACCTCTGTAAATACAATTCAAAATAATCCCTGCCCATCGGCTAGAATAATTGTAGCACTGCATAAATTCATACTGTCGGCTGATGTGGAATATTGGTTGTTTCTTAGAACGTAGAACAAAGAAAAACTACAGCACAAACAGGCCCTTCGGCCCACAAGTTGCATCGATCACATCGCTACCTACTAGGCTTACCTATAACCCTCAATCCTATTATGTCCCATGTACTCATCCAGAAGTCTCTTGAAAGACCCTATCGAATTTGCAAAAGACCCCTATCGAATTTGACAAGAATTGTTTCTTGTCTGTTTGGCAAGTTTTTCTGTCTCTCTAAACGCAACACCCTCTATCTGTTTGTGTCTGTGGTCCTCACTTTTACCCATGTTTTTCTCTCTCCTTCGCACCCACAGTCAGTCTCACGGTAACACTGCTCGTTATCCTGCCTCCCTCGCTGGGAAGGAAGCAAGGTTGGAAAGGGTAAATATTGATCCGGCACCTTTGAAGGTTCCAAGTCGTCACAAAGCGGCCTACAACCAATTGAATATTTTTGGAGTGTTATCATTGTTGGCAAAGTTGGAAGTTCCATTGCCAAGCACAGCGACTCCCAGGGGCAGAGCCGCGATAGGTCCCAGTGGAAAATCGTAACTTGACCCAGACACCAAGTCCCCCCACTGCTGTTTTTGGAAATAGTTCCCCCAGGGACCCTGTGCCACCATCAGAGAGGGCGGACACAGCCTCAGTTTACCCGAAAGTCAGCACGTCCCACAGCGCGGGACAGCACTGAGCCTGAGCTTTGTGCTCATGTGTCTTGAGTGAGGCTTGAGTCTGACCTTCTGTCTGGGAGCAAAGGAGTATTACTAAACTACAGCGAACACCTGAATAGCCATAAGGTGTTAGCCTGATGGTAGAATGGTCATTCGACCCCTGGGAATGGAGACTGGGAACTCTGCATTAAACATTGCATCACCTATAGATTAGTCACCAGGTTCAGTGTTATCTGCCAGGGTTGACTTGCTTCTTTTCTCCTTCACCCCTGCAATTTTACAACATACATTCCGCCGCCCAGGGCTCCTCGTTGTAAGCAGTGGGGGCACTATTTCCAAGATCAACAGGGGGGGGTCATGGTGTCTGGGACAAGATGTGACTCTCCATCGGGACTTGAACATTTTAAAGGATCTTGAGGTTTTAGTGAGTGATACCCCTGCCTGTAGGTCACAGGATCCAGGTTCAAATCTAAATCCATGTTGTCCAACGAGGGGCATACACGCGGTGGGTCGTGCGAGGGCTGCTCTTGGATGTTGCTTCGAGAGTTGCCTAGTGCTTCACATCGTTAGTGTTCGCTTAAACTGGACCATCTGACGGGCAACACGACAGCTCAGTGACTATCACTGTTTGCTGTGCAGACACATGGATTTGGGTCGGTGTCTGTGGGAGTTTGCGCATTCTCCCCGTGCTTGCGTGGGTTTTCTCCGGGTGCTCCGGTTTCCTCCCACACCCCAAAAAACGTGCTCTTAGGCTGATTGGTGTAACAAATTGTCCCTAAATTAGTCTCCCCTCAATCTGGTTTCCAATGTGGAGTGCCATAAGCGTAGACAAGGGTCACGGGTGGAAGAGGGGACTCGCAATGTTGAAATGGGCGGCGGGGTCTCGTTGAGCCTGTTTCCCGTGCTGTGTTGTTCTTTGTTCTTGTTCTTATGTGATGGGCGCAGAAGGTGCGCCCATAGCCTGGCCAAACAGGTTGATTACTGACCGGCAAATCCTCCCAGTGTGTCCACGATGACTTGTGAAAGATGGATTGCAAATGCACCAACTTTCTGACCAGCCATTTTTTTCATACCCTAGGCTCAACTTCCCCAGTAATTTCCAGCGTTCCTGCCTCGCTCCCACTTCCTGATCTCTAGCTATTTCTGGGATGTAACTTATATCCTCAGTACTGAAGACTGATGAACAATCGGTTCAACTCATCTCCTTATTAATTCTCCAGACTCACTTCCTATACAATCAAAGGTCACTTTGTGAACTCTTTTATAAAAGATATCTATATTTGGGGTGGTGCGGTGGCACAGTGATTGGCACCGCTCCCTCACTGCGCCAGGGACTCGGGTTCGATTCCCAGCTCGGGTCCCTGTCTGTGTGGAGTTTGCACATTCTCCACGTGTCTGCATGGGTTTCATTTGGGTGATCTGGTTTCCTCCCACAGTCCTGCTTAGGTGCATTGGCCGTGCTAAATTCTCCCCCCGTGCACCCAAACAAGCGCTGGTGTGTGGCACCTGGGGGATTTTCACAGCAATTTCATTGCAGTGTTAATGTAAGCCCTATTTGTAACACTAATAAATAAACTTTAGAGCTTTAGAAACTCTTACTGTCTTTACTCTTGCATTCTAACTATTCCCTCATTTTAATCTTTTAGTTATTCTTTGTTGTTTTTCCTGTATTATTATGAATCTTTTGATCATCCATCTTTGTGCAATTCTATATTTTTCTTTAAGTTTTTTAATTAACCATAGATGGTGGATTCCCCTCCCCTTGGGATTTTTCTTTCTCGTTGGAATGTATCTGTGTATTCTGAAATATCCCCTTAAATGTCCACCACTGCATCTCTATTGAGTAATTCCTTACCCTAATTTGCCAGTTCACTTCCGCTAGCTGTGTTTTCGTGCCCTCGTCATTGCTCTTATTTAAGTTTAAAATACTAGTCTCTGACCCATTCTTCCCTCCCACAGACTGAATGTAAAGTTCAATCATGTTGTGCTCACTCTTGTCACATGTCACATTCTTGTCACACTATTTGTAACCCCCCGTCACTTGCCTGGGCTCGCAACATCTCACTGTCTGGAGGCAATACACATCTCTTTAACCCATGATTAATGCTATCTGCACTCACATTGTCTGCACCATTAGGACTTGATTAGCTGTAAAGATTCACATTCTAATCAGTATTCTGTAATCTGAGTGTGTGCCTTTTTATGTCCTGATTGTGATCAGAACTCCCCACTCACCTGAGGAAGGAGCAATGCTCTGAAGGTTAGTGACCTTTGTTACTAAATGAACCTATTGGACTTTAACCTGGTGTGGTGAGAATTCTTATTATGCTCACTCTTACCTAAGGATGCCTTCACTGTGAGATCATTAATAAATCCTAACTGGTTGTACAATACCAGGTCCGATATATCTTCTCTCCAATTGACTCCTAAACCTGCCAATCAAAGAAATTATCCTGAGAACATTCTACGAGTGTGTCTGCTGTGCTACCTTTGTCCGTCTGGTTGTTCCAGTTTACAGAGTCATCGGCCCGAACTCTACCATCTCGCCTACCACAGAATTGGGCTGGGTGGAGGTCCGAGAATGAGAATCTCCAGTGACCTCTGGTCTCACCGTAAAGCAGTCAGAAGTCTGACAACACCGGGTTCAAGTCCAACCGATTTATTTGATAGTAAACTCACAAGCTTTCGAGGTTTCCCTCTTCGTCGGGTGAATGGAGAGTTCTGGCCTCAGACAGAGCATATAACAGCACAGACAGTTAGAAGAATGAGGGGAGATCTCATTGAGACGTATAAGATGATGAATGGGATGGATAGGATAGAGGTGGAGAGACTCTTCCCGCTCAAAAAAGACAGTAGGACTAGGGGGCACAGCCCCCTAGTGGGGTGGTGAATCTCTGGAATTCTCTGCCCGTTGAAGTGGTGGAGGCTGCCTCGCTAAATATTTTCAAGAAACGGGTTGATGGGTTTTTGATAAGAGAAGGGATTAAGGGTTATGGGGAGAGGGCGGGAAGGTGGAACTGAGCCACGACAGATCAGCCATGATCTTATTGAATGGCGGGGCAGGCTCGAGGGGCCAGATGGCCTACTCCTGCTCCTATTTCTTATGTTCTTATGTTCTTATTATCAAATAAATTGGTTGGACTTTAACCTGGTGTTGTCAGACTTCTTACTGTGTTTACCCCAGTCCAACGCCGGCAGCTCCACATCATGACTACTCACTGTAAAATCCCACCCATAATCTTACAGCACAAAAGGAGACTCTTAGGCCCATCATCTCTATGCTGGCCCTCAAGCAGCTGTTTACTCTAATTGCATGTCCCAGCACTTGGTCCATTGCCTTGTATACTATGGAGTTCAAGTGCCCATGTAACTGCTTCTCTATAGCATGAGAGTTCTTGCCTCCATTACCCTCTGGGTAAGAATGTTTTTCTCATATCCCCTAGAAACCTCCTGCGCCTTCCCTTAAATCTTTGCCGCTTGGTTATTGACCCCTCTACCAAGGGGAAAAGTTTCTTCCTATCAACCCTACAGTGCAGAAAGAGGCCCTTCGGCCCATCGAGTCTGCACCGAACACAATCCCACCCAGGCCCTACCCCCATATTATACCGACTAATCCCTCTAACCTACACATCCCTGGACACCAAGGGGCAATTTCATAGCATGGCCAATCACCCTAACCCGCACATCTTTGGACTGTGGGAGGAAACCGGAGCACCCGGAGGAAACTCACGCAGACACAGGGAGGGGAATGTGCGAACTCCACACAGACAGTGACCCGAGCTGGGAATCGAACCCAGGACCCTGGAGCTGCGGAGTAGCAGTGCTAACCCACTGTGCTACCGTGCCGCCCTCATAATCTTATACCCCTGAATCAGTTCTCCCTCAGCCTTCTCCACTCCAATGAACAGAACCCCGGTCTGCCCAACCTCCCTGCATGGTTAACCCCTCCAGTCCAGGCAACACCCTGGGTGAGTCTCCTCTGCACCCTCCCTGTCTCTATCACATCCTTCCTGTGGTGTGGTGACCAGAACTCCAGCTGTGGCCTAACTAGCATTTAGTACAGCTCCATCATAACCTCCTTGCTCTTATATCCTGTGCCCCAGCTAATAAAAGCATATATTCCGTTTGCCTTCTGAACCATCTTATCTACCTGTCCTGCTGCCTTCAGAGATTTTTGGATATGCACCCCAAAGTTCCTCTGGTCCACCGTGGTTCCTGGTTTTCCTACCATTGGTTCCGGAGTTTCCCTGTCTAATTGGTCCTCCCAAAATGCGTCACCTCACACATTTTGGGGTTAAATTCCATTAGCCGCTATTGTGCCCATCTGACCATTCCGTCTGTGTCACCCTGCAAGCTAAATCTTTCCTCCTCACTATTTACCACCAATATTCCGTATGCTTACTGATCATGGCCCCACGATCACAGCAGGGACCCAGTACTGACCCCTGCGATCCATCACGGACTTCCATTCACAAAAACAACCTCCGACCATCACCCTCAGCCAGGAACCCACTTCCCCATCTGTTGAATGGAATCCCTCAGGATGATCGCCACCCCTTTCTGACAAGCTCTCCCCATTCCTCCTGTGATATCCCACCCTGCCACGTGTGTCACTGCTGAGGAACCTGTAGACCACCCCCACAAAGTGACTTCTTATCTTTATCATTCCTCACCTCTGCTCAAACTGTCTCTGTGTCCTGGTTTCCTGAACCCTGCGGTGCTGATGCGGTCTTTAATTCATAGGGCCATCCCGTGTCCTAACTCTCTGTTTCTCCTAATAAGCACACAGCCCTTCAAAATTCAGTCTCTGGCATCCTGCAGCCATGTCTCTGTAATGGCTTTTCCATCATACTTATCTCAATTTGCAGATCATCCATTTGGTTTTGAACACCACACAGTCTTAAGGGTTATTTCTGTAACCTGTTAGTTTCCCCTTCGACTTGTACTCTCTGGGGGAGATTTTCCACTCTGCCCGCCACAGGGCAGGCAGACCACCCAAAGGCCTGTTGACTTCAGGTGGGGGTTTCCAGTCTTAGGGTGAGTGCAGACAGAAAGTACCTCCCTCTCTGTCTCTTCCCGCCATCGTCTTTTTCTCAATTTCCATATCTCTCTGACCTTATCTCTCCTCCTTCGTATAACAGGGGCCGCAATTCTCTAACTGTTCGAACCCTGCCGCTGCTACCAGCGAGAGTAGCCAATCCCAGCTTGGTGGGGGGGGGGGGGGGGGGGGTTGAGGTCATAAGAACATAAGAAATAGGAACAGGAGTAGGCCATCTAGTCCCTCGAGCCTGCCCCGCCATTCAATAAGATCATGGTTGATCTGAAGTGGATCAGTTCCACTTTCCCGCTTTCTCCCCATAACCCTTAATTCCCCTTGTCTATCAGAAACCTATCTACCCGTGACTTAAATATATTTAGCGAGGCAGCCTCCACCACTTCAACGGGCAGAGATTCACCACCCTTTGAGTGAAGAAGTTCCTCCTCAACTCCGTTCTAAACTGCACCCCTTATCTTGAGGCTGTGCCCTCTAGTCCTGCTGTCCTTTCTGAGTGGGAAGAATTTCTCTACCTCTACCCTATCCAACCCCTTCATTATCTTATACGTCTCTATAAGATCCCCTCTCAGCCTTCTAAACTCCAACGAGTACAGACCCAGTCTATTCAATCTCTCTTCATAGTCCAACTCCCTCACCTCCGATATCAGCCTAGTGAACCTCCTCTGCACTCCCTCCAAGGCCAAAATATCCTTGATCAAGTGCGGCGACCAAAACTGCACACAGTACTCCAGCTGCGGCCTCACCAGTGCCCTATACAGCTGCAGCAAGACCTCCCTACTTTTATATTCAATCCCCCTCGCTATAAAGGCCAGCATCCCATTCGCCTTCCTGACCACCTGCTGCACCTGCAGGCTGGGTTTTTGCGACCCATGCACAAGGACGCCCAGGTCCCTCTGCACTGTAGCATGCTACAGCTTTTCACCCTTTAAATAGTAATCCCTCCTACTATTATTCCTGCCAAAGTGGATAACCTCACACTTGCCAACATTGTACTCCATCTGCCAGGTCCTCGCCCACTTCTGCCAGGTCCTCACCCAGGTCGGAGAATCCAATCCCACATCTTCCCACGTTTGATATCCCCTTGTCCTCACAGCTTGGCATGGAACCCTTCCTACCTTCCTGGAACACTGGTCCTAACCTGGTTTAGATGTAGGCCACCCCAACAGTTCACTTTCTCCACTACTGGTGCCGATGTCCCCCCCACTGGAACCCACTGCCGGAACTTTGCTGCTTCGCCCGCTCCAGGCTCGTAAGATCCCGTCGGGGATTAGTGGAGGACACTGTACTGCGAGCCTCACCCGCCCCGATTCCAGGGTGGGTGTGGTGGTAAAATTCCGATACACTTCTGCCCACACCAGTCTTTGAGCACCCCGACAGCTCAGAGACTATCTCTGTTGCTGTGCGGACACATGGAGTTGGGCCTGTGTCCGTGGGAGTTTGCGCGTTCTCCCCATGGTTGCGTGGGTTTCCTCCGGGTGCTCCGGTTTCCTCCCACATCCCAAAAATGTGCTTTTAGGCTGATTGATTGGGTAACAAATTGTCCCTATATTGGACCTCCCTGATCCTCACACATTAGGCGTAGACTAAAATCATGAATAGGTCACTGAGACAATGGGACGGCGGCGCGGGCTCGTTGGGCCGAAGGGCCTGTTTCCTGTGCTGTGTTGTTCTATGTTACATAAGAACATAAGAACATAAGAAATAGGAGCAGGAGTAGGCCATCTGGCCCTTCGAGCCTGCCCCGCCATTCAATAAGATCATGGCTGATCTGTCGTGGCTCAGTTCCACCTTCCCGCCCTCTCCCCATAACCCTTAATCCCTTCTCTTATCAAAAACCCATCAACCCGTTTCTTAAAAATATTTAGCGAGGCAGCCTCCACCACTTCAACGGGCAGAGATTCACCACCCTTTGAGTGAAGAAGTTCCTCCTCAACTCTGTTCTAAACCGCCTCCCCTTTATCTTGAGGCTGTGCCCCCTAGTCCTACTGTCTTTTTTGAGCGGGAAGAGTCTCTCCACCTCTATCCTATCCATCCCATTCATCATCTTATACGTCTCAATGAGATCTCCCCTCATTCTTCTAAACTCTAACGAGTACAAGCCTAGTTTATTCAGCCTCTCCTCATAGCTCAATCCCCTCAACTCCGGTATCAGCCTATTAAACCTCCTCTGCACTCCCTCCAGGGCCAAAATATCTTTGCGAAGGTGCGGCGCCCAAAACTGCACACAGTACTCCAGCTGCGGCCTCACCAATGCCCTATACAGCTGCAGCAAGACCCCCCTACTTTTATATTCAATCCCCCTCGCTATGAAGGCCAGCATCCCATTCGCCTTCCTGACCACCTGCTGCACCTGCAAGCTGGGTTTTTGCGACTCATGCACAAGTCTCTAATCTGACTTGTATTTGGATGATTTGCCTCTTTGCGTGGGTGAGGTTTCCACAACTGAATTGATTTCTTTTCCCCCCCAAAAAAATCCTCTTTGTTCAGCAGCGATCCCTGGGCATTGTTTGTACATGAAAGGTTGCTGGCTTCAACGGGGCTGTGCACTGGGCTGTGATAGATCCCCATGGACACCCTCAAAGCACAAAGTAACACAAAGCACAAAGTACGCTGACACTGAGCTTCTGCTCACGTGCAAAACCACTGGGTCCACCGAGTACCTGAGTGTTTAATACATATTTGGCTCTGAAACCTCGGGTGTGTTTGACGCAGCTGGGAAAGTGGCCTGGGCTTGTGCAGAGGAGGTGATTCAGGGGGAAACAGACAGTCCCCGTGATGTTTCCAACCAGATCCGGGTTTTCCTTGTTGTTTTGGGTGTTTACCCGTTCAGGTGCTTTGCTGTTTTTCCAACAAACCAGCCTGGTTTTTTTAAACTGGACCCCAGCTGCCATCTGCTCCTGTTTCCCCGGGGATATTTTAATTGTCTGCTTTCTACACACCTCATCTCCTCTGGGCTCTCCCTCTGCCGTTGCTGGTTGCGGGGGTTGGGGAGGGAGGGAGGGAGGGACTGAGGATTACAGCAAAGAGCCTGGACAGCTCAAATTGCCTGGGTGTCTCAGCCTGCATTCGTGGAGCAGCCAATTCTAACAACAACAACTTGCATTTATGTATCACCTATGACGTGGTACAATTGCAGGTAGGCGAGATTTGTGGGTTACTATCGGGTCAGCCATGGTCTTATTAAATGGTGGGACAGGTTCAAATGGCCTACGGCTGCCTCTTGTTCATACATATGGTCATTGGCTCAATTGCCTGAAGGCAGCTCGTGTAGTGCACTCAAACAAGACTCGATACAAAACTACATGAAGCGACATTAGGACAGGTTATCGAAAGCTTGGTCAAAGGGATAGGCTTCGAGGGGCATCTTAATTGAGGAGCGGTAATCAGAGGCTGGAGAGGGAGGGAGAGAATTCCAGAATTCAGGAAATTGGAGCCATAGCCACTAACGATGGAGCATATCAAATCGGAGGTCAGGGTTAGAGTGATATCCTGGAGGGTTATAGGGCAGGAGGTCCTTGCAAAGGTACAGAGGGGTGAGGGCAAGTGCGAGGGCTGCTCTTGGATGTTGCTTCGAGAGTTGCTCAGTGCTTCATGTCGTTAGTGTTCGCTTAAACTGGACCAACTGACGGGCAACACGACAGCTCAGTGACTATCACTGTTTGCTGTGCAGACACATGGATTTGGGTCGGTGTCTGTGGGAGTTTGCGCATTCTCCCCGTGTCTGCGTGGGTGTTCTCCGGGTGCTCCGGTTTCCTCCCACGCCCCAAAGATGTGCTGTTAGGCTGATCGGTGTTAACAAATTGTCCCTAAATTAGACCTCCCTCAATCTGGTGCGCTTAAATTCTCTAAATTTGCACACTTTTTTTTATGGAGCTGAAGAGTTGAAAATAAGCCTGACTGTTTACTCAGGTCCTGCTGCATTTGGACACGGACTTCCTTCTGTTGAGACGATGGGTGGAATCTTCACCCCTTAACCTCTGGCGAATTTGGACCATTTTTGGATCCTGAACCCAATCTTCTCATTAATGGGCCTTCCAATTGTTCTGGGCCACAGCAATCCACTGAATAAAGAGATTCCTGACCAGTTTTGGAGGGCTGGTTTGCTGATGTATCTACTCTCTCAGCGGGCAGCTTTCTGGGGAATCCATGGCCTGTTTACAAGAAGCTCAGCAACACCTGGAGCTTTGAAGCTGCTCCATCTCACCCTCGCCAACCCCCGCAGGGAAGGAGACGTGCGAAAGCTGCCTCTCTCCCTCCTCGGCTCGCTCACTCTTACCTGGAAGGTCTACAGGTGGATCTGAGTGAGGGCATTGGGGTGATCTTTCCCGGGTATGGGAGAATGAGGACAACAGGGGGAAGATATCAGCTGTGACCAGGCAGGGGGAGATATCAGCAGTGACCAGGCAGGGGGGGATATCAGCAATAACGAGGCAGGGGGAGATATCAGCAGTGACCAGGCAGGGGGGGATATCAGCAATAACGAGGCAGGGGGAGATATCAGCAGTGACCAGGCAGGGGGAGATATCAGCAGTGACCAAGCAGGGGGGAGATATCAGCAGTGAACAGGCAGGGGGAGATATCAGCAGTGACCAGGTAGGGGAAGATATCAGCAGTGACCAGGCAGGGGGGGATATCAGCAGTGACCAGGCAGGGGGAGATATCAGCAGTGACCAGGCAGGGGGGGATATCAGCAGTGACCAGGCAGGGGAAGATATCAGCAGTGACCAGGCAGGGGGAGATATCAGCAGTGAACAGGCAGGGGGAAATATCAGCAGTGACCAGGCAGGGGGGAGATATCAGCAGTGAACAGGCAGGGGGAGATATCAGCAGTGACCAGGCAGGGGGAGATATCAGCAGTGACCAGGCAGGGGGAAATATCAGCAGTGACCAGGCAGGGAGAGATATCAACAGTGAACAGGCAGGGGGAAATATCAGCAGTGACCAGGCAGGGGGAGATATCAGCAGTGACCAGGCAGGGGAGATATCAGCAGTGACCAGGCAGGGGGAAATATCAGCAGTGACCAGGCAGGGAGAGATATCAGCAGTGAACAGGCAGGGGGAAATATCAGCAGTGACCAGGCAGGGGGAGATATCAGCAGTGACCAGACAGAGGAGATATCAGCAGTGTCCAGGCAGGGGTGATATCAGCAGTGACCAGGCAGCGGGGAGATATCAGCAGTGACCAGGCAGGGGAGATATCAGCAGTGACCAGGCAGAGGGAGATATCAGCAGTGACCAGGCAGAGGGAGATATCAGCAGTGACCAGGCAGGGGAGATATCAGCAGTGACCAGGCAGGGGGAGATATCAGCAGTGACCAGGCAGGGGTGATATCAGCAGTGACCAGGCAGCGGGGAGATATCAGCAGTGACCAGGCAGGGGAGATATCAGCAGTGACCAGGCAGCGGGGAGATATCAGCAGTGACCAGGCAGGGGAGATATCAGCAGTGACCAGGCAGGGGGGGATATCAGCAGTGACCAGACAGAGGAGATATCAGCAGTGTCCAGGCAGGGGTGATATCAGCAGTGACCAGGCAGGGGGGGATATCAGCAGTGACCAGGCAGGGGGGGATATCAGCAGTGTCCAGGCAGGGGGAGATATCAGCAGTGACCAGGCAGGGGGGGATATCAGCAGTGTCCAGGCAGGGGGGGATATCAGCAGTGACCAGACAGGGGGAGATATCAGCAGTGACCAGGCAGGGGGAGATATCAGCAGTGACCAGGCAGGGGGAGATATCAGCAGTGACCAGGCAGAGGGAGATATCAGCAGTGACCAGACAGGGGGAGATATCAGCAGTGACCAGGCAGAGGGAGATATCAGCAGTGACCAGACAGGGAGAGATATCAGCAGTGACCAGGCAGGGGGGTGAATATCAGCAGTGACCAGGAGACAGGTCTAAGTGAGCAGTGGCAGTGGAGTATCCCACCCCAGTGTGGGGTGATGGATCAGCACAGTCAGTCACTCCTCCTGGGCCTCTGTATGATTATAATAAAGGGCACAGAGGCTGCTTTGTCCCCTTGCAGCCACCAGTGGGGAATCGAAGAACAATTCGGGCAGTGGATCCACCGGGGGGAGATAATCCCCCCCCCCCCCCCCCCCCACCCACCACCCCCTCACCTTGTCAGGTCTGTTGTGCCTGTGTTTCTCTGAACGGTGCTGAGGGATATTTTACAGACACCCGCAAGAACTGGAGCGGGGGTGGGTGGGTGGGGGGGGAGGGGGGGGATCTTAGTACCTGACCAGGACATTCCAGACACTGCATCAGTTTGACAGTGCTGCATACAAGCACAGTCCCAGATTACACACTCCGCCGTGTGATAGACTTGAAGCCACAGCATTCTGACTCATAGGTGTGAGTGTTAGCCCTGAATGAACAATCTCACCCTCACAGTGCTCCCACTGCTCTCAAAGGCGCAGTACAACGAGCAAAAAAATCGACAGCTGCCAGAAATGGCCACGGGGATCAAACTACCTGCACCCACGGAAGTAACACAAAGGCAACGTAATGTTTGCTGCTGCCTGTGTATTTAAATGATATAGGGTGCGCATGAAAGCACTGAATATACTGTTACCCTGCTGCACACATCAGTAAGTGACCCAGTGTAAAAGCCAGCCCAGCACTATTTCCCAGATTCATTTGTTGGTGTCACAAGTTGGCTTACATTCACACTGCAGAGAAGGTTCACCAGGCTGATACCGGAGATGAGGGGGTTAGCCTATGAGGAGAGATTGAATAGACTGGGTCTGTACTCGTTGGAGTTTAGAAGGCTGAGGGGGGGGATCTTATAGAGACTTACAAGATAATGAAGGGGATGGATAGGGTAGAGGGAGAGAGATTCTTCCCGCTTAGAAAGGACAGCAGGACTAGGGGGCACAGCCTCAAAATAAGGGGGGGGGGGTGCAGTTTAGAACGGAGTTGAGGAGGAACTTCTTCTCTCAGAGGGTAGTGAATCTCTGGAATTCTCTGCCCGTTGAAGTGGTGGAGGCTGCCTCGCTGAATATATTTAAGTCACGAGTAGATAGGTTTCTGATAGACAGGGGGATTAAGGGTTATGGGGAGAGGGCGGGAAAGTGGAACTGATCCACTTCAGATCAGCCATGATCTTATTGAATGGCGGGGCAGGCTCGAAGGGCTAGATGGCCCACTCCTGCTCCTATTTCTTATGTTCTTTGAACATAAGTTACTGTGAATAACATTTGTGCCTCAAAGCTAATCACAAGTGCTCCTGCTCCTATTTCTTATGTTCTTATGTTAAGTGTTTCCCCTTGATATTCAGTGGTGTTACCATTATTGAATCCCCCACTATCAACATCCTGGGGGTTATCATTGAGCAGAAACTGAACTGGACCAGTCATATAAATGTAAGTTTACTTATTAGGCATACATTAACACTGCAATGAAGTTACTGTGAAAATCCTCTAGTCGCCACACTCCAGCACCTGTTCGGATATGCTGAATTTAGCACAGCCAATGCACCAAACCAGTACGTCTTTTGGACTGTGGGAGGAAACTGGAGCACCCGGAGGAAACCCACGCAGACACGGGGGGAGCATGCAAACTCCGCACAGACAGTGACACAAGCTGAGAATCGAACCCGGGTCCCTGGTGCTGTGAGGCAGCAGTGCCAACCACTGTGCCACCCAACAATTTGGTATTTTAAAGGTGCGTTCTAAGTGCAGCGGGTATTGGGAGTTGCTGAAGAAGGGTGTCTGTCCTACGGGAAGAGTGAAGGTGGCTGCCAGCGGGATCCCTAATTCGAGCAACTGGAATGTAAATCAGCTCTCCCAACTCCCAGGAGAGGACAGCTGGCCGGGACCTGAAGCCCCCTCCAGTCCGTTGGCGGGAAATATCTCTGGAGGTGGGCCAGTGACTGGGGTCCATCTTGAGGCTCACCCAGTGTTGTACTGCCCCAAACCCCCTCTGCCCAGGGGCCAGGCTCATTCGGATCTTTCTCATTGATTTGGTGATGGAGCTCTCCCTAGTGCTGAAACATTGGTTCTGGCTGAAACAGGGACACCCAGATTGCTTTTACTTGAAGGCTCCCTCATCAAATGGATTTATAAACACAGACTTGCTTTCTGAATTATAATTCCAAAATCTAATACCAGCAATAGCAAATTCCTCACCAATCACGCCTAAAATAGATATATTTTCCACCTCGTCTCAGCTCAAGCTGGAGAACAGCAACAGATAGAGACACTCACACTAACTGACAATATCCCTGACAGTCACAGAGGTCACCGAGTCCTAGAGGTTTACAGCATGGAAACAGGCCCTTCAGCCCAACTTGTCCATGCTGTCCTTTTTTTTAAACCCCGAAACTAATCCCAACTGCCCTCATTTGGCCCATATCCCTCTATACCCATCTTACCCATGTAACTATCTAAATGCTTTTTAAAAGACAAAATTGTACCCACCTCTCCTATTGCCACTGGCAGCTAATTCCAGACACTCACCACCCTCTGTGTGAAAAAATTGCCACTCTGGACACTTTTGTATCTCTCCCCTCTCACTTTAAACCTATGCCCTCTAGTTTTAGACTCCTCTATCTTTGGGAAAATATATTGACTATCTACCTTATCTCTGCCCCTCATTATTTTATAGACCTCTATAAGATCACCCCTCAGCCTCTTACACTCCAGAGAAAAAAGCCCCAGTCTATCCAGCCTCCTTATAACTCAAACCATCAAGTCCCAGTAGCATCCTAGTAAACCTTTTCTACACTCTTTCTAGTTTAATAATATCCTTACTATAATAGGATGACCAGAATTGCACACAGTATTCCAAGTGTGGTCTTACCAATGTCTTGTACAACTTCAACAAGACATCCCAACTCCTGCATTCAATGTTCTGACTGATGAAACTAAGCATGCTGAATGCCTTCTTCACCACTCTGTCCACCTGTGCCTCCACTTTCAAGGAGCTCTGAGCATGTACCCCTAGATCTCTTTGTTCTGTAACTCTCCCCAACACCCTACCATTAACTGAATAAGTCCTGCCCTGGTTCAGTCTACCACAATGCACCACCTCACATTTGTCTAAATTAAATTCCATCTGCCATTCATCAGCCCACTGATCCAATTGATCCAGATTCCATTGCAATTGGAGATAACTTTCTTCACTGTCCACTACGCCACCAGTCTTGGTGTCATCTGCAAACTTACTAACCGTGCCTCTGATATTCTCATCCAAATCATTAATATAAATGACAAGTAACAGTGGATCCAGCACTGATCCCTGAGACACGCTGCTGGTCACAGGGCTCCAGTTTGAAAAACAACCCTCTACAACCACCTTCTGGCTTCTGTCAAGAAGCCAATTTTGCATCCATTTAGATACCTCACCCTGGATCCTGTGCGATTTAACCTTATGCAACAACCTACCGTGCGGTACCTTGTCAAAGGCCTTGCTGAAGTCCATGTAGACAACATCAACTGCACTGCCCTCATCTACCCTCTTGGTTACTCCTTCAAAAAACTCAATCAAATTCATGAGACATGATTTTCCACTCACAAAGCCACGCTGACTGTCCCTAATCAGTCCTTGCCTCTCTAAATGCCTGAAGATTCTGTCTCTCAAAATACCTTCCAACAACTTAAACTTTGTGTTCCTTTGTACATTGCTGTGCTCAAGCCCCCTGGACTGGGTCTTTGAACGAGGAATTGTCTCTCCTGGAGACAGGAATATATGGGGTTTAATGGGATTGGGGGTTATAGATAGGTCTATAGATTGGTGGGGTTGATGTGATCGGCGCAACTCGAGGGCCGAAGGGCCTGTTTGTGCTGTAATGTTCTATAAAAAAGGAATGCTCCACTGAGCTGCAACAGGGCAGATCCCGGTGATGTACAATGTTCAGGTGCTGGCCAGCTCTCATCTCCACTAACTATCCCAATCCGGGATCCCGCTCTCTGGATTAACTTCACTCTTCCCGTTAAACAGACACTCTCCTGCAGCGACCCCTAGGTGATGCACCCATTCATAGAACATAGAACATTCCACACCCATTCCTGTCTCCTGGATCAGGTCAAGCCTTCCTCGCGCCAACAATCATTTGCTTCTTCCCTCCTTAACTGCGGTGTTGGGGCAAATCTTCTTAATCATTCATGGGATGTGGGTGTCACTGGCTGGGTCCAGCATTTATTGCCTACCTCTGACTGCCTTCCATTTCAGAGGGTAACTGAGAGTCAGCCACATCGCTGTGGCTCTGGAGGCACATGTAGGCCAGGCCAGGTAAGGGCGGCAGATTTCCTTCCCTAAAGGACATTAGTGAACAAGATGGGTTTTTCCAACAATTGACAATGGCTTCATGGTCATCAATAGGTTCTTGTAAGAACTAGGAACAAGAGTAGGCCACTTGGCTCATCGAGCCTGTACCGCCATTCAATAAGATTATGGCTGATCTTTTCATGGACTCAGCTCCACTTACCCGCCCGCTCACCATGACCCTTAATTCCTTTACTGTTTAAAAATTATCTATCTTTGCCTTGGAAACATTCAATGAGGTAGCCTCGACTGCTTCACTGGGCAGGGAATTCCACAGATTCATAACCCTTTGGATGAAGAAGTTCCTCCTCAACTCAGTCCTAAATCTGCTCCCCCTTATTTTGAGGCCATGCCCCCTAGTTCTAGTTTCACCCGCCAGTGGAAACAAATTCCTTCCTTCCTTATCTATCCCCTTCATAATCTTACATACTTCTATAAGATTTCTCCTCATTCTTCTAAATTCCAATAAATATAGTCTCACACTACTCAATCTCTCCTCATAAGGCAACCCCCTCAACTCCAGATATTTTTAAAACTTGAATTCACATCTGCCGTGGAGGGATTTGAACCCTGCTCCCAAAAAAAAACCTGGGTTATTAAATTCAGTGACAATACCTCTGCATCACTGCCTCCCCTGAGAGTGTGGGTGGAGTGTGAGGAAAATGCAAAAGCGAAGTAGGCCAGAGGCGGAGAACTGGAAGTCTTCGGGGCCGTTAGGGAAGTAACATTGAAGGATGTTAGACGTAGCCAGGCAGAGGGAGATGGGGGACATCTTTAAACACAGTGAGAAGTCTCACAGCACCAGGTTAAAGTCCAACCAGTTTATTTGATAGTAAACCTACAAGCTTTCGGGGTTTGCCCCTTCGTCAGGTTTGCCCCTTCTACACCATGACATCTTTAAACACATTCAAAGTGCCTGGAGCTGGTGTAGATGAACATAGAACATAGAACATTCCGGCGCAGTACAGGCCCTTTGGCCCTCGATGTTGAGCCGACCTGTGAAACCAATCTAAAGTCTATCTAACCTACACTGTTCCAATATCACCCATATGTTTATCCAGTGACCATTTAAATGCCCTTAAAGTTGGCGAGTCCACTACTGTTGCAGGCAGGGCATTCCATGACCTTACTACCCTCTGAGTAAAGAACCTACCTCTGACATCTGTCCTATATCCATCACCCCTCAATTTAAAGCCATGTCCCCTTGTGTTAGCCATCTCCATCTGAGGAAAAAGGCTCTCACTGTCCACCCTATCTAATCATCTGACCATCTTGTATGCCTCTATTAAGTCACCTCTTAAGAACATAAGAACATAAGAAATAGGAGCAGGAGTAGGCCATCTGGCCCTTCGAGCCTGCCCCGCCATTCAATAAGATCATGGCTGATCTGTCGTGGCTCAGTTCCACATTCCGGCCCTCTCCCCATAACCCTTAATCCCCTCTCTTATCAAAAACCCATCAACCCGCTTCTTGAAAATATTTAGCGAGGCAGCCTCCACCACTTCAACGGGTAGAGAATTCCAGAGATTCACCACCCTTTGAGTGAAGAAGTTCCTCCTCAACTCCGTTCTAAAACACCCCCCCTTTATCTTGAGGCTGTGCCCCCTAGTCCTACTGTCTTTTTTGAGCGGGAAGAGTCTCTCCACCTCTATCCTATCCATCCCATTCATCATCTTATACGTCTCAATGAGATCTCCCCTCATTCTTCTAAACTCCAACGAGTACAAGCCTAGTTCATTCAGCCTCTCCTCATAGCTCAACCCCCTCAACTCCAGTATCAGCCTAGTAAACCTCCTCTGCACTCCCTCCAAGGCCAATCTAGATCCCAGCCCCAATTAACCTTCTTCTCTCTGAAGAAAAAAGCCTCAAGTCCCTCAGCCTTTCCTCATAAGACCTTCCCACTGTACCAGGCAACATCCTGGTAAATCTCCTCTGCACCCTTTCCAAAGCTTCCACATCCTTCCTAGAATGAGGCAACCAGAACTGTACGCAATACTCCAAGTGCGGCCACACCAGAGTTTTGTACAGTTGCAACATGACCTCACGGCTCCTAAACTCAATCTCTCTACCAATAAAAGCTAACACACCGTACGGCTTCTTAACAACCCTAACCACCTGGGTGCCAACTTTCAGGGAGCTGTGCACATGTACCCCGAGATCTCTCTGCTCAACCAAACCACCAAGTATCTTACCATTAGCCCAGTACTCTGTATTCCTGTTACTCCTTCCAAAGTGAATCACCTCACACTTCTTGAAAGAAGGTAGTGAAAAGTGGTGGATCGGATCTCACAGGTTCCTGGCGCTGTGAGGCAGCAGTGCCAACCATTGTGCCAACTTGCCTTCCTTGAGAGAAACCTGCTGAAGTTTCCAGGGGGTAAGAGACCAGGCAACAACGCATTGGAATCGACAAGAATGGAAAGAAAATGTGCTGAAAGTTTGAGTTTTGATGGAACCCGAAACTCTGTCTCCGCAGTTGCTGCCAGACCCACCGAAGATTTCCAGCGCTTTATTTCAGATTTCTGGGGCCTGCAGTATTTTGCTTTGGGATTGGAATAGTCTAGGATAGAAGCAATAAAGGGGAAGCAGGGGGGCATAAGGATTGAGTGAGGGTGGGCAGTGCTGGGGGAGGGAGTTAAGGGAAGAGAAAGGTTAATGAGGGCACTCAAGGGGTGAATGGTCTGGCTGAGTCTGAGACTGTGGCTTATGGACAGAGGGTAAATCCATCCCATTGCAGATGGGATCCATCCCATCCCATCTCATTGTGATGAGGGCCAAAGGCTCAATTCCCTCAATGTTCTGGGACGGGCAACATCTCTAAGATTGGCTGGACAATCTTGAAATGTACTGACATCAGATGAATGAGCATTCACAAACACACGGGGTAATTGAGGACAACCAGCATTGATTTTATTTCAAGTCATGTCTCAAATATTGATAAGATGTCAAAATGCATAAGTGTAGCGAGACAGTGTAACAGCGCTCTCTACAATAGCAAACACAACACTGATAACAAGGAAATCATCGGGTTTTAGGACTTTTCAAAATCAGAGAATCCTACAGTGCACAAGGAGGACATTCGGCCCATCAAGTCTGCACCAACCACAGTCCCACCAGGCCTTATCCCCATAACCCCATGCATTTACCCTAACGAGTGCCCCTGACATGAAGGGGCAATTTAGCATGGCCAGTCCACCTAACCTGCACATCTTTGGACTGGTTGAGGAAACGGGAGCACCCGGAGGAAACCCACACCAACATGGGGAGAACATGCAGACAGTGACCCAAACCAGGAATCGAACCCAGGTTCCTGGTGCTGTGAGGCAACAGTACTAACCATTGTGCCACCTTGTCTTCCTTGAGAGATGGATATCAGTGGCAAGGCCAGCATTTATTACCTATTTGATTTGATTTAATTTCTTCTTGTCACGTGTATGGGGATACAGTGAAAAGCATTGTCGCTTGTGTGCAACACTCACCTGAAGAAGGGGCAACGCTCCAAAAGCTCATGCTACCAAATAAACCTGTTGGACTTTAACCTGGTGTTGTCAGACTACTTGCTGTGCCAACACAGACAAAGCACACCATTCATAGAGTACATGGGAGAAGAAAAGGAGAGCGAGCAAATTGTAGTGTTACAGTCATAGCGAGGGTGTGGAGGCAAATCAGCTTAGTGCGAGGTAGGTCCATAGGCAGCAGGGAAGAAGTTGTATTTGAGTCGGTTGGTACATATCCTCAGACTTTTGGACCTTTTCCCCCATTTCTGTAATTGCAACCGCACAGATGTTGGACTGGAGTCACATATAAACCAGAGCAGATAGGAAAACCAAGTTTCCAAAGGACTTTGTTGGGTTGTAATGACAATTCAAGATCTTCAGTGTCAAATCCACTGGCACCATCTTATTGTAGTCATGATGTGGAGATGCCGGCTTTGGGCTGGGGTAAACATGGTAGGAAGTCTCTAACCTGGTGTTGTGAGACTTCTTATCATCTTGTTGCATCCAAGACTGGATTTGAACTCATGAACTCATTGAATAATGTTACCTGGGTCATTAATTCCGACCTCGGCAGCATTGATCTAGGAACGTAGGCACTGCACCAATACCCAGTCCACCTTACGGAATCTCAGACTAGCAATTCTGGCCACCCTCCCATCTGAATCTGGTGGTTGAGCTAATGGACAGGCTGAGTGCTGAGTTTTAGGATATCCTATATGCAGAAAATTATTTTTCGCATTTTATTCCGATTGTTCTCCTCGATTGGAAGAGTTCCAAAACTGATCTTTTTATAGCTTACACACTGCTTCAGTACAATGACTGCAGATGCTCGTGTTCACTCTAACATTGTGTGACGGCCTCCTGGAGGGAGATGTACCAGAGCAGCAAGGGTTCCTCATGCACCATTGAGCCTGTTCAGCAGGGGGAAGAGTGAAGAACTATAGCTCTCAGTACGGGCTCAGTGAAGCAACTCTCTCACAGAAATGAGGCAGTCACCAAACAAACAACTTATCATTGAGGCGTCTTTTGGAGGGGGGAGGGGGGGGAGAGGGGGGAGGTGGGGGGTCAAAGCAGAGCAACTCTTAATAGCAAAGTTCTAAGTGCACAAATACGGCAAAACATGTTCCTTTATTCGGAGAGAGGGGACGTCAACTCAGTCATTTTAACTGCGGGAGGTTTGCCTCACGGTTTAGAGGGTGATGGTGACGGAGTGGAAATTTTCTCGGGCAGTCCCTTAGAATGGAGAATGAGTTGCTTCCACGTTAAAAGCGAGCTCTCAGGTGACAAAGGAGTCCATTGCGTGACCTACCGGACATTCTCTCTTCCACCTTCTTCTGTCGGGAAAAAGGTACAAAAGTCTGAGGTCACGTACCAACCAACTCAAGAACAGCTTCTTCCCCGCTATCCTTCAGGCTTCTGAATGGACCTACCTCGCATTAAGTTGATCGTTCTCTATGCCCTAGCTATGACTGTAACAATACATTCTACACTCTCTCCTTTCCCTCTCTATGCCTGCATAGCGTGCAATGCTTTTCACTGTATGCTAATACATGTGACAATAATAAAGTGTTAAATTAAAAGCGGAGGAGTTTAGAGTAGCTAAGAGCAGTGGGCGAGAAGAGGATTGGGAAAGGTTTAAATGTCAACAAAGATTGACAAAGAAGTTGATAAAGGAGGGTAGGAGAAGCTATGAGGCTGGGCTAGCACTTAATATAAAAAAGGATAGCAAGAGTTTTTATGAATATATAAAAAGGAAGAGGCTGGCTAGGGTGAACGTTGGTCCTTTAGAGGATGAGAAAGGGGAGCTAGTGGTAGGGGATGGGGATATGGCTAAGGTCTTGAATAACTTTTTTGTTTCTGTCTTCACGGAGGAGGACGTGAATAATTTGCCGGGTGTTAGCGATGGAAAGGTGGTAGGAATGGAGGGTCTTAATGACATTACTGTTACTAGAGAGGTGGTGCTCGACAGACTGGAGGGGCTGATTGTGGACAAGTCCCCAGGACCGGATGGAATGCATCCGAGGGTTCTGAAAGAAATGGCGGAGGTGATAGTGGATGCCTTGGTGGTTATTTTCCAGACGTCGCTGGATTCCGGGGAAGTGCCAGAAGATTGGAAAACGGTTAATGTTACGCCATTGTTTAAGAAGGGTGCCAGGCAAAAGGCGGGGAATTATAGGCCGGTTAGTTTAACGTCTGTGGTAGGTAAAATGTTAGAATCTGTCATTAAGGAGGAAATAGCGAGGCATCTTGAGGGGAATTGCTTGATAGGGCAGACGCAACACGGTTTCATTAAAGGGAAGTCGTGTCTGACAAATTTACTGGAGTTCTATGAGGATGTGTCTAGGGCAGTGGATAGAGGAGAGCCGGTGGATGTGGTCTTTCTGGATTTTCAGAAGGCGTTTGACAAGGTACCTCACAAGAGGTTATTGCAGAAGGTCAGGGGACATGGAGTTGGGGGTAGGGTGTTAGCGTGGATAGAGGATTGGTTGTCAAATAGGAGGCAGAGAGTGGGGGTCAATGGGTGTATTCGGATTGGCGGTTGGTGACTAGTGGGGTGCCCCAGGGGTCGGTGCTGGGGCCTCAGCTATTTACCATTTATATAGATGATCTGGAGGAGGGAACCGAGTGCAGGGTGTCGAAATTTGCTGATGACACCAAGATTGGGGCAAAGGCAAATTGTGAGGAGGGTGTGGAGAGTCTGCAGAAGGATCTAGATAGGCTGGGCAAATGGGCCAGGAAATGGCAAATGGAATTTAATGTTGGCAAGTGTGAGGTGGTCCACTTTGGTAGGAAGAATGGTAGGAAGGACTATTACTTACGGGGCGAAAAACTGCAGCAGGCGACGGTGCAGAGGGACCTCGGGGTCCTTGTGCATGAGTCGCAAAAACCCAGCCTGCAGGTGCAGCAGGTGGTCAGGAAGGCGAATGGGTTGCTGGCCTTCATAGCGAAGGGGATTGAATATAAAAGTAGGGAGGTCTTGCTGCAGCTGTATAGGGCATTGGTGAGGCCGCAGCTGGAGTACTGTGTGCAGTTTTGGGCGCCGCACCTGCGCAAGGATATTTTGGCCCTGGAGGGAGTGCAGAGGAGGTTTACTCGGCTGATACCAGAGTTGAGGGGATTGAGCTATGAGGAGAGGCTGAATAAACTAGGCTTGTACTCGTTAGAGTTTAGAAGAATGAGGGGAGATCTCATTGAGACGTATAAGATGATGAATGGGATGGATAGGATAGAGGTGGAGAGACTCTTCCCGCTCAAAAAAGACAGTAGGACTAGGGGGCACAGCCTCAAGATAAAGGGGGGGGGCGGTTTAGAACGGAGTTGAGGAGGAACTTCTTCACTCAAAGGGTGGTGAATCTCTGGAATTCTCTACCCGTTGAAGTGGTGGAGGCTGCCTCGCTAAATATTTTTAAGAAACGGGTTGATGGGTTTTTGATAAGAGAGGGGATTAAGGGTTATGGGGAGAGGGCGGGAAGGTGGAACTGAGCCACTTCAGATCAGCCATGATCTTATTGAATGGCGGGGCAGGCTCGAAGGGCTAGATGGCCTACTCCTGCTCCTATTTCTTATGTTCTTATGTTCTTAATAATAAATCAAACCAAATCAAAACCAAATTAAATACAGTCTCTGTCACAGATTGGGCACAGTAAGATGCCTCACAACACCAGGTTAGACATCTTATTGTGTTTACCCCAGTCCAACGCCAGCACCTCTACAGATTGGGTAGACAGTGGTTGGAGGGGTGTCTGGGTTGGGTAGACAGTGGTTGGAGGGGTGTCTGGGTTGGGTAGACAGTGGTTGGAGGGGTGTCAGGGTTGGACAGACAGTGGTTGGAGGGGTGTCTGGGTTGGGTAGACAGTGGTTGGAGGAGTGGCTGGGTTGGGTAGACAGTGGTAGGAGGAGTGGCTGGGTTAGGTAGACAGTGGTTGGAGGAGTGGCTGGGTTGGGTAGACAGTGGTAGGAGGAGTGGCTGGGTTAGGTAGACAGTGGTTGGAGGGGTGTCAGGGTTGGACAGACAGTGGTTGGAGGGGTGTCTGGGTTGGGTAGACAGTGGTAGGAGGAGTGGCTGGGTTAGGTAGACAGTGGTTGGAGGGGTGTCTGGGTTTGGCAGACAGTGGTTGAAGGGGTGTCTGGGTTGGGTAGACAGTGGTAGGAGGAGTGGCTGGGTTAGGTAGACAGTGGTTGGAGGGGTGTCTGGGTTTGGCAGACAGTGGTTGAAGGGGTGTCTGGGTTGGGTAGACAGTGGTTGGAGGAGTGTCTGGGTTGGGTAGACAGTGGTTGGAGGAGTGGCTGGGTTGGGTAGACAGTGGTTGGCGGAGTGGCTGGGTTGGGTAGACAGTGGTTGGCGGAGTGGCTGGGTTGGGTAGACAGTGGTTGGCGGAGTGGCTGGGTTGGGTAGACAGTGGTTGGCGGAGTGGCTGGGTTGGGTAGACAGTGGTTGGAGGGGTGTCTGGGTTGGGTAGACAGTGGTTGGAGGAGTGGCTGGGTTGGGTAGACAGTGGTTGGAGGGGTGGCTGGGTTGGGTAGACAGTGGTTGGAGGGGTGGCTGGGTTGGGTAGACAGTGGTTGGAGGAGTGTCTGGGTTGGGTAGACAGTGGTTGGAGGGGTGGCTGGGTTGGGTAGACAGTGGTTGGAGGGGTGGCTGGGTTGGGTAGACAGTGGTTGGAGGAGTGGCTGGGTTGGGTAGACAGTGGTTGGAGGGGTGGCTGGGTTGGGTAGACAGTGGTTGGAGGGGTGGCTGGGTTGGGTAGACAGTGGTTGGAGGGGTGGCTGGGTTGGGTAGACAGTGGTTGGAGGAGTGTCTGGGTTGGGTAGACAGTGGTTGGAGGGGTGGCTGGGTTGGGTAGACAGTGGTTGGCGGAGTGGCTGGGTTGGGTAGACAGTGGTTGGAGGAGTGGCTGGGTTGGGTAGACAGTGGTTGGAGGGGTGGCTGGGTTGGGTAGACAGTGGTTGGAGGAGTGTCTGGGTTGGGTAGACAGTGGTTGGAGGGGTGGCTGGGTTGGGTAGACAGTGGTTGGAGGAGTGTCTGGGTTGGGTAGACAGTGGTTGGAGGGGTGGCTGGGTTGGGTAGACAGTGGTTGGAGGAGTGTCTGGGTTGGGTAGACAGTGGTTGGCGGAGTGGCTGGGTTGGGTAGACAGTGGTTGGAGGAGTGTCTGGGTTGGGTAGACAGTGGTTGGAGGGGTGGCTGGGTTGGGTAGACAGTGGTTGGAGGAGTGTCTGGGTTGGGTAGACAGTGGTTGGCGGAGTGGCTGGGTTGTATGCCTGGGTTGCCATGTGCTCCTTTCTCTGTTGCTGATGAAACTCGGAATGGTCAGCTCCTTCCCAGATGTTTTTTCTCTTCTTTGGTCAGTCTTGGGTCAGGGATTCCCAAGTGTGGGTGGGTGAATGCCTCTGATGGTCACGGGCATTCAGCCTCTGACCTTCGGGTAAGCATTCTCCAAGGCGGCCTTCATGACACACGGCAGCGCAGAGTTGCTGAACAGAGACTGATAGCCAAGTTCCGCACACATGAGGACGGTCTCAACAGGGATCTTGGGTTCATGTCGCACTATCTGTAACCCCCGTGACTTGCCTGGGTTTGCAAAACCTCACTTACTGTACTGTCTGGAGACAATACACATCTCTTTAAACTGTGATCAGTGCTCCTTCCACTCACATTGTCGACCACTTTAGGTCTTGAACAGCAGGTTAGGTGTAAGGATTCGCATTCTAATCAGTAATCTCTAAACTGTCTGTGCTTTATATGCTCTGTCTGAGGTCAGAACTCTCCATTCACCTGACGAAGAGGCAGTCCTCTCGAAAGCTTGTGAGAATATTATCAAATAAATAAGTTGGACTAAAACCTGGTGTTGTCAGACTTTTTACTGTGTTTACGCCAGTCCAACGCCGGCATACTCACATCAGTTCCGCCAGTCAGCCAATCCTCTACCCATGCCAGGATCTTGCTATGGTATCGGTATTGCTCCTGCTCTGACCAAGATGCAAGAGACTACAAACGGTCGCTTCCTATGGTGTAAAAGTTGGTGAGAGTCGTAGCGGACATGCCAAATTTCCTTAGTCTTCTGAGAAAGCACGGGGGTTGGTGGGCTTTCTTAACTAGAGCGTCAGCATGGTACGGGGGAACAAGGACAAGTTTCTCAACATCAGGTATCTCTTCAAAAGAGAGTCCTGCGTTGAGTTATATTGATTCAAATATGAGGGTTTCCCCGAGAAACAGGCTGAAAGTAGATTCAGTGCTGTCCTGAGCAGGTGCCTCTTGATGGTATGTTTAATCTGATGCCTAGTGCCTCCCTCTGTGGGTGGCAAGAGTTGAAAAGCAGTCATTACAGAGAGGAGCTCACTCAGCACTATGCAGTGATTATGCCCTGCTCACTGGCGCATGTGTAGGGGTCTATTTTTAGAGTTAAATCTGGTTAACCCTAGGATTGCATCAATACGTGTACCACACATTGAAAAAATTCAGCAGTAACCTGATATGTGGAGGGGCTGTCTGCTCAAGTGGAGCCTGGACCCGAGGAAACCATGAATTCAAGCACAACCTTACATCCTGTTTCCAATTTAACGAGACAGACGTAACCTCCATTGGCATCTGCCTCTAGCTGAAAGTGTCCAATAACATACATGAAGCAATGAGCCTTCTTGACCCGAACTATGAATGGCCCCTTCTTGTTATGTGGCCTTAAAACAGCTGAGGACATTCAACCCAACTCAGATGTCACCATTCTCTCTGTCACATCATTAAAACGTACAAAAGTCAACAGCTGGGCCAGGGAGAGGGAGTGTCGTCACTGGGACCTCTTTCAAAGAACAACTAGCGCCCTCTGGGAAAAATAGCGGTGCAGAGTGGGGGGGGGGGGGGGGGGGGGGGGGAGGAATCGGAGCGTGAAGGTTATTACTCAGGATCGAAGCGAGGTCAGACCCTGTTCCCGAGACTGAACTGGGGCAAGTCGAACATGTTTCACTGGGGAAAGGATGACCCCCGGTATCATTTAGAAATAAACATAGAAAATCAAAGTAGGAGTAGGCCATTCAGCCCTTTGAGTCTGTTCCGCCATTCATTTTGGTCGTGGCTGATCGAATTCACTATCCTGATCTCCCCGTCCTCCCATATCCCTTTGGCCCCAAGAGCGATATCTAATTTCTTCTTGAAATCACACAACGTTTAGGCCTCAACTACATTCTGTGGGAGTGAACTCCACACATTCACCACTCTCTGGGTGAAGAGATTTCTCCTCACCTCAGTCCTAAAAGATTTACCTTTTATCCTCAAACTATATCCCCTAGTTCTGGACTCCTCCCGCCATTGGGAACACACTTTCTGAATCCACCCTGTCTAACCCTGTTAGAAGTTTACATGTTTCTGTGAGATCCTCTCTCACTCTTCTAAACTCCAGTGAATATAATCCGAACTGATTTAGTCTCTCCTCATACGACAGACCTGCCATCCCAAGAATCAGCCTGGTAAACATTCACTGCACTCCCTCTATAGCAAGGACATCCTTCCTCAGATAAGGACACCAAAACTGCACACAATACTCCAGCTGTGGCCTCACCAACACCCTATCCAGTTGCAGTAAAACATCCCCATCCCTATACTCAAATCCTCTCGCTATGAAGGTCAATATACCATTTGCCTTCTTTACTGCCTGCTGTGCTTACTTTGAATGATTGATGCACAAGGATTCCCGCTCAGAAAGGATAGTAGGACTAGGGGGCACAGCCTCAAGATAAAGGGGGGGGCGGTTTAGAACGGAGTTGAGGAGGAACTTCTTCACTCAAAGGGTGGTGAATCTCTGGAATTCTCTGCCCGTTGAAGTGGTGGAGGCTGCCTCGCTAAATATTTTTAAGACGCGGGTTGATGGGTTTTTGATAAGAGAAGGGATTAAGGGTTATGGGGAGAGGGCGGGAAGGTGGAACTGAGCCAAGACAGATCAGCCATGATCTTATTGAATGGCGGGGCAGGCTCGAAGGGCTAGTTGGCCTACTCCTGCTCCTATTTCTTATGTTCTTATGATACCAAGGTCTCGTTGAGTATCTACCTCTCTCAATTTACACCAATTCAATAATAATCTGTCTTCCTATTATTGCTGCCAAAGTGAATAACCTCACATTTATCCACATTATACTGCCATACAGATGCCCACACACACTCAACCTTTCCAAATCACACTGAAGCATCCCTGTATCCTCCTCACAGCTCATCATCCCACCCAGCTTTGTACTTACCAGGATGTTGCCTGGTTTGGTAGGAAGGTCTTATGAGGAAAGGCTGAGGGACTTGAGGCTGTTTTCATTACAGAGAAGAAGGTTAAGAAGTGTCTTAATAGAAGCATATAAGATGATCAGAGGATTAGATAGAGTGAACAGTGAGAACCTTTTTCCTCAGATGGAGATGGCTAACTCGAGGGGGCATAGCGTTAAATTGAGGGGTGATAGATATTGAACAGATGTCAGAGGTAGGTTCTTTACTCAGAGGGCGTGGAATGTCCTGCCTGCAACAGTAGTGGACTCGACAACATTAAGAGCATTTAAATGTCATTGGATGAACATAGAGTCATAGAATCCCTACAGTGCAGAAAGACACCATTTGGCCCATCGAGTCTGCACTGACCACAATCCCACCCAGGCCCTACTCCCATATCCCTACACATTTACTCACTAATCCTTCTAATCTAAGCATCTCAGGACACTCAGGGGCAATTTTAGCACGGCCAATCAACCTAACCCGCACATCTTTGGACTGTGGGAGGAAACCCACGCAGACACGAGGAGGATGTGCGAACTCCACACACAGACAGTGACCCAAGGCCGGGAATCGAACCCAGGACCCTGGAGCTGTGAAGCAGCAGTGCTAATCCACTGTGCGCTGAGCCGGGAATCGAACCCAGGACCCTGGAGCTGTGAAGCAGCAGCGTTAACCCACTGTGCTACCGTGCCGCCCTAATGGCATGGGCGATATTGGAACAGTGTAGGTTAGATGGGCTTTAGATTGGTTTCACAGGTCGGAGCAACATCGAGGGCTGAAGGGCCTGTACTGCACTGTAACGTTCTATGCAGGACTAGAGGGCACAGCCTCAAGATAAAGGGGGGGACAGTTTAGATCAGGAGGAGGAACTTCTTCACTCAAAGGGTGGTGAACCTCTGGAATTCTCTGCCCGTTGAATTGGTGGAGGCTGCCTCGCTAAATATATTTAAGTCACGGGTAGATAGGTTTCTGATAGACAAGGGGAATTAAGGGGAGAAAGTGGGAAAGTGGAACTGATCCACTTCAGATCAGCCATGATCTTATTGAATGACGGGGCAGGCTCGAAGGGCTGGATGGCCTACTCCTGCTCCTATTTCTTACGTTCTAAAACTTTGATTCACGTCGGATGGTTATTCTGCTCACTCCTCTTTGAGATTGAGTATTAACATCAGATCGGTGAGGTTTGGAAAGCACCCACCTGGTTCGACATAGAACATAGAACATTACAGCGCAGAACAGGCCCTTCGGCCCACGATGTTGCGCCGACCAGTTACAAAACAATGACCCACTAACCTAAACCAATCCCTTTTCGTCCATAAACCTATCCACGGATCTCTTAAATGTCCCCAAACTAGGTGCATTTACAACTGCAGCTGGCAGGGCATTCCAGTCCCTCACCACCCTCTGGGTAAAGAACCTACCCCTGACATCTGTCCTATAACTACCCTCCCTTAATTTAAAGTCGTGCCCCCTCATGCTAGCTTTCTCCATCCGAGGAAAAAGGCTATCACTATCTACCCTGTCTAAACCTCTAATCATCTTATATGTTTCAATGAGATCCCCTCTTAGCCGCCTTCTTTCCAGCGAAAACAACCCCAAATCCCTCAGCCTCGCCTCATAGGACCTCCCCTCCGTACCAGGCAACATCCTGGTAAACCTCCTCTGCGCCCTCTCCAAAGCTGCTTCCACCCTCCCGAGTGGCTCTGCCCTCACCAGCACCATGTCACTCCGGGTGCGAGGCTGGTCACACCGGCAAGGCAGGGGCCAGGAAGTTCTCGGGAGGCGAGAAACCGGTGTTTCGCCTCTCCCTCTATCTTACCGGCTCGCCGCACCGATGGGCCGATATGGTGACCCCCCCCCCCCCCGAGATCCGCAGCGAGATATATTAACAGTCTGGACCGGGGGGGGGGCTGCACAGAACACTGCTTCAAAATTTACAGCTGACGCAAAACTTGGAAACAGAGCAAACAGCGAGGAGGTTAGCGACAGACACCAGCAGCGTGTAGGCAGATCAGTGAATTGGGCAGACACATGGCGAACAGAATCTAACACAGGGAAGTGTGAACATGGCGAACAGAATCTAACACAGGGAAGTGTGAAGTGACTCACCGTGGTAGGAAGAATTTAGGAAGAAGCAATGTCAACTAAATCTTCACAGGAAGGTACGGGGAGACGAGGGGAGGTACCGACACACGCTCACGAAGGTGGCAGGACACAGTGAGGGGCTGTTGAAAAAGCGGACAGATGCGTGACCTCGTCCGCAGAGGACACTGGGCATTTTCTTATTCCTCCTTGTGGCGTGCAAGTCCAAAGTACGTTCCCCGTCCGTAACTGCCCCCTCAGGAGGCAGCGGTGGCCAGACGCCTTTTTGAGCTGATGCAGTCTTCACGGTGTAGGTACAGCCACCGTGCTGTTAGGGAGGAAGTTCCGGGATTCTGACCCAGCCGCTAGCGGAGAGACAGGCGCTGCGAGGCAGTGGTGCTAACCAAGGCAGGATGGTGAGTAGTTTGGGGGGGGGGGGGGGGGGGGGCGGAGAGTAATGTTAAAGGGGGTTGAGCATTTGACTGCAGTTCAAGAGGTTCAAATCCAGCTGATGGCCCCCCCCCCCCTCCCCCTTTTGTGCTTAATTGGATTTAGGTGGCCCGGTAGCACAGTGGTTAATGCTGCCTCACAGCACCAGGGACCCGGCTTCGATTCCCGGCTTGGCTCGCTGTTGGTGTGGAGTTTGCACATTCTCCCCGTGTCTGCGCGGGTTTTCTCTGGGCGCTCCGGTTTCCTCCCCCCAAAGATGTGCAGGCTGGGTGCATTGGCCACGCTAAGTTGCCCCTTAGTGTTCCAGGATGTATAGGTTAGAGGGATTAGGGTAATAAATATGAGGGGTTAGGGGGGATAGGACCTGGGTGGGATTGTTGTTGGTGTAGACTCAATGGGCCGAATGGCCATCTTCTGCACTATTGGGATTCTACGATTCCGTGATTCTAGGGGTGGTTCCCAGGTATCTGCTGCCCTCGTTGTTTGAGATGGCAGAGGTTAGAAGGTGCTGTCTGCGGTGCGTTACTGAAGTACATTGTGTATATGGTGGTATTCAGCTTCCTCAGTGTTATTATAATAGCTTCACTGACCCAGGCAAAGTGGAAAGTATCTCATCACACTCCTGACCTGTGCCTTGAGAGTAGCGGGCACAGCGAGAAGTCTCACAACACCAGGTTTAACTCCAACAGATTTATTTGGATCCACGAGCTTTCGGACTCTCGCTCCTTCATCAGGTGAGTGATGAGATAAACTTTAACCTGGTGTTGTGAGATTTCTCGCTGTGCCCACCCCAATCCATCACCCGCATCTCCACATCTCGAGAATAGTGGGTAGGCTTTGGGGAGTCAGGAGGTGAATTGCTCGCTGGAGGGTTTCTAGTCTTTGATCTTAACATTGTGAGTGCCCTCCTCTACCCATGACCTTTGTCTACGCCTATTGGGAAAGATTGAGGGGAGACTAATTTAGAGACAATTTGTTAACACCAATCAGCCTAAGAGCACGTTTTTTGGGGTGTGGGAGGAAACCGGAGCACCCGGAGAAAACCCACGCAAGCATGGGGAGAATGCGCAAACTCCCACAAGACACCGTCCCAAATCCCTGTATCTGCACAGCAAACATTGTAGCCACAGTATGGGCTGCACTCAATGGGTTAGCACTGCTGCCTCACAGTGCCAGGGACCCGGGTTCGATTCATGGCTTGGGTCACTGTCTGTGTGGGGTCTGCGCATTCTCCCCGTGTCTGCGAGGTTCTCCGGTTTCAACAACAAAGAACAAAGAACAACCCAGCACGGGAAACAGGCCCTTCGGCCCAACGAGCCCGTGCCACCACATCACCCTACACCTATTCTACCCTGCGTGTCTACGAATGGAACCCTACTCAGTCAGATTCAGGGAAGAAATAGTGTCAATTTGGTAAAAAACGATTAGCCTGAGAGCACATCTTTGGGGTGTGGGAGGAAACCGGAGCGCCCGGAGGAAACCCACGGAACCACAGGGAGAATGCGCAAACTCCCACAGACACTGGCCCAAATCCATGTGCCTGCACAGCCAGCAGTGCTAGTCACTGAGCTGTTGCGGCGCCCATCTACCGGTCCAGGATCAAGCACACACACCGACATGAAGTACTAGGCCACTCCTGGAACTTCTAAGAGCAGCCCACACACGACCCGCCGTGTGAATGCCCCTCATTTGACAGGACCTCCACCTGTGGAATAAAGACAAAAATATTAATCTTACAGCCTGCCTTTCCGGTGTCTCCCGAGGTTTAACCCTATTTAATATCCCCTACCATATCCCTCCATTCTCGTTTCACTCATGTGCCTATCTAACTGCATCTTAAACGAGTCCAACGTTCCTGCCTCCACCACCCTACTCGGTAGCGCGTTCCAGACCCCCACAACTCTCTGCGTAAAGAACCTTCTTCTCACCTCCAAATTATACCTCTCCCCCCTCACCCTTAAATGATGACCTCTCGTGTTCGTACCCAGTCTAGGGAGCAGTCTCTCACTATTAACTCTATCTATTCCCTTCATTATCTGTTATACTTCTATCATGTCCCCTCTCAATCTCTGCCACAGTCAGAAAGATGTGCTGGTTAGGGTGCATTGGCCGTGCTAAATTCTCCCTCAGTCTACCCAAAGAGGCTCCAGACTGTGGCGATTAGGGGATTTTCATAGTAACTTAGTTGCAGTGTTAAGGTAAGCCGACACTAATAAATAAACTTAAATTTACATGACTAGTCCAGTTCAGTTTCTGCTCAATGATAACCCGAGGATGTGGGGATTCAGTAATGGTAATACCGCTGACTGTCAAGGAAAATACTTGTGGATAGTCATTGCCTGGAAGCTGTGAAGCAAAAATATTTGATTTGATTTGATTTATTGTCACATGTATAAACATACAGTGAAAAATATCATTTCTTGTGTGCTATATAGAAAGAGCATGCTGTACATAGAGAAGGAAATGAGAGAGTGAGGAATGCAGTGTTACGGTCACAGTGAGGGCGTAGAGAAAGATCCACTTAATGCGAGGTAGGTCCATTCAAAAGTCTGACAGCAGCAGGGAAGAAGCTGTTCTTAAGTTGGTTGGTGCGTGACCGCAGACTTTTGTATCTTTTTCCCGACGGAAGAAGGTGGAAGAGAGAGTGTCCGGACTGCGGGGGATCCTTAATTATGCTGGCTGCTTTTCTGAGGGAAGTGTAGAGAGAGTCAGTGAATGGGAGGCTGGTTTGAGTGATGGACTGGGCTACATTCAAGCCTGAACATTGTGCTAACCCCGTTGTGTATCGAAGGGGAATTCTTCAGCATCTGTGGAGTTGTGAATGGTGCTGAACACTGTGCAAACATCAGTGATCATGCCACATCTGGACCCTGCAGTGGAGTGAAGATCATTGATGAAGCAGCTGAGGATGGTTGGGTCGAGGAATCTACCCTGTAGCGATATCCCAGGACTGAGACGATTGACACTTAAATGAGGCAGAACGTTTGGGAGCGGCGTGTGCTAGAGGAGATGGGTTAACCTTCCTTGGCAATTGCTGTGCCCATTTACCAGCCTGATTGGGCACCTAGTGTGAGCAAGTATTTGGCATAAAATGATCACATCTTCAATAAGGACTCTGCCAAGACCATCCAAATGTGGCCTTAGTTCTATGAAGGCAAAAGATGGACAAATACTAAAAACAGAGAAGATATAAAGGACAGATAACGCGAGGACTCTGAAGATTGGCATTGTAACCAAACTCAGTCCAACCACAGGAAAGGATTGTGAAGAATCTACTATTAGGTTTGAAGGAAATGGCCAGGTTTACCACATGAGATCTGAGTAATTCTAAAGTTGCTGGAGCAGTCAGCACTGAGATGCACATCAGATAGATTTGGTGTGGCACAGGGGTTAGCACTGCTGCTTCATAATGCCAGGGACCCGGGTTCAATTCCGGCCTCGGGTGATTGCCTGTGTGGAGTTTGCACATTCTCCCCGTGTCTGCCTGGGTTTCCTCCAGGTGCTCCGGTTTCCACCCACAGTCCAAAGATTTGCGGGTTAGGTTGATTGGCCATGCTAAATTACCGTTGGGGGATTAGCAGGGTAAATATCTGGGGTTACAGTGATAGGATCTGGGTGGGACTGTGGTTGGTACAGACTTGATGGGCTGAATGGCCTCCTTCTGCACTGTAGGGATTCTGTGAAGTACAACTTACAAGTTCTGTGCAGTTCAATGAATTTTACAGCCTTTTGCGCAGGACCCCAGTGGGATTTTGAGATATCAGTATGGATGCTTACACCCTCAATGCCCAAAATGGGTTTAACATGTATCCAATTGATGGAACTACTGAGTAGACACCAGAATTTTCTTTTTGTTCATTGTGGATCATGGGCGTCGCTGGCTGGCCAGCATTTATTGCCCATCCTTTGTTGCCCGAGGGCAGTTGAGAGTCAACCACATTGCTGTGCCTCTGGAGTCACATGTAGGCCAGACCGGGTAAGGACGGCAGATTCCCTTCCCTAAGGGACATTAGTGAACCGGATGGGTTTTTCGGACAATCGACAATGGTTTCATGGTCGTCAGTAGATTCTTAATTCCAGGTTTATTTCATTGAGTTCAAATTCTGCCATCTACTTTGGTGGGATTTGGACCTGGAGCCTCAGAACACTCGAAACATCAGCTCTTTTCTCTCCTTCCTGGTGCACACATATACAAAGAGACACATAGATACAGAGAGAGAAAGAGACACAGAGAGAAATACAGGAAGAAACACACAGATAGAGAGAGACACAGGTACAGAAACAGACACAGATACAGAGATCTGCTAAGATTTTCCAGCACCTTTCTCTTTTGCTCCCCAGAACATGAGCTGAGTTTCTGGATTAATAGTCCAGTGATAATACCACTGGAATATGGCCTTGTCTTCGCATGGTGTGAAGGTTCAGTGCTGACACTCACTACTGAGGCTCAAACTTGGAGAAGCAGCTACTTGGAAGAGGTTCTACGATGTCCTGGTGGAGCAGAACAGCGTGAGGAGTCAAAAGCAAGAAACAGAAAACAGTAAGAAAGAAAAACGTCTTTAAAAAACGGTTAAGAGTGTAATTTGAAATATCAGCTTTGTTTGAGTGTCAGTGACATCCCAACATTTCCGTTTGGGGTGGCACGGTGGTTAGCACAGCTGCCTGACAGTGCCAGGGACCCGGGTTCGATACTGGGCTTGGGTCACTGTCTGTGTGGAGTCTGCACATTCTCCCCGTATCTGCGTGGGTTTCCTCCCATACTCTGAAGATGTGTGGGTTGGTCATGCTAAATTGCCCCTTAGTGTCAGGGGGGTTAGCTAGGGTAAATGCATGAGGTTATGGGAAAAAGGGCTTGGGTGGGATTGTGGGCGGTGCAGACTCGATGGGCCAAATGGTCTCCTTCTGCACTGTAAGGATTCTATGATGCTATGAGTGTCATTTGAAATGTCAGGATTGTTTGGTATCTTGAACCACTCTCTGAGTTAAACAAAAATCTCCTGAATTCCTGACTGGATTGGTTATCTTATATCAATGGACATAAGTTGTAGACTTCCAAAAAATGTAATTAGTTTGGGGGGTCTGAGTAACTCGTCCAGAGGCTAAAACTCGGTTACTCTTTAAAGCCCCCTGTCTCTCTGGGACTGTTTGATAATGAATCTATTAGAGTGACGAGTGAGCGCGGGGCACAGACCACGGCAAAGTTGGGTTTCTCACCGTTTTGTGGGATATTTGCAGAGTCTCAGTACAGAGTCAGCCCTCCTCTCGAGGGGCTGCATTGTCTCCAGTGCTGGAAGGGGTGATGGTATGATATATCGTGTGGTTTTTGTGGTCCAAAGATGTGCGGGTTAGGCGGATTGACCGTGCTAAATTGCTCCTTAGTGTCAGGGGAATTAGGAGAGAAAGTATATGAGGTTATGGGGATAGGGCTAGCATTGGATTGTTGTCAATGGCTGACTCGATGGGTTAGAACATAAGAACATAAGAAATAGGAGCAGGAGTAGGCCATCTAGCCCTTCGAGCCTGCCCCGCCATTCAATAAGATCATGGCTGATCTGTCGTGGCTCAGTTCCACATTCCGGCCCTCTCCCCATAACCCTTAATCCCATCTCTTATCAAAAACCCATCAACCCGTTTCTTAAAAATATTTAGCGAGGCAGCCTCCACCACTTCAACGGGCAGAGAATTCCAGAGATTCACCATCCTTTGAGTGAAGAAGTTCCTCCTCAACTCTGTTCTAAACCGCCCCCCCTTTATCTTGAGGCTGTGCCCCCTAGTCCTACTGTCTTTTTTGAGCGGGAAGAGTCTCTCCACCTCTATCCTATCCATCCCATTCATCATCTTATACGTCTCAATGAGATCTCCCCTCATTCTTCTAAACTCTAACGAGTACAAGCCCAGTTTATTCAGCCTCTCCTCATAGTTCAACCCCCTCAACTCCGGTATCAGCCTAGTAAACCTCCTCTGCACTCCCTCCAAGGACAAAATATCCTTGCGTAAGTGCGGCGACCAAAACTGCACACAGTACTCCAGCTGCGGCCTCACCAATGCCCTATACAGCCGCAGCAAGACCTCCCTACTTTTATATTCAATCCCCCTCGCTATGAAGGCCAGCATCCCATTCGCCTTCCTGACCACCTGCTGCACCTGCAGGCTGGGTTTTTGCGACTCATGCACAAGGACCCCGAGGTCCCTCTGCACCGTCGCCTGCTGCAGTTTTTCGCCACGTAAGTAATAGTCCTTCCCACCATTATTCCTACCAAAGGTCAGGGTCCTGGGTTCGATTCCCGGCTCGGGTCACTGTCTGTGTGAAGTTTGCACATTCTCCTCGTGTCTGCGTGGGTTTCCTCCGGGTGCTCCGGTTTCCTCCCACTGTCCAAAGATGTGTGGGTTAGGTTGATTGGCCATGCTAAGAAATTGCCCCTTAGTGTCCAGGGATGTGTAGGTTAGAGGAATTAGTGGGTATAATATGTAGGGATATGGGGGGTAGGGCCTGGGTGGGATTGTGTTCAGTGCAGACTCAATGGGCCGAAGGGCCTCTTTCTGCACTGTAGGGTTCTATGATTCTTACTGTCTTTACCCCAGTCCAATGCCGGCATCTCCACATCATGACTTACATTTGCTGGTCAACCCCAAGGCTCCACCCAGGATTTGATGTGATTTGCCAAATTTAGCAAGAGAGGCAATGGTCGAGTGGTATTATCGCTAAGCTACTCATCTAATATCTCAGCCAATGTTCTGGGGACCCGGGTTCGAATCCCGGCACGGCCGACGGTGGAATTTGATTCCTGGCTTGGGTCGCTGTCTGTGTGGAGTTTGTGCGTTCTCCCCGTGTCTGCGTGGGTTTCCTCCGGGTGCTCCGGTTTCATCCCACAGCCCAAAGATATGAGGGGTTTGGCGAATTGGCCACGCTAAGAAACTGTCCCCTTAGTGTCAGGGGACTAGCGAGGGGTAGACACACGGCGTTACGGGGATGGGGCCTGGGTGGGATTGTGGTTGGTGCAGACTCGATGGGCTGAATGGCCTGGTTCTATGATTTAGAACTGCAGATCCCTTGGTACGTCCTGAGAGATGCCTCTCTCCTGTTTTGTTTCTTGGATCTTAATTAGGAAGAGGTGACTCACATGTTCAGGAAGGGAATCCGACAGTTGAGTTGCTGCTCTTAATCTCCGTCTCAGCCTAGCGTTGAGAATGAAAGATTGCTGAGCAGATCGCGAGTCTGATACCGTCCCCTCTAACGCTGTCCTCTTCCGGTGGGAAGCACAGAGGACAGAACAGCCCCAAGCAGCAACCGGACTGAGCCCTGGGACGCGAGTGTTCGCTCTTATTCATACACATCTCACTGGAATCCAACGCTACTTGACAGTTTGACTAACAGGATGACAGAGAAGCAGATAGCACTGAATAATTGAAAGATTCCTTCCAGGAAAGCGCCTTTTAGGATACAGTATACCGTGTCATATCTGAAAATGACATCAAGACAGATGAGGAGTAAGTGCCTTTGAGCTTTCAAGAACAAAAGCCCAGGAAACAGGCCCTTCGGCCAACGAGCCCGCGCCGCCATCTTAACATTACCCCTCCACCCATGACCCTTGTCTACGCTTACGGCATTCCACATTGAGGGAAAACTAATTTAGGGACAATTTGTTAACACCAATCAGCCTAACAGCGCGTCTTTGGGGTGTGGGAGGAAACCGGAGCACCCGGAGAAAACCCACGCAAGCACGGGGAGAATGCGCAAACTCCCACAGACACCGACCCAAATCCATGTGTCTGCACAGCAATCAGTGATAGTCCACTGAGCTGTTGTGTTGCCCAGTATCTGGTCCAGTTTAGGCACACACTAACGACATGAGCACTAGGCCAATCTCGAACATCCAAGAGCAGCCCCAGTGCGACCCATCGCGTGTATGCCCCTCGTTGGACAACAAGGCGGACCGACTTAAAACCTGTGAATATAAAAGAGAAAAACATTATTATCATTCCACATCCTTTTACATTACCAGGGACGTCCCACTGCTAATGAACCTTATTTAAAACAATCTCCTATATCCACCCATCTCCAACTCAGTCATGTGCCTGTCTAAGTTACTCTTAAAGGACTCTAGCGTGTTTGCCTCCACCACCTTACTTGGCAGAGCATTCCATACCCCCACTACCCTCTGTGTGAAAAACCTCCCTCTAATATCCGTGTTATACCTCTCCCCCCTCACCCTAAGCCCGTGGCCCCGTCCAAGTTTTTCTTAAATGTTAAAAGTGACCCCGTATTTATCCGGCAGCTCATTCCACACTCCCACCACTCTCTGTGTGAAGAATTCCCCCCCCCCTTTAATATTCCCTTTAAACTTTTCTCCTTTCACCCTTAACCCGTGCCCCTCTGGGTTTTTTTCTCCCCTAGGCATGCGTGAACTTTCTCACTCCACACCTCCAAGGTTAAAATACTCAAACGTATAAAGTCCCTCTCATAGCCAAAGGACGTCCCAAAGTGCCTTAAAGACAAGGAAATACTTTGTGAAGTGTCTTCACCATTGTAATGTGGGAAAGACAACAGCCAATTTTCACACAGCGATGGGTGGCACATTGGTTAGAACTCCTGCCTCACATTGCCAGGGTCCTGGGTTCGATTTCTCAGCTCGGCTCACCTTCTGTGCGGAGACTGCATGTTCTCCCTGTGTCTGCGTGGGTTTCCTCCGAGTGCTCCGGTTTCCTCCCTGAGATACGTGCTGGTTAGGGTGCATTGGCCGTGCTAAATTCTCCCTCAGTGTTACCTGAACGAGGTGCTGGAGTGTGGGGATTTTCACAGTAACTTCATTGCGGTGTTAATGTGAGCCTACTTGTGACATTAATAAATAAACTTTGAAAAATAAATGCTGGTTTCACCGATGAAAAACCCACATTCCCCAAATGAATAATTGTTAAAAACTCAAGGTGTTTCACACAGTGAATGCGGGTTAGGTGGATTGGCCATGCTAAATTGACCCTTAGTGTTAGGGGGACTGACTAGGGTAAATGGATGGGGTTTTTGGCTCGGGTGGGATTGTGGTTGGTGCAGACTCGATGGGCTGAATGGCCTCCTTCTGCACTGTAGCATTTTATGATTCTACAGGCAAACTCGCACAAACATCAATATGATAAATGGCCAGATACTCTCTTTTAATATAGTTGGTTGTGGGAGAAATCTTGGTCAACACCCTGGGGAGGACTCCCCTGCTCTGTTTGAACTAATATCTACCTGAGAGGGAGGATTGGGCCTTGGTTTAATGTCTCATCGGATAGACAGTACCTCTGACCAAGTAGCAGGAGTGTGCTGGAATACTCTCCACTTGCCTGGATGAGTGCAGATCCAACGAGACATCAACACCATCCGGAACAGAGCAGTCGTGGAGAGGGTTTGCAGGAATGGGGTGAGTGAGGGAGTGCAGCAAGGTCTGAGGGGTGGGTGGGCTTGTGGGAAGGAGGGGGATCAAGTGGCTTACCTGGCCTAGTCTACATGTGACTCCAGAGTCACAGCAATCTTAAACGCCCCCTGAAATGGCCTAGTAAGCCATTCGGTTCAAGGGCAACTGGGGATGGGCATTAAATGCTGATGTGGAGATGCCCTAGAACCCTACAGTGCAGAAACAGGCCCTTCGGCCCATCGAGTCTGCACCGAACACAATCCCACCCAGACCCTATCCCCATATCCCTACACATTTACCTGCTAATCCCTCTAACCTACACATCCCAGGACACTAAGGGGCAATTTTAGCATAGCCAATGAACCTAACCCGCACATCTTTGGACTGTGGGAGGAAACCGGAGCACCCGGAGAAAACCCACGCAGACACGAGGAGAATGTGCAAACTCCTCACAGGCTGTGACCCGAGCCGGGAATCGAACCCAGGACCCTGGAGCTGTGAAGCAGCAGTGCTAACCACTGTGCTACCGTGCAGCCCATGCCGGCATTGGACTGGGGTAAACACAGTAAGAAGTCCAACCAGTTTATTTGATAGTAAACCCACAAGCTTTCAGAAACACTGTTCCTTCGTCAGGTGAGTGGAAAGTTCCGATCGGAGAAGGACATATAAAGGCACACACAGTTTACAGAATACTGATTAGAATATGAGTCTTTACAGCTAACCTGCTATTCAAGTCTTAAAGGTGCAGACAATGTGAGTGGAGATGGCATTAAGCGTAGGTTAAAGAGATGTGTATTGTCTCCAGACAGGACAGGAAGTGAGATGTTGCAAGCCCAGGCAAGTCATGGGGGTTACAGATAGTGCGACATGTCTACACCTTTAAGACTTGAATAGCAGGTTAGCTGTAAAGACTCACATTCCAATCAGTATTCTGTAAACTGTGTGTGCCTTTATATGCCCTTCTCCGATCGGAACTTTCCACACACCTGAAGAAGGAACACCGCTTCCGAAAGTTTGTGTGTTTACTGTCAAATAAACTGGTTGGACTTTAACCTGGAGTTGTGAGATTTCTCGCATTAAATGCTGGCTAGCCTGTCTTGAACAGCAGGTTAGGTGTAAGGATTCGCATTCTAATCAGTAATCTCTAAACTGTCTGTGCTTTATATGCTCTGTCTGAGGCCAGAACTCTCCATTCACCTGACGAAGAGGGTAACCTCGAAAGCTTGTGGGTTTACTATCAGATAAATAGGTTGGACTAAAACCTGGTGTTGTCAGACTTCTTACTGTGTTAACGTCAGTCCAACGCCGGCATACCCACATCATAGCCTGTGATGCCCATGCCCCACGAGTGAATAAAAACAAGACTCTCTCCGCCACCGGTGCACCGTAGCAGCAGTGTTTACCATCCCCAAGGTGCACTGCAGCAACTCACCAAGGCTCTCTCAACAGCACCTTCCAAACTCACAGTCACTCCCGTTTGTTGGGCAGGGGTAACAGCCACATAGGAACACTACCACCTATAGTACCCCTCCCACGTCACGCACCATTGACTTGGAAACATATCACCGTTCCTTCAACATCGCTGGATCAAAATCCTGGAATTCCCGACCCAACGGCACCGTGGGTGTACCTGGTGGCACAGTGGTTAGCACTGCTGCCTCGCAGCGCCAGGGACCCAGGTCACTGTCTGTGTGGAGTCTGCACATTCTCCCCGTGTCTGCGTGGGTTTCCTCCAGGTGCTCCAGTTCCCTCCCATAGTCCCAAGACGTGCTGGTTAGGGTGCATTGACCATGTTAAATTCTCCCTCAGTGTGACCCGAACAGGCGCCAGAGTGTGGGGACCGGGGGGATTTTCACAGGAACTTCATTGCAGTGTTAATGTAAGCTTACTGGTGACACTAGGGCAGCACGGTAGCACAGTGGTTAGCACTGCTGCTTCACAGTTCCAGGGTCCTGGGTTCGATTCCCGGCTCGGGTCACTGCCTGTGTGGAGTTTGCACATTCTCCTCGTGTCTGCGTGGGTTTTCTCCGGGTGCTCCGGTTTCCTCCCACACTCCAAAGATGTGCGGGTTAGGTTCATTGGCTATGCTAAAATTGCCCCTTAGTATCCTGGGATGTGTAGGTTAGAGGGATTAGCAGGTAAAATGTGTAGGGATATGGGGATAGGGTCTGGGTGGGATTGTGTTCGGTGCAGACTGGATGGGCCGAAGGGCCTGTTTCTGCACTGTAGGGTTCTATACTAATAAATAAACTTTGAACAATAAGTGCTGGTTTGACTGGCGAGGCCCACTTTCCCCAAATGAGTAATTTTTGTTGTTTGATGCAGTGATTTATGAAGTTCTTACGGGAATATTGATGGTCAGTTGCTTTATTGTGTCACATTGACCAGTTCACACACTCCTGGGAGCGGACTCGAACTGTTGAATAACACACACTGTCACTGGATTTGTCAGTGTAGCATTTCACGAGGTTCTGTTTTGTTGGAAGTTTTACCTTTGGTGGCATCCAGTTATAGCCCCCTCCCCACCATCACCCCCACTAATCATCAATTCCACCCCCCCCCCCCAAACCTCACCCCAGACAGACATAACCCTGCACCCACCCCCTCTCCCTCACCACATCCCCGACCCCCACTAACCCCCCCATCCGCTCTCCCGCACATCCTCCCCCTCCACACAACTCCCTCACCCCTCAGACCTTGCTACACCCTCTCACCCACCACATTCCACCCCCAAAACCCTCCCCATGACGCATCCCTCACCCACCCTCTCCTCTGGGTTATCCCCCTCCCTGGCTAACCCGTTCCCTATGCACCATCCCCCCCATCTCGTCTCCAGACACCACCCCCCCCTCCCTCGGCCTTCCCTCCGCGTGCAGTTCTGGTCACCACACTACCAGAAGGATGTGGAAGCTTTGGAGAGAATGGAGGTACACCAGGTTGCTGCCTAGTCTCTAGGGTGTTGGCTACGAGGGGAGATTGAATAAACTCGGTTTGTTTTCACTGGAAAGACGGAGGCTAAGGGGAGACAAAGAACAAAGAACACCACCGCCCGGGAAAGAGGCCCTTCGGCCCATCGAGCCCACGCCGCCATCTTAACATTCTGAGTCCCCTCTTCCACCCTTGACCCTCGTCTATGCCTTGTGGCACTCCACATTGGAAACCAGATCGAGGGGAGACTAATTTAGGGACAATTTGGTAGAGGTCGACAAAATAGTGAGAGGCATAGACAGGTTGGGTAGTCAGAGGCTTTCTCCCTGGGGTGGAAGTGTCAATTACAAGGGGGCACAGGTTCCAGGTGAGAGGGGGAAAGTTTGAGGGAGATGTGCGGGGTAGGTTTTTTTTTACACAGAGAGTGGTGGGGGCGCTGCCAGAGGAGGTGGCAGGAAGGAGACACATTAGCAACACTCAAGGTACGTCTTGATAGACACATGAATGGGAGCGAACAGAGGGATTGAAACCATGTATGGGCGCAGGTTTGGGAGGGGCCGGAGGACCTGCCCCTGTGCTGTATTGTTCTAATCTCTGCTCCCCTCCAACCGCCCCCCCCACCACCCCCCACCCCAGCACCTCCCCCTCCCCACAACCTCCTGGTGCATTTAAAGTGCTGTTTACACTCCTTTGAGTATTGATGAGTGAATGATGACTGTACTGAATTCCCAACTGGTCTATTTTTAAAGGTAAGCTCAGCGCTCGGCCCCCGTTAATAATTTGGTCGCGGCGTCCCGACAGAGAGGTGGGACTCCTGCTGGAAGTGAAGGCACACGGGTCGTGTAGTCTGGCAGCATCTGTTCCCCGCTCCCCAGGCAGCACTAAGAGTCAATCTAATCAAACCAGCCAGCAGTGCAACAAAGCCGTCAGCTAAAATAATGCTGTCAGGCGCGGGGATTGAATGATGTGCCTCGCTCTGGTCTCCAGGATTATAAGATGGACATCCAGGCACTGAGAAAGTGCAGAAACGTTGACCAGAGCTGTGACAGGAAAGATCAAACAGCCTGGAACTCGCTGCTCCAGAGAAGTGAAGACTGAGGAATAATGGAAGGATGTCAAAAGTTGCAGCAGGACATAGATAGGATGCAGGAATGGGCGGAGAAGTGGCAGATGGACTTCAACGCGGATAAATGTGTAGTCGTCCATTTCGGCAGAACCAACGGGATGAACGAGTACACTATTAAGGGCAGGAGTCTTAGTAGCGTTGAAGAGCAGAAGGATCTCGGGGTCCGGGTCCACAGGACTCTTAAATCGGCCTCGCAGGTGGAGGAGGTGGTCAAGAAGGCGTATGGTGTACTGGCCTTCATTAATCGAGGGATTGAGTTTAGGAGTCGGGAGGTAATGCTGCAACTTTACAGGACCCTCGTCAGGCCTCATTTGGAGTACTGTGCGCAGTTCTGGTCGCCTCACTATAGGAAAGACGTAGAAGCTATTGAAAGGGTGCAGAGGAGATTTACAAGGATGTTGCCTGGACTGGAAGGCATGCCTTATGAAGATAGGTTGAGGGAGCTGGGACTCTTTTCCCTGGAGAGGCGAAGGTTGAGAGGCGACCTGATAGAAGTTTATAAAATGTTGAGAGGAATAGATAGGGTGGACTCTCAGAGGCTATTTCCCCGCGTTGAAATGGTCGCTACGAGAGGACACAGATTTAAGGTGCGGGGAGGGAAGTACAGAGGTGATGTTAGGGGTAAGTTTTTCACTCAGAGGGTAGTGAGTGATTGGAATCGGCTGCCGTCATCGGTGGTGGAGGCGAACTCGCTGGGGTCTTTTAAAAGACTTCTGGATGAGTATATGGGGTTTAATGGGATTGGGGGTTATAGATAGGTCTATAGATTGGTGGGGTTGATGCGATCGGTGCAACTCGAGGGCCGAAGGGCCTGTTTGTGCTGTAATGTTCTATGTTCTATGTTCTAATCCAATCGAGGTCTCCGAGATAATGAAGGGATGTTTCAAGCAAGAGATTGGTAGATTCCTGATTGTCAATAGCTGAAGGAGGCCATTCAGCCCATCGAGTCTGCACTGACCACAGTCCCACCCAGACCCCATCTCCCTAACCCCATGCATTTACCCTAGCCAGTCCTCCTGACACTGAGGGGCAATTTAGCACAGCCAATCCACCTAACCCGCACACGCAGATGGAGCACCCGGGAGACAAAGAACAAACAAAGAACGACACAGCACGGGAAACAGGCCCTTCGGCCCATCGAGCCCGCGCTGCCCATTTTAACATAATGAGTGTCCTCCTCCACCCATGACCTTTGTCGACGCCAACTGGACTCCACAATAACGGAACCATAACCAGACTGAGGGATGGCTAATTTAGGGACAATTTGTTAACACCAATCAGCCTAAGAGCACATTTTTTTGGGGTGTGGGAGGAAACCGGAGCACCCGGAGAAAACCCACGCAGACACGGGGAGAATGCGCAAACTCCCACAGACACCGACCCAAATCCATGTGTCTGCACAGCAAACAGTGATAGTCACTGAGCTGTCGTGTTGCCCGTCAGTTGGTCCAGTTTAAGCGTACACTAACGACGTGAAGCACTAGGCAACTCTCGAAGCAACATCCAAGAGCAGCCCTCGCAGGACCCACCGCGTGTATGCCCCACATAGGAGCAGAAGGAGGCCATTTGGCCCATCGAGCCTGCTCCGCCATTCATCAGGAGCATTCCCGGTAGTCCGACTCGATGGTCTCATCCTGCTTTCTCCCCATTTGCCCCAAGTGCTATACCTCCGTGCGGAATGTGCCAACTTCGGACAGGCAGTGACCCTAGCCAGGAATCGAACCCGGGTCCCTGGCGCTGTGAGGCAGCAGTGCTAACCCACCGTGCCACCCATAACATCAATGGGTGGCGAGCAGATGGGTGTAAAAGGCAGTGAATTGTCCCATCAGCTGTGATTGTATTGGTTCGATGGGCTGAATGGCCTACCACTGTTCCTACGATAGGATAGGCCGGAAGGTGATGGATGGGATTTCGCTCCCAAGACTGGGAATTTCATTCCGACCTCAGCGGACCCTCAAACGTTCCGCCGGACTGTCTGTCGGAAAGTGTTACTCATCCCGCGGGCGGGAGAATCCCATCCGGAGGAGACGGAAAACTGCAACCACAACGAACGAGAGAGTCACGAATAAATCCAATGGCAATGTCCGCAGGAAGGTCTTTACCCTGAGGCTGGGAATGTGGGAGTCGCCACCACAGGGAAAGGCTGAGGTGAATGGCCTCAATGCTCACACCTGACGGGAGAAAGAGTCAGGAAGGAATACTGATCGGGATGGATCAGGAAGGGTGACCCGTGTGGAGCAGAGGCCATTGGAACCCCCCCGACACAATGGTGTTACACATTTATTCATTGGGAAGTCAAGTTGCCTTTTATAGTTGGGCTGTGTTAGGCAGGCAAACAGTATCCTGCCTGAGGGACCACTGAAAATGCCTCACCCAGTCACATAATCCGTACCCAGGGTGTGGTTACTCATTGCTGCAGAGCTCATGGTGAAGTTCTGGCACAAAGACACCTCATTCTAGCATCTGGCAATCGCTCAGTCCCAGGGACAGGGCAGGATATTACACACCTCACAATCAGGAGGATATTCCAGCCTGTCGTACACCCAGCAGGGTACCAGAGTCCTGTTCCTCATACAGCGGTTCCACACCCTCATACACTGTTCCACACCCTCACACACTGTTCCACACCCTCACACACTGTCCCACACCCTCACACACTGTCCCACACCCTCACACACTGTTCCACACTCTCACACACTGTTCCACACCCTCACACACTGTTCCACACCCTCACACACTGTCCCACACCCTCACACACTGTTCCACACTCTCACACACTGTTCCACACCCTCACACACTGTTCCACACCCTCATACACTGTCCCACACCCTCACACACTGTTCCACACTCTCACACACTGTCCCACACCCTCACACACTGTTCCACACCCTCACACACTGTCCCACACCCTCACACACTGTTCCACACTCTCACACACTGTTCCACACCCTCACACACTGTTCCACACCCTCACACACTGTTCCACACCCTCATACACTGTTCCACACCCTCACACACTGTCCCACACCCTCACACACTGTTCCACACTCTCACACACTGTTCCACACCCTCACACACTGTTCCACACTCTCACACACTGTTCCACACCCTCACACACTGTTCCACACCCTCACACACTGTTCCACACTCTCACACACTGTTCCACACCCTCACACACTGTTCCACACCCTCACACACTGTTCCACACTCTCACACACTGTCCCAGACTCTCACACACTGTTCCACACCCTCACACAGCTGTTCCACACCCTCACACACTGTTCCACACCCTCACACACTGTTCCACACCCTCACACAGTTGTTCCACACCCTCACACAGCTGTTCCACACCCTCACACACTGTTCCACACCCTCACACACTGTTCCACACTCTCACACACTGTTCCACACCCTCACACACTGTTCCACACCCTCACACTGTTCCACACCCTCACACACTGTTCCACACTCTCACACACTGTTCCACACCCTCACACACTGTTCCACACCCTCACACTGTTCCACACCCTCACACACTGTTCCACACTCTCACACACTGTTCCACACCCTCACACACTGTTCCGCACCCTCACACACTGTTCCGCACCCTCTCACACTGTTCCACACCCTCACATACTGTTCCACACCCTCACACACTGTTCCACACCCTCACACACTGTTGCACACCCTCACACACTGTTCCACACCCTCACACACTGTTCCACACTCTCACACACTGTTCCACACCCTCACACACTGTTCCACACTCTCACACACTGTTCCACACCCTCACACACTGTTCCACACTCTCACACACTGTTCCACACTCTCACACATAGTTCCACACCCTCACACACTGTTCCACACTCTCACACACTGTTCCACACTCTCACACATAGTTCCACACCCTCACACACGGTTCCACACCCTCACACACTGTTCCACACCCTCACACACTGTTCCACACCCTCACACACTGTTCCACACCTTCACACACTGTTCCACACCCTCACACACTGTTCCACACTCTCACACACTGTTCCACACTCTCACACACTGTTCCACACCCTCACACACTGTTCCACACCCTCACACACTGTTCCACACTCTCACACATAGTTCCACACCCTCACACACTGTTCCACACTCTCACACACTGTTCCACACTCTCACACATAGTTCCACACCCTCACACACGGTTCCACACCCTCACACACTGTTCCACACCCTCACACACTGTTCCACACCCTCACACACTGTTCCACACCTTCACACACTGTTCCACACCCTCACACACTGTTCCACACTCTCACACACTGTTCCACACTCTCACACACTGTTCCACACCCTCACACACTGTTCCACACTCTCACACACTGTTCCACACCCTCACACACTGTTCCACACTCTCACACACTGTTCCACACTCTCACACACTGTTCCACACCCTCACACACTGTTCCACACCATCACACACTGTTCCACACCCTCACACACTGTTCCACACTCTCACACACTGTTCCACACTCTCACACACTGTCCCACACTCTAACACACTGTTCCACACCCTCACACACTGTTCCACACCCTCACACACTGATCCACACCCTCACACACTGTTGCACACTCTCACACACTGTTCCACACTCTCACACACTGTTCCACACCTTCACACACTATTCCACACTCTCACACACTGTTCCACACTCTCACACACTGTTCCACACTCTCACACACTGTTCCACACCCTCACACTGTTCCACACTCTCACACACTGTTCCACACTTTCACACACTGTTCCACTCCCTCACACACTGTTCCACACTCTCACACAAAGTTCCACACTCTCACACACTGTTCCACTCTCTCACACACTGTTCCACACCCTCACACACTGTTCCACACCTTCACACACTATTCCACACTCTCACACACTGTTCCACACTCTCACACACTGTTCCACACTCTCACACACTGTTCCACACCCTCACACTGTTCCACACTCTCACACACTGTTCCACACTTTCACACACTGTTCCACACCCTCACACACTTTCCACACCCTCACACACTGTTCCACACCCTCACACACTGTTCCACACCCTCACACACTGTTCCACACTCTCACACACTGTTCCACACCCTCACACACTGTTCCACACTTTCACACACTGTTCCACACCCTCACACACTGTTCCACACTCACACACTGTTCCACACTCTCACACACTGTTCCACACTTTCACACACTGTTCCACACCCTCACACAGCTGTTCCACACCCTCACACACTGTTCCACACCCTCACACACTGTTCCACACCCTCACACACTGTTCCACACTCTCACACAATTTCCACACCCTCACACACTGTTCCACATCCTCACACACTGTTCCACACTTTCACACACTGTTCCACACCCTCACACACTGTTCCACACCCTCACACACTTTCCACACCCTCACACACTGTTCCACACTTTCACACACTGTTCCACACCCTCACACACTGTTCCACACCCTCAAACACTGTTCCACACTCTCACACACTGTTCCACACCCGCACACACTGTTCCACACCCTCACACACTGTTCCACACCCTCACACACTGTTCCACACCCTCACACACTGTTCCACACTCTCACACACTGTTCCACACCCTCACACACTGTTCCACACCCTCACACACTGTTCCACACCCTCACACACTGTTCCACACTCTCACACACTGTTCCACACCCTCACACACTGTTCCACACCTTCACACACTGTTCCACACCCTCACACACTGTTCCACACCCTCACACACTGTTCCACACCCTCACACACTGTTCCACACTCTCACACACTGTTCCACAACCTCACACACTGTTCCAATCTCTCACACACTGTTCCACACCCTCACACACTGTTCCACACCCTCACACACTGTTCCACACCTTCACACACTGTTCCACACCCTCACACACTGTTCCACACCCTCACACACTGTTCCACACCTTCACACACTGTTCCACACCCTCACACACTGTTCCACACTCTCACACACTGTTCCACACCTTCACACACTGTTCCACACCCTCACACACTGCTCCACACCCTCACACACTGTTCCACACTCTCACACACTGTTCCACACCTTCACACACTGTTCCACACTCTCACACACTGATCCACACCCTCACACACTGTTCCACACCCTCACACACTGTTCCACACTCTCACACACTGTTCCACAACCTCACACACTTTCTACACCCTCACACACTGTTCCACACCCTCACACACTGTTCCACACCCTCACACACTGTTCCACACTCTCACACACTGTTCCACACCTTCACACACTGTTCCACACCTTCACACACTGTTCCACACCCTCACACACTGTTCCACACCCTCACACACTGTTCCACACTCTCACACACTGTTCCACACCTTCACACACTGTTCCACACTCTCACACATTGTTCCACACCCTCACACACTGTTCCACACCCTCACACACTGTTCCACACTCTCACACACTGTTCCACAACCACACACACTTTCTACACCCTCACACACTGTTCCACACCCTCACACACTGTTCCACACCCTCACACACTGTTCCACACTCTCACACACGGTTCCACACTCTCACACACTGTTCCACACCCTCACACACTGTTCCACATCCTCACATACTGTTCCACACCCTCACACACTGTTTCACACACTCACACACTGTTCCACACCCTCACATACTGTTCCACACCCTCACACACTGTTCCACACCCTCACACACTGTTCCACACCCTCACACAGCTGTTCCACACCCTCACACACTGTTCCACACCCTCACACACTGTTCAACACCCTCACACACTGTTCCACACTCTCACACACTTTCCTCACCCTCACACACTGTTCCACATCCTCACACACTGTTCCACACTTTCACACACTGTTCCACACCCTCACACACTGTTCCACACTCTCACACACTTTCCACACCCTCACACACTGTTCCACACTTTCACACACTGTTCCACACCCTCACACACTGTTCCACACCCTCACACACTGTTCCACACTCTCACACACTGTTCCACACCCTCACACAGCTGTTCCACACCCTCACACACTGTTCCACACCCTCACACACTGTTCCACACCCTCACACACTGTTCCGCACCCTCACACACTGTTCCACACCCTCACACACTGTTCCACACCCTCACACACTGTACAACACCCTCACACACTGTTCCACACTCTCACACACTGTTCCACACCCTCACACACTGTTCCACCCTCTCACACACTGTTCCACACCCTCACACACTGTTCCACACCCTCACACACTGTTCCACACCCTCACACACTGTTCCACACTCTCACACACTGTTCCACACCCTCACACACTGTTCCACACTCTCACACACTGTTCCACACCCTCACACACTGTTCCACACTCTCACACACTGTTCCACAACTCACACACTGTTCCACACCCTCACACACTGTTCCACAACCTCACACACTGTTCCACAACCTCACACACTGTTCCACACCCTCAAACACTGTTCCACACCTTCACACACTGTTCCACACTCTCACACACTGTTCCACACCCTCACACACTGTTCCACACCCTCACACACTGTCCCGCACCCTCACACACTGTTCCACACTCTCACACACTGTTCCACACCCTCACACACTGTTCCACACTCTCACACACTGTTCCACAACTCACACACTGTTCCACACCCTCACACACTGTTCCACAACCTCACACATTGTTCCACAACCTCACACACTGTTCCACACCCTCACACACTGTTCCACACCCTCACACACTGTTCCACACCTTCACACACTGTTCCACACCTTCACACACTGTTCCACACCCTCACACACTGTTCCACACTCTCACACACTGTTCCACACCCTCACACACTGTTCCACACCTTCACACACTGTTCCACACCCTCACACACTGTTCCACACCCTCACACACTGTTCCACACCTTCACACACTGTTCCACACCTTCACACACTGTTCCACACCCTCACACACTGTTCCACACTCTCACACACTGTTCCACACCCTCACACACTGTTCCACACCCTCACACACTGTTCCACACTCTCAGACACTGTTCCACAACCTCACACACTGTTCCACACTCTCACACACTGTTCCACACCCTCACACACTGTTCCACACCCTCACACACTGTTCCACACCCTCACACACTGTTCCACACTCTCACACACTGTTCCACACCCTCACACACTGTTCCACACCCTCACACACTGTTCCACACCTTCACACACTGTTCCACACCCTCACACACTGTTCCACACTCTCACACACTGTTCCACACCTTCACACACTGTTCCACACCTTCACACACTGTTCCACACCCTCACACACTGTTCCACACCCACACACACTGTTCCACACTCTCACACACTGTTCCACACCTTCACACACTGTTCCACACTCTCATACACTGTTCCACACCCTCACACACTGTTCCACACCCTCACACACTGTTCTACACTCTCACACACTGTTCCACACCCTCACACACTTTCTACACCCTCACACACTGTTCCACACCCTCACACAGCTGTTCCACACCCTCACACACGGTTCCACACTCTCACACACTGTTCCACACCCTCACACACTGTTCCACATCCTCACACACTGTTCCACACCCTCACATACTGTTCCACACCCTCACACACTGTTCCACACCCTCACACACTGTTCCACACCCTCACATACTGTTCCACACCCTCACACACTGTTCCACACCCTCACACACTGTTCCACACCCTCACACACTGTTCCACACCCTCACACACTGTTCCACACCCTCACACACTGTTCCACATCCTCACACACTGTTCCACACCCTCACACACTGTTCCATACCCTCACACACTGTTCCACACCCTCACACACTGTTCCACACCCTCACACATTGTTCCACAGTCTCACACACTGTTCCACACCCTCACAGATTGTTCCATATCCTCACACACTGTTCCACACCCTCACACACTGTTCCACACCCTCACACAGCTGTTCCACACCCTCACACAGCTGTCCCTCACCCTCACACACTGTTCCACACTCTCACACACTGTTCCACACCTTCACACACTGTTCCACACCCTCAAACATTGTTCCACACTCTCACACACTGATCCACACCCTCACACACTGTTCCACACCCTCACACAGCTGTTCCTCACCCTCACACACTGTTCCACACTCTTACACACTGTTCCACACTCTCACACACTGTTCCACACCTTCACACACTGTTCCACACTCACACACTGTTCCCCACCCTCACACACTGTTTCACACTCTCACACACTGTTCCACACTCTCACACACTGTTCCACACCCTCACACACTGTTCCACACCCTCACACACTGTTCCACACTCTCACACACTGTTCCACACCCTCACACACTGTTCCACACCCTCACACACTGTTCTACACCTTCACACACTGTTCCACACCCTCACACACTATTCCATACCCTCACACACTGTTCCACACCCTCACACACTGTTCCACACCCTCACACACTGTTCCACACCTTCACACACTGTTCCCCACCTTCACACACTGTTCCACACCCTCACACACTGTTCCACACCCTCACACACTGTTCTACACCCTCACACACTGTTCCACACCCTCACACACTGTTCCACACCCTCACACACTGTTCCACACCCTCACACACTGTTCCACACTCTCACACACTGTTCCACACCCTCACACACTGTTCCACACCCTCACACACTGTTCCAAACTCTCACACACTGTTCCACACACTCACACACTGTTCCACACCCTCACACACTGTTCCACACCTTCACACACTGTTCCACACCCTCACACACTGTTCCACACCCTCACACACTGTTCCACACTCTCACACACTGTTCCATACCCTCACACACTGTTCCACACCCTCACACACTGTTCCACACTCTCACACACTGTTCCACACCCTCACACAACTGTTCCACACCCTCACACACTGTTCCACACCCTCACACACTGTTCCACACCTTCGCACACTGTTCCACACCCTCACACACTGTTCCACACCCTCACACACTGTTCCACAGTCTCACACACTGTTCCACACCCTCACACACTGTTCCACACTCTCACACACTGTTCCATACCCTCACACACTGTTCCACACCCTCACACACTGTTCCACACTCTCACACACTGTTCCACATCCTCACACACTGTTCCACACCCTCACTCACTGTTCCACACTCTCACACACTGTTCCACACCCTCACACACTGTTCCACACTCACACACTGTTCCCCACCCTCACACACTGTTTCACACTCTCACACACTGTTCCACACTCTCACACACTGTTCCACACCCTCACACACTGTTCCACACCCTCACACACTGTTCCACACTCTCACACACTGTTCCACACCCTCACACACTGTTCCACACCCTCACACACTGTTCTACACCTTCACACACTGTTCCACACCCTCACACACTGTTCCATACCCTCACACACTGTTCCACACCCTCACACACTGTTCCACACCCTCACACACTGTTCCACACCTTCACACACTGTTCCACACCTTCACACACTGTTCCACACCCTCACACACTGTTCCACACCCTCACACACTGTTCTACACCCTCACACACTGTTCCACACCCTCACACACTGTTCCACACCCTCACACACTGTTCCACACCCTCACACACTGTTCCACACTCTCACACACTGTTCCACACCCTCACACACTGTTCCACACCCTCACACACTGTTCGAAACTCTCACACACTGTTCCACACCCTCACACACTGTTCCACACCCTCACACACTGTTCCACACCTTCACACACTGTTCCACACCCTCACACACTGTTCCACACCCTCACACACTGTTCCACACTCTCACACACTGTTCCATACCCTCACACACTGTTCCACACCCTCACACACTGTTCCACACTCTCACACACTGTTCCACACCCTCACACACTGTTCCACACCCTCACACACTGTTCCACACCTTCACACACTGTTCCACACCCTCACACACTGTTCCACACCCTCACACACTGTTCCACAGTCTCACACACTGTTCCACACCCTCACACACTGTTCCACACTCTCACACACTGTTCCGCACTCTCACACACTGTTCCACACCCTCACACACTGTTCCACACTCTCACACACTGTTCCACATCCTCACACACTGTTCCACACCCTCACACACTGTCCCACACCCTCACACACTGTTCCACACTCTCACACACTGTTCCACACCCTCACACACTGTTCCACATCCTCACACACTGTTCCACACCCTCACACACTGTTCCATACCCTCACACACTGTTCCACACCCTCACACACTGTTCCACATCCTCACACACTGTTCCACACCCTCACACACTGTTCCACACCCTCACACACTGTTCCACACCCTCACACACTGTTCCACACCCTCACACACTGTTCCACAGTCTCACACACTGTTCCACATCCTCACACACTGTTCCACACCCTCACACACTGTCCCACACCCTCACACACTGTTCCACACTCTCACTCACTGTTCCACACTCTCACACACTGTTCCACACCCTCACACACTGTTCCACACCCTCACACACTGTTCCACACCCTCACACACTGTTCCACACCCTCACACACTGTTCCACACCTTCACACACTGTTCCACACCCTCACACACTGTTCCACACCCTCACACACTGTTCCACAGTCTCACACACTGTTCCACACCCTCACACACTGTTCCGCACTCTCACACACTGTTCCGCACTCTCACACACTGTTCCACACCCTCACACACTGTTCCACACTCTCACACACTGTTCCACACCCTCACACACTGTCCCACACCCTCACACACTGTTCCACACTCTCACACACTGTTCCACACCCTCACACACTGTTCCACACCCTCACACACTGTTCCACACCCTCACACACTGTTCCACACCCTCACACACTGTTCCACACCCTCACACAGCTGTTCCACACCCTCACACAGCTGTTCCACACCCTCACACACTGTTCCACACCCTCACACACTGTTCCACACCCTCACACACTGTTCCACACTCTCACACACTGTTCCACACCCTCACACACTGTTCCACACCCTCACACACTGTTCCACACCCTCACACACTGTTCCACACCCTCACACACTGTTCCACACCCTCACACACTGTTCCACACTCTCACACACTGTTCCACACCCTCCCACACTGTTCCACACCCTCACACAGCTGTTCCACACCCTCACACAGCTGTTCCACACCCTCACACACTGTTCCACACCCTCACACACTGTTCCACACCCTCACACACTGTTCCACACCCTCACACACTGTTCCACACCCTCACACACTGTTCCACACTCTCACACACTGTTCCACACCCTCCCACACTGTTCCACACCCTCACACAGCTGTTCCACACCCTCACACAGCTGTTCCACACCCTCACACACTGTTCCACACCCTCACACACTGTTCTACACCCTCACACACTGTTCCACACTCTCACACACTGTTCCACACTCTCACACACTGTTCCACACCCTCACACACTGTTCCACACTCTCACACACTGTTCCACACCCTCACACACTGTTCCACACCCTCACACACTGTTCCACACCCTCACACACTGTTCCACACCCTCGCACACTGTTCCACACCCTCACACACTGTTCCACACCCTCACACACTGTTCCACACCCTCACACACTGTTCCACACCCTCACACAGCTGTTCCACACCCTCACACAGCTGTTCCACACCCTCACACAGCTGTTCCACGCTCTCACACAGCTGGAATGAGAAATTTTAGCCCTTTGAACTTTAAAGCAGAAACTCACTTCCTGATAAAGCCCCGGAGAGTGAGCCTATCTCTCCTATTGGTCAGTACATTTCTTCACTGAGTTTTTCCCTCGGATGCACACACAGAGCCGCTGGTCAGACTGGTACCCAGTCCCAACTCCCGCCCACTTATTCATCCCCACACGGAGAAGCTCACCTACATCCCCGATTCAATTCCCAGCTCGAGTCACTGCCCTTGTAGAGTCTGCACCTTTTCCCTGTGTCTGCTTAGCTTTCCTCTAGATGCTCCCGTTCCCTCCCACTGTCCAAAGATCAGCGGGATAGGTAGATTGGCTTTGCTAAATTGCCCCATAGTGTCCAGGGGTGTGTAGGTTAGAGGGCTAGGTGGGTATAATATGTAGGGATATGGGGGGTAGGGTCTGGGTGGGATAGTGATCAGTGCATTAGGGACAATTTAGCATGGCCATCCCACCTAACCTGCACACCTTCGGACTGTTGGAGAAAAGCAGAGCACCTGGAGGAAACACACAGTGAGAGTGTGCAAACTCCACACAGACAGTGAGCCGAGGCCAGAATTGAACTCGAGTTCCCAGCAGCAGTGCCACTGAGCCATTCTATCGCAAGGCGACCGGAACTGTACACAATACTCCCAACCGTGGCCTTGCCAATATCTTGTACAGTTGTAGAGGCTTTGGAGAGGGTGCAGAGGAGGTTTACCAGGATGTTGCCTGGTATGGAGGGGAGATCCTATGAGGAGAGACTGAGAGATTTGGGGTTGTTTTCACTGGAAAGAAGGCGGCTAAGAGGGGATCTCATTGAAACATATAAGATGATTAGAGGTTTAGACAGGGTAGATAGTGATAGCCTTTTTCCTAGGATGGAGAAAGCTAGCACGAGGGGGCACGACTTTAAATTAAGGGGGGGTAGTTATAGGACTGATGTCAGGGGTAGGTTCTTTACCCAGAGGGTGGTGAGGGACTGGAATGCCCTGCCAGCTGCAGTTGTAAATACACCGAGTTTGGGGGCGTTTAAGAAATCTGTGGATAGGTTTATGGACGAAAAGGGATTGGTTTAGGCTAGTGGGTCATTGTTTTGTAACTGGTCGGCGCAACATCGTGGGCCGAAGGGCCTGTTCTGCGCTGTAATGTTCTATGTTCTATGTAACATAATGTCCCAGCTGCTGTACTCAGTGCTCTGAATGATGAAGGAAGGTGTTCTTGTAGGAAAATCAATTACTCCCGGTCCTACTCCAGTTCTCATTGGCCTCACTTGAGGCTGTTTAGCGGTTCTGCCAAAGGCAGCATTCCAGAGGAGCTTCCGGATTATGGAACGCCAATAATGATTCCATTTATCCACCGGGATTCATGGCAGTTGCTGCATTTATTGCAATATATGTCTTTACCTGGAATGGTTTCGCTTCGGGTGGAAGGGGACACATGTTAATTCGCTCACCGCACCGTCTCTTATATTTAACTGTTTAACACAGACATTAATTCGGATCGACACTAACCTGAACTTGAAACAGTGTGGGGAAATTAGCAGGAGGAGAGACTTTCGCCTGGGGCAGTCCTGATGTCGCTCCCGCGTTGTGTGAATGATGTTTCTCCCCGTGTGTTATGCTGGGAACAAACTGCATTGTTATAGCGCCTTCAGTGTCGTAAAACGTATAAGGAAGGTGACACCAAAATGCACAGAGAGGTGCCCCGGGAGATGACAAATTGTCAGGCAAAAGGGTAGGTTTAAAAGGACACTAAAGGGGATCGTGGAGGTGGGGGGAGTGGAGAGAGGAACAGAGAGAGAAGAAAACATAAGAACATAAGAAACAGGAGCAGGAGTAGGCCATCTAGCCCTTCGAGCCTGCCCCGCCATTCAATAAGATCATGGCTGATCTGTCGTGGCTCAGTTCCACCTTCCCGCCCTCTCCCCATAACCCTTAATCCCCTCTCTTATCAAAAACCCATCAACCCGTTTCTTAAAAATATTTAGCGAGGCAGCCTCCACCACTTCAACGGGCAGAGAATTCCAGAGATTCACCACCCTTTAAGTGAAGAAGTTCCTCCTCAACTCTGTTCTAAACCGCCCCCCCTTTATCTTGAGGCTGTGCCCCCTAGTCCTACTGTCTTTTTTGAGCGGGAAGAGTCTCTCCACCTCTATCCTATCCATCCCTTTCATCATCTTATACGTCTCAATGAGATCTCCCCTCATTCTTCTAAACTCTAACGAGTACAAGCCTAGTTTATTCAGCCTCTCCTCATAGCTCAATCCCCTCAACTCCGGTATCAGCCGAGTAAACCTCCTCTGCACTCCCTCCTGGTCCAAAATATCCTTGCGCAGGTGCGGCGCCCAAAACTGCACACAGTACTCCAGCTGCGGCCTCACCAATGCCCTATACAGCTGCAGCAAGACCTCCCTACTTTTATATTCAAAGAGAGATTTGTGGATGTTCAGAGTGATACAGAGAGCACAGCCTTTCATGGGTGGGTATTATAGAGGGGGGGGGAATCTCATAGAGACTTACAAGGTAATGAAGGGGACTGGCGGGGTAGAGGTAGAGAGATTCTTCCCGCTTAGAAAGGACAGCAGGACTAGAGGGCACAGCCTCAAAATAACGGGGGGGCAGTTTAGATCGGAGTTGAGGAGGAACTTCTTCACTCAAAGGGTGGTGAGTCTCTGGAATTCTCTGCCCGTTGAAGTGGTGGAGGCTGCCTCGCTAAATATATTTACGTCACGGGTAGATAGGTTTCTGATAGACAAGGGAATTAAGGGGAGAAAGTGGGAAAGTGCAACTGATCCACGACAGATCAGCCATGATCTTATTGAATGGCGGGGCAGGCTCGAAGGGCCAGATGGCCCACTCCTGCTCCTATTTCTTACGTTCTTATTATTCCCTGTGAAGTGGTCATCAGGATCATCCGCATTCGCCCCAAAATCCCACCCGAGGTCAATGTACCTTTGCATCGCCCTTGTCTCGCTCAGTATGACTCCCCGTGGCAGACAGGACGGGGGGACTCACGTTGAATTCTAAAATACGTCCCCGTCTATGACTAAATCCCAGGAAAATGCTGCTGTTTAAGCCAAGGAAGAGGCAGAGAGGCAGCTTGGCCACAAAATGGCTCCTCCCAGATGGTGCGCACAGGGCGCGTTGTGGGCGCGTATGGCATTGAGTATAAAGGCAACTGGAGCTCAGGTCCAATGCAGTAACCCCACGTGCTGCTTATGGCTGTAGACCCACTACCCAGAGCTAACCAGAAAAAAAATCCCTCCCCATTTCAACAAACCCAATTGCAAATTAATTGATGTTATTTGATAATTAATGCTCCTCGTGCTTTCTGGTGTCTGAACTCAGCGTATTACTAATGCGCGCATGATTTATCCAAACTGCCCGCAATAGCACTGTTATTCTGGGAGAGCTGATCGTTTGCTAACACTGCATATTTTGTTATGTATATATAGCAGATAATTAAGATCTCTGCCCTTGTATTACTTCTGTTGTCTACTGAGTCTTACTTCTGTTGTGGGCAAGGTTTTAGAAAAAATTATTCGGGATAGGATTTATAGTTATTTGGAGAGTAATGAATTGATTGGAGATAGTCAGCATGGTTTTGTAGCGGGTAGGTCGTGCCTTACTAACCTTATTGAGTTTTTTGATAAGGTGACCAAAGAGGTGGATGGGGGTAAGGCAGTTGATGTGGTGTATATGGATTTTAGTAAGGCGTTTGATAAGGTTCACCATGGTAGGCTTCTGCAGAAAATGCAGATGTATGAGATTGGGGGTGATCTAGGAAATTGGATCAGGAATTGGCTAGCGGATAGGAGACAGAGGGTGGTGGTTGATGGTAAATATTCATCATGGAGTTCGGTTACGAGTGGTGTGCCTCAGGGATCTGTTTTGGGGCCACTGCTGTTTGTAATCTTTATCTTCAGATCAGCCATGATCTTATTGAATGGCGGGGCAGGCTCGAAGGGCCAGATGGCCTACTCCTGCTCCTATTTCTTATGTTCTTATGTTCTTAAAGATCTGGATGAGGGTATAGTTGGCTGATCTGTCGTGGCTCAGTTCCACTTTCCCGCCCTCTCCCCATAACCCTTAATCCCCTCTCTTATCAAAAACCCATCAACCCGTTTCTTGAAAATATTTAGCGAGGCAGCCTCCACCACTTCAACGGGCAGAGAATTCCAGAGATTCACCACCCTTTGAGTGAAGAAGTTCCTCCTCAACTCCGTTCTAAACCGCCCCCCCTTTATCTTGAGGCTGTGCCCCCTAGTCCTACTGTCCTTTCTGAGCGGGAAGAGTCTCTCCACCTCTATCCTATCCATCCCATTCATCATCTTATACGTCTCAATGAGATCTCCCCTCATTCTTCTAAACTCTAACGAGTACAAGCCCAGTTTATTCAGCCTCTCCTCATAGCTCAATCCCCTCAACTCCGGTATCAGTCTAGTAAACCTCCTCTGCACTCCCTTCAAGGCCAAAATATCTTTGCGCAGGTGCGGCGCCCAAAACTGCACACAGTACTCCAGCTGCGGCCTCACCAATGCCCTATACAGCTGCAGCAAGACCTCCCTACTTTTATATTCAATCCCCCTCGCTATGAAGGCCAGCATCCCATTCGCCTTCCTGACCACCTGCTGCACCTGCAGGCTGGGTTTTTGCGACTCATGCACAAGGACCCCGAGGTCCCTCTGCACTGTCGCCTGCTGCAGTTTTTCGCCCCGTAAGTAATAGTCCTTCCTACCATTCCTCCTACCAAAGTGGACCACCTCACACTTGCCAACATTAAATTCCATTTGCCATTTCCTGGCCCATTCGCCCAGCCTATCTAGATCCTTCTGCAGACTCTCCAGTAACCAGTAGTACACTACATGACCTGACGTAGCTAGTGTACATGTACCAGCCCGGGTACACATTTAAACACTTAGCTATCCACGAGCGTCAGCAACAGCAGGGTGGACCCAACTCTGAGAAAGGAGCATTGATCAGATCCAGTTTTCCCCCCAAATCCCAGCCTGGCCTCCTGAATAGTGGGAACAGTGTTGGGGTGATACAACTGCAGAGGGAACCTGAGCTGGATTCAGACCCAGCAACAGAGCTCCAGTTCGTCTGTAATGAGCTGTGATTCAGAGCGCAGCCTCCCAGAGGCTCAGAACCCCGAGTTTACCTTCACTCCTGCAGTAACAGCTGGGGTTGGAGAAGGTACAGTTCAAACCCCATTCTCCTTGAGTAGGTAAAACACAGAGACTCCGGCTCCCTTTCTATCCACCCCCAGAGTCTGACCCAAATGAGGCTAGAAACCGTACCCTGCCACACACACCCACATATACATACCCACACACATATACACACACACACATATACACACAGACGCACACACACACACACACCCACATATACACACACATATACACACACACACACACATATACACACCCACATATACACACACACACATATACACACAGACGCACACACACACACACACACATATACACACATACACACACACACATATACACACAGATGCACACACACACACACACATATACACACATACACACACACACATACACACACACAAATACACACACACACACCCACATGTACACACACATATACACACATACACATATACACACACATATACATGCACCCACACACATATACACACATACACATACACATCCACACACACACACACACATACACACACATATACACACACACACATATACACACACAGCCCCACACATACACACACATATACACACACACACACATATACACACACAGCCCCACATATACACACACACACATACACACACACACATATACACACACACACATACATATACACACACACCCCCACATATACACCCCCACATATACACACACACATACCCACATATACACACACACATACACACACACACATACCCACATATACACACACACATATACACACACACATACACACACACACACACACACACACACACACACACACAACGTAGGCACACAAGAAGCAGCTGAGCGGGGAACCAGGACTAGAGTGCACAGCCTCAAAATAAAGAGGGGGGGGGGAGCAATTTAGATCAGAGTTGAGGAGGAACTTCTTCACTCAAAGGGTGGTGAATCTCTGGAATTCTCTGCACATTGGTCATGGGTCATAGGTGGAGGGGGGGACTGGTAATGTTAAAATGGTGGCGTGGGCTCGTTGGACTGAAGGGCCTGTTTCCTGGGCTGTTTTTGTTCTTTGTTCTTTATTCATTGAATTGGTGGAGGCTGCCTCGCTGAATATATTTAAGTCGCGGGTAGATAGGTCTCTGATAGACAAGGGGAATTAAGGGGAGAAAGCGGGAAAGTGGAACTGATCCACTTCAGATCAGCCATGATCTTATTGAATGGCGGGGTAGGCTCGAAGGGCCAGATGGCCTACTCCTGCTCCTATTTCTTATGTTCTTATGTAACCGTTCAAAGCAGAGCTTCAGGTCAGTAACTTCAAAATGTCCGTCGCCCCAGCGCTGAGGAGGATCCGCTTAAGGTCAGCGTGACTGGGGTGGAGAGACAGAGCAGCACTCCTGTCCCTGGAGATATCACACGTTCAGGCATTCAGAGGCACAAAATATTTACCTTTGGGCCGCTCAGGTGTGAGGACAGAAAGCATCAACATGAGTTGTTTACCTGAAGCGGTGCTGAACCTTCTGCGATAGATCCTACCTGTGTCGCTGTGCTTAGGAAACAGGGATGGGGGAAGAGAGGAGGAGGAACATTCACGATGATAGGGACATAGGAACCTGGTGCAGGAGTAGACCCATCAGGCCCATCGAGCCTGTTCAATATGACCTTGGCCACTCCTTATCTCAAACTCCATCTCTGCAGCTGCTCCACTTAACCCTGGATTCCCTGGGAGACCAAAAATCTCAACGTAAATATATTTAACCATCCATGGCTCTCTCTGCGAGAGACTTCCAATGAAACTTCCCATTGCTCTGACATCGATCTGTTTTCAGACTGCTGTTTCTGGCCAGCTTTTGCCAAATAATTCCTCAAATTGCCCACAAATTATGGGCGGCACAGTGGGTTAGCACAGCTGCTTCACAGCTCCAGGGTCCTGGGTTCGATTCCCGGCTCGGGTCACTGCCTGTGTGGAGTTTGCACATTCTCCTCGTGTCTGCGTGGGTTTTCTCCCACAGTCCAAAGATGTGCGGGTTAGGTTGATTGGCCATGCTATGAAATTGCCCCTTAGTGTCCGGGGATGTGTAGGTTAGAGGGGATTAGTGGGTATAATGTATGGGGGGTAGGGTCTGGGTGGGATTGTGTTCGGTGCAGGCTCGATGGGCCGAAGGGCCTCTTTCTGTACTGTAGGGTTCTATGATTCTATGATCTATGAAATTTGCCCTTGATTGTTTAGAAACGTTTACTGTACCCTCTCCTCCACCCTCCCGCAGAGCCTCAAGATAAAGGGGGGGGCGGTTTAGAACAGAGTTGAGGAGGAACTTCTTCACTCAAAGGGTGGTGAATCTCTGGAATTCTCTGCCCGTTGAAGTGGTGGAGGCTGCCTCGCTAAATATTTTTAAGAAACGGGTTGATGGGTTTTTGATAAGAGAGGGGATTAAGGGTTATGGGGAGAGGGCGGGAAGGTGGAGCTGAGCCACGACAGATCAGCCATGATCTTATTGAATGGCGGGGCAGGCTCGAAGGGCTAGATGGCCTACTCCTGCTCCTATTTCTTATGTTCTTATGTCATTGAATCCCTACAGTGTAGGCCATTCAGCCCATCAAGTCTACACTGACCACAATGTCACCCAGGCCCTATCCCCCAACCCTACATATTTACCCTAGCTAATCCCCTGACATTAAAGGATAATCTAACATGGCCAATCCACCTAGCCTGCACATCTTTGGACTGTGGGAGGAAACCGGAGCACCCGGAGGAAACCCACGCAGGCACGGGGAGAATGTGCAAACTCCACACAGGCAGTGACCCGAGCCGGGAATCGAACCCAAGTCCCTGGCACTGTGAGGCAGCAGTGCTAACCACTGTGCTACCGTGATTTCCTCTTATTTGTTCTTCTGTTTGATCCATCTGGCCTGATTCCAGCACATCAGCCCCCCTCACTGATTCTTTCCTTACCCAATGTCTCCCCTGCTATACTATCCCACTTTATGGATATAGAGTCTTTTAATAATGAATTTTTTATCCACAGGCATTTAAGTCCAGCAGGGGGCATGCGGGTGGCAGGTTGTGGTGGGCTGCTCTTGGATGTTGCTTTGGGAGTTGCCTACTGCTTCATGTCGTTGGTGTGCGTAAACTGGACCATCTCGAGGGCAACATGACAGCTCAGAGGCTATCTCTGTTGCTGTGCGGACACATGGATTTGGGCCTGTGTCCGTGGGAGTTTGCGCGTTCTCCCCATGGTTGCGTGGGTTTCCTCCGGGTACTCCGGTTTCCTCCCACATCCCAAAAATGTGCTTTTAGGCTGATTGATTGGGTAACAAATTGTCCCTATATTGGACCTCCCTGATCCTCACACATTAGGCATAGACTAAAATCATGAATAGGTCACTGACCATGGGACGGCGGCCCGGGCTCGTTGGGCCGAAGGGCCTGTTTCCCGTGCTGTGTTGTTCTTTGTTCTTTATATCTGGTCTAAAATCTCTGGAACTAGGAATGTTGGAGCTCCCATTTCTATTGTTCTTTAAGCTGTGTATTAGCCACAATATCATACCTCCAGCTGACTATAAGCCCCTCAGCTCTTCTGCCTTATCCATGTATATGATCCTGCCAGTCTGGAGCTGGAGTTGGCCATTCGCCCCCTCAATCCTGCTGCACCATTCAGTAAGATCATGGCTGATGTGCTGGTGTCCTCATTCTGTACTCTACCTATCCCTTTGACTCCCTTGTTACTCAAGAATCATCTACCTCTGCCTTAAATATATTCACTGACCCTGCCTCCACCGATCTCCGGGAAGGGAATTCCAAAGATTCCTGACCCTCTGAGAATGGGAATTAGGAGCAGAAGTAGACAAATTTAGCCCTTTGAGCTTGCTCCGTCATTCAATTGGATCATGGCTGATCTCTCCCTGGTTTCAAATCCACCTCTCCTCCACGTTCCCCGTATCCCTCTCTCCCTTTTTTTCAAATCAGAAATATATCTGCCTCCTTCTAGAATCCGTTCAATGATCCAGACTCCCCCGCGCTATGGGGCAGCGAGTTCCACTAATTCACCACCCTTTGCGGGAAGTAGGTGTTCCAAATCTCAGTTTTCAATCTCTGAAGGTTGCCACTCAAGTGGATAGAGCCGTGAAGAAGGTCTGTGGTGTGTTAGTGTTTATTAACAGGGGGGAGGGGGTTACAGTTTCAGAGCCCGTGGAGTTATTCTGCAACTGTACAGGACCTTGGTGAGACCACATTTGGAATATTGTGTGCAGTTCTGGCTAACTCATTATAAGAAGGATGTGGAAGCATTGGAGAGAGTGCAGAGGAGATTTACAAGGATGCTGCCTGGTTTGGAGGGTAGGTCTTATGAGGAAAGGTTGAGGGAGCTGGGGCTTTTCTCTTTAGAGCGGAGGAGGATGAGAGGCAACTTAATAGAGGTTTATAAAATGATGAGGGGGATAGATAGAGTGGACGTGCAGAGACTAATTCCTCAGGAGGATGTAGCTGTTACTAGGGGATGTAACTGTAAGTTTCTTGATGGGAGATATAGGAGGGAAGTCCGAGGTAGATTCTTTACTCAGAGAGTGGTTGGGGTGTGGAATGTACTGCCTGCTGTGATAGTGGAGTCGGACACTTTAGGAACTTTCAAGCGGTTATTGGATAGGCACAATGGAGCACTCCAGAATGATAGGGAGTGGGATAGCTTGATCTTGGGCTCGGACATAGCTCAGCACAACATCGAGGGCCGAAGGGCCTGTACTGTTCCATGTTCTATGTTAATGTTCATGGGATAAGGGTGGAAGGAGAAAAGTTTAACGGGAATATTGGAGGGGCTTCTTCACACAGAGAGTGGTGGGAGTGTGGAATGAGCTGCCGGATAAAGTGGTAAATGCGGGGTCACTTTTAACATTTAAGGAAAACTTGGATGGGTTCATGGATGAGAGGGGGTGTGGAGGGATATGGTCCAAGTGCAGGTCAGTGGGACGAGGCAGAGAAATGGTTCGGCACAGACAAGAAGGGCCAAAAGGCCTGTTTCTGAGCTGTAATTTTCTATGGTTCTATAAATCTCTCATCCAATACCTGTGACCTCTTGTTCTAGATAAGAGGAAAGATTTGATCCACATTGGACCGCACATTAGGCATAGACCAAAATCATGAATAGGTCACTGAAACAATGGGACGGCGGCGCGGGCTCGTTGGGCCGAAGGGCCTGTTTCCCGTGCTGTGTTGTTCTTTGTTCTTTTACTTTATCAATCCCTTTAAAAATTTTATATTCCTCGATCAGACCCCCTCCCATCCTTCTAAACTCAGAAGAAGCTCAGAGAAAAAAGATTTCTTCTCAACTCTGACGTAAATAAGAGGTCCTTTATTTTTAGGCTCTGTCTTGAACTAGTTCTGGTTTGTCCTGTTAGGGGACTTACCCTCCCAGTATCCACTCTATCCAATCCCCACAGGACCTCACATTTCAATAAGGCCTCCTCTCATTCCTCCAAACTCCAATAGATACAGACCCAGCCTGAACAATCTTTGCCCAAACCTCCGTCCCAGCTATCAGTCCAATCAACCTCCTATGATTTGATTTGATTTATTATTGTCACATGTATTGCTTCTTGCGCAATATACAGACAAAACACACCGTTCATAGAGAAGGAAAGGAGACAGTGCGGAAGGTAGTGTTACAGTCACGGCGAGGGTGTAGAGAAAGATCAACTCAGTGCGAGGTAGGTCCATTCAAAAGCCTGACGGCAGCAGGGAAGAAGCTGTTCTTGAGTCGGTCGGTACGGGACCTCAGACTTTTGTATCTTTCTCGGAGGAAGAAGGTGGAAGAGAGAACGTCTGGGGTCCTTAATTATGCTGGCTGCTTTGCTGAGGCAGCGGGAAGTGTAGACAGAGTCAGTGGATGGGATGTTTTTATCCTTTCTTAAATAAGGAGAACAAAAGAAGTGTGGGTCAGGTTGATTGGCCATGTTAAAATTGCCCCTTGGTGTCCTGTGATGCGTAGGTTAGAGGGATTAGCGGGTAAAGTATGCAGGGATATGGGGGTGCAGACTCGATGGGCTGAAGGGCCTCTTTCTGCATTGTAGGGTTCTATTGTTCTAAAACTGTACACCGTACTCTAGTTATGGTCCTGAACAAATCATCCCTATTTCATAGCCCATTCCCCTTACAATAAATACCAACATTCCACTTGCCTTCCAGGCCGAAGGGCCTGTTCATCGTGGGCCGAAGGGCCTGTTCATCGTGGGCCGAAGGGCCCGTTCATCGTGGGCCGAAGGGCCTGTTCATCGTGGGCCGAAGGGCCTGTTCTGCGCTGTAATGTTCTATGTTCTATGCTGTATCTGCATACTAACATTTTGTGATTCATGTCTATTTCTTGTGTTCTCTCTGTTTCGATATTATGGTACGTCTCTATTCTTCAGGCCAAGGTGGACAAGTTCACGAGACTCTCTGGGCTCATTGCATTGAAATCTGTATATCACGAGCCACAGAATTAACCCTTTGAAGTCTATTTTTCACCTTCACTTTCCTAGAATTGTGGACATTGCAGAAGAAGACCATTCGGCCCACTGAGCCTGTGTTGACAATGATTCCACCCAGGTCCTATCCCTGTAACCCGTGTATTACGTTGCTCATTCCTCTGACACGAAGGGGCAATTTAGCAGGGCCAATCCACCTAACCCCCACATCCCTTTCTCCACATTTTCTTACTTATTTCTAATTCTTATCTCCAGCTCTGCATTCCTCCGTTCTGAATCCATGTCCAGGTCCCTAAACCCCTCCCGGGCTGCCTCTAACCCCTCAGCAACAGCGCACTAACAAATCTCCCACCAAAAATATTGGCCCCAGTTCTGTGGAGGTGCGACCTATCCAATTTGTACAGTTTGCACCTCCCCAGGACGGGTCCCATTGCCCCAAGGATCTAAAACCTTGTCTCCAGCATCATTTTCTCCAGCCGTTTAGTTATCAGCCCCGGTGGCACAGTGGGTTAGCGCTGCTGCCTCACAGCTCCAGGGTCCCGGGTTCGATTCCCGGCTCAGCGCACAGTGGGTTAGCGCTGCTGCCTCACAGCTCCAGGGTCCCGGGTTCGATTCCCGGCTCAGCGCACAGTGGGTTAGCGCTGCTGTCTCACAGCTCCAGGGACCCGGGTTCGATTCCCGGCTCAGCGCACAGTGGGTTAGCGCTGCTGCTTCACAGCTCCAGGGTCCCGGGTTCGATTCCCGGCTCAGCGCACAGTGGTTAGCACTGCTGCTTCACAGCTCCAGGGTCCCGGGTTCGATTCCCGGCTCAGCGCACAGTGGGTTAGCGCTGCTGCCTCACAGCTCCAGGGTCCCGGGTTCGATTCCCGGCTCAGCGCACAGTGGGTTAGCGCTGCTGCCTCACGGCGCCAGGGTCCCGGGTTCGATTCCCGGCTCAGCGCACAGTGGGTTAGCGCTGCTGCCTCACAGCTCCAGGGTCCCGGGTTCGATTCCCGGCTCAGCGCACAGTGGGTTAGCGCTGCTGCCTCACAGCTCCAGGGTCCCGGGTTCGATTCCCGGCTCAGCGCACAGTGGGTTAGCGCTGCTGCCTCACAGTTCCAGGGTCCCGGGTTCGATTCCCGGCTCAGCGCACAGTGGGTTAGCGCTGCTGCCTCACAGTTCCAGGGTCCTGGGTTCGATTCCCGGCTCAGCGCACAGTGGGTTAGCGCTGCTGCCTCACGGCGCCAGAGTCCCGGGTTCGATTCCCGGCTCAGCGCACAGTGGGTTAGCGCTGCTGCCTCACAGCTCCAGGGTCCCGGGTTCGATTCCCGGCTCAGCGCACAGTGGGTTAGCGCTGCTGCCTCACAACTCCAGGGTCCCGGTTTCGATTCCCGGCTCAGCGCACAGTGGGTTAGCGCTGCTGCCTCACAGCTCCAGGGTCCCGGGTTTCGATTCCCGTGCTCGGGTCACTGTCTGTGTGTGGGGTTTGCACATTCCCCTCGTGTCTGCGTGGGTTTCCTCCCACAGTCCAAAGATGTGCGGGTTAGATTGATTGGCTGTGCTAAGAAATTGCCCCTTAGTGTCCAGGGATGTGTAGGTTAGAGGGATTAGCGGGTAAATGTGTGGGGATATGGGGATAGGGTCTGGGTGGGATTGTGTTTGGTGCAGACTCGATGGGCCGAAGGGCCTCTTTCTGCGCTGTAGGATTCTGTCTTTATATTTCTGTCCTCACTAAATCATGGCACCCACAGTAATCCAGAGATTACTATCACGAGGGTTCTACTTTTCAATTTCTCTTCTAGCTCCCTAAAACCTGCCTGCAGGGTCCCCGTTTTGTTATTGGTGGCGATATAAAACAGCCCCTAGCCCACCCCCAGCCAGCGTGTCCTGTAACTGCTCAGTGACACCCTTAAACCGGGCACCAGGGAGGCAACACACAAAGGACAAAGACAATTACAGCACAGGAACAGCCCTCCAAACCTGCTGCCCATCTGAATTAAAACCCCCTACCCCCCTACTTGTCAAGATGCCCCTTAAACAGGTTCCAGGCACCCACCACCCTCTGTGTGATAAAACGTGCCTCGTTCATCCCCGTTAAACCTTGCCCCTCGCCCCTTAAACCTGTGCCCCCCCCCCACTCCCCCACCCCCCAGGTAATTGACTCGCCCGTCCTAAGGAAAAGCTCCTGACTATTGTTAGGGTGGAATTAAAAGTGATGCACACAAAACGGTTAGCCCGGGAAGGGACATTGAGAGGCACTGGCTTTTTAGGCACAGACAACTGACACCAAAGGTTAAAATCGGCACTGACTGAATTGTTGCAGGAAGCTGGACAGAGCTTGAGGCTCTCTAGGTGAGAGCAGATCCAGAACAGCCGGCCTGATAATAAGGTCAGCCGCAGACGGGTACGTAAATACATAAATGTAACAAGACCAGCCACTGAATGTAGAGATCAAAACCAATCATTGATAGAAGACAAAATTGCAAAAGTGTATCCATTCTATGGACAATGATGTGTTAACTGTCCGTGTCCGTACCTGTCTGCCTGTAACCATGTGTTAACTGTCCATGTCCGTACCTGTCTGCCTGTAACCATGTGTTAACTGTCCGTGTCCGTACCTGTCTGCCTGTAACCATGTGTTAACTGTCCATGTCCGTACCTGTCTGCCTGTAACCATGTGTTAACTGTCCGTGTCCGTACCTGTCTGCCTGTAACCATGTGTTAACTGTCCATGTCCGTACCTGTCTGCCTGTAACCATGTGTTAACTGTCCGTGTCCGTACCTGTCTGCCTGTAACCATGTGTTAACTGTCCATGTCCGTACCTGTCTGCCTGTAACCATGTGTTAACTGTCCGTGTCCGTACCTGTCTGCCTGTAACCATGTGTTAACTGTCCATGTCCGTACCTGTCTGCCTGTAACCATGTGTTAACTGTCTACGTCCGTACCTGTCTGCCTGTAACGATGTGTTAACTGTCCATGTTCGTACCTGTCTGCCTGTAACGATGTGTTAACTGTCCATGTCCGTACCTGTCTGCCTGTAACCATGTGTAAACTGTCCGTGTCCGTACCTGTCTGCCTGTAACGATGTGTTAACTGTCTACGTCCGTACCTGTCTGCCTGTAACGATGTGTTAACTGTCCATGTTCGTACCTGTCTGCCTGTAACGATGTGTTAACTGTCCGTGTCCGTACCTGTCTGCCTGTAACCATGTGTAAACTGTCCGTGTCCGTACCTGTCTGCCTGTAACGATGTGTTAACTGTCCGTGTCCGTACCTGTCTGCCTGTAACGATGTGTTAACTGTCCATGTCTGTACCTGTCTGCCTGTAACCATGTGTTAACTGTCCGTGTCCGTACCTGTCTGCCTGTAACCATGTGTTAACTGTCCGTGTCTGTACCTGTCTGCCTGTAACCATGTGTTAACTGTCCGTGTCTGTACCTGTCTGCCTGTAACCATGTGTTAACTGTCCACGTCCGTACCTGTCTGCCTGTAACCATGTGTTAACTGTCCGTGTCCGTACCTGTCTGCCTGTAACCATGTGTTAACTGTCCGTGTCCGTACCTGTCTGCCTGTAACCATGTGTTAACTGTCCACGTCCGTACCTGTCTGCCTGTAACGATGTGTTAACTGTCCACGTCCGTACCTGTCTGCCTGTAACGATGTGTTAACTGTCCACGTCCGTACCTGTCTGCCTGTAACCATATGTTAACTGTCCGTGTCCGTACCTGTCTGCCTGTAACGATGTGTTAACTGACCACGTCCGTACCAGTCTGCCTGTAACCATGTGTTAACTGTCCATGTCCATACCTGTCTGCCTGTAACCATGTGTTAACTGTCCACGTCCGTACCTGTCTGCTTGTAACAATGTGTTAACTGTCCATGTTCGTACCTGTCTGCCTGTAACGATGTGTAAACTGTCCACGTCCGTACCTGTCTGCCTGTAACGATATGTTAACTGTCCACGTCCGTACCTGTCTGCCTGTAATGATATGTTAACTGTCCGTGTCCGTACCTGTCTGCCTGTAACCATGTGTTAACTGTCCATGTCCATACCTGTCTGCCTGTAACCATGTGTTAACTGTCCACGTCCGTACCTGTCTGCCTGTAACGATGTGTTAACTGTCCACAGCCGTACCTGTCTGCCTGTAACCATGTGTTAACTGTCCACGTCCGTACCTGTCTGCCTGTAACGATGTGTTACCTATTCGTGTCCGTACTTGTCTGCCTGTAACGATGTGTTAACTGACCACGTCCGTACTTGTCTGCCTGTAACCATGTGTTAACTGTCCGTGTCCATACCTGTCTGCCTGTAACGATGTGTTAACTGTCCGTGTCCATACCTATCTGCCTGTAACCATGTGTTAACTGTCCATGTCCATACCTGTCTGCCTGTAACGATGTGTTAACTGTCCGTGTCCGTACCTATCTGCCTGTAACGATGTGTAAACTGTCCGTGTCCGTACCTGTCTGCCTGTAACAATGTGTTAACTGTCCATGTCCGTACCTGTCTGCCTGTAACCATGTGTTAACTGTCCACGTCCATACCTGTCTCCCTGTAACGATGTGTTAACTGTCCATGTCCATACCTGTTTGCCTGTAACCATGTGTTAACTGTCCACGTCCGTACCTGTCTGCCTGTAACGATGTGTTAACTGTCCACAGCCGTACCTGTCTGCCTGTAACCATGTGTTAACTGTCCACGTCCGTACCTGTCTGCCTGTAACGATGTGTTAACTATTCGTGTCCGTACTTGTCTGCCTGTAACGATGTGTTAACTGACCATGTCTGTACCTGTCTGCCTGTAACCATGTGTTAACTGTCCGTGTCCGTACCTGTCTGCCTGTAACGATGTGTTAACTGTCCGTGTCCATACATATCTGCCTGTAACCATGTGTTAACTGTCCATGTCCATACCTGTCTGCCTGTAACGATGTGTTAACTGTCCGTGTCCGTACCTATCTGCCTGTAACGATGTGTAAACTGTCCGTGTCCGTACCTGTCTGCCTGTAACAATGTGTTAACTGTCCATGTCCGTACCTGTCTGCCTGTAACCATGTGTTAACTGTCCACGTCCATACCTGTCTCCCTGTAACGATGTGTTAACTGTCCGTGTCCGTACCTGTCTGCCTGTAACGATGTGTTAACTGACCACGTCCGTACCTGTCTGCCTGTAACCATGTGTTAACTGTCCACATCCGTACCTGTCTGCCTGTAACGATGTGTTAACTGTCCACGTCCGTACCTGTCTGCCTGTAACGATGTGTTAACTGTCCACTTCCGTGCCTGTAACAACGTGTGAACTGTCCACGTCCGTACCTGTCTGCCTGTAACAATGTGTGAACTGTCCATGTCCGTACCTGTCTGCCTGTAACGATGTGTTAACTGTTCACGTCTGTACCTGTCTGCCTGTAACGATGTGTGAACTGTCCACGTCCGTGCCTGTCTGCCTGTAACAATGTGTTAACTGTCCATGTCCGTACCTGTCTGCCTGTAACAATGTGTTAACTGTCCGTGTCCGTACCTGTCTGCCTGTAACGATGTGTTAACAGTCCATGTCCGTACCTGTCTGCCTGTAACGATGTGTTAACTGTCCGTGTCTGTACCTGTCTGCCTGTAACGATGTGTTAACTGTCGATGCCCGTAATGCCTATTGTCTAAAAGGTATAAAAATGAGTAGGTGAGGGGGTAGTTGCGGAGTACCAGTGCTTTCTCCCAAAGCTTTGTCCAAAATAAAACTGTATTGTTGAAACCTCCAAGTCTGACTCTGAAGTAGTAAATTTCCCACAACAATATCCATCCTGTCCATGCCCCTCATAATCTGTCAAGTCGCCCCCTCAACCTCTGTTGTTCCAGTGAGAACAAACCAAGTTTCTCCACCCTCTCCCCATGGCCAATGCCCTCCATACCAGACAACATCCTGGTGAATCTTTCCTGTACCCTCTCCACACACCCTCGCACCATTCTACACTCTCCACTGCAGAAAGACCTAACTACGGAATCCCCTTATCATTCATACTTTCCCAATCTTCCTCCAGCACCCTCCCCCAGCCCCGTTACACCTGAACCGAACCTTGGTGTTCACGGAGGCTCCTTTCCCCCCATAGGAACCACCTCCCTCACAACAGCAAAACGCTACGGGGTGGCTGGAAACGGGAAATAAAAGCAGGAAGTGCTCTAAGTCCTCCGAAGGTTGGGAAGCGTGTGAGGAAAGAAACAAAAGTTCATGTTTCAGGTTGATAAGTTTTCACCCAACCCCAATCCTCCAGATGTTGAACTTTTTGAGTGTTGCCAGTAACTAGGCTCTTGGATCACATTAGATGCTAATGTCCGAATTAAAGCATATATGTAGGCCATTTGGCCCCTCGGGCCTTCTCTGCTATTCAGTAAGATCATGGCTGATTTTGTAACCTCAACTCCACATTCTCATCTACTCCTGATGAGAACTCCTGAACTCCACCTTAAAAATATTCAAAAACTTTGCTTCCACTGCCTTTGGAAGAAGAGAGTTCAAAAGTCTCACAACCCACTGAGAGGGAACATTTCTCCTCAACTTCCTCTTAAATGGGGACCCCCCCCCCCTCCCCCCTATTTTGACCCATACAGAGTGGCACAGTGGTTAGCACTGCGGGGACTCCTGGCTTGGGTCTGTATGTTCTCTCCGTGTCTGCGTGGGTTTCCTCTGGGTGCTCTGGTTTCCTCCCACAGTCTGAAAGATGTGTATTGGCCGTGCTAAGTTCTCCCTCAGTGTACTCGACCAGGAGTTGGAGTGTGGCGAGCAGGGAATTTTCACAGTAACTTCATTGCAGTGTTAATGTAAGCCTCCTTGTGACCAACTTTAATTTTAAACTATTTCCAGATTCTTCGGTGAGAACACAACATAAGAACATAAGAAATAGGAGCAGGAGTAGGCCATCTAGCCCTTCGAGCCTGCCCCGCCATTCAATAAGATCATGGCTGATCTGAAGTGGATCAGTTCCACCTTCCCACCCTCTCCCCATAACTCTTAATTCCCTGTCTATCAGAAATCTATCTACCCGTGACTTAAATATATTTAGCGAGGCAGCCTCCACCACTTCAACGGGCAGAGAATTCCAGAGATTCGCCACCCTTTGAGTGAAGAAGTTCCTCCTCAACTCTGTTCTAAACTGCACCCCTTTATCTTGAGGCTGTGCCCTCTAGTCCTACTGTCTTTTCTGAGCGGGAAGAATCTCTCTACCTCTACCCTATCCATCCCTTTCATTATCTTATACGTCTCTATAAGATCCCCCCTCATCCTTCTAAACTCCAAGGAGTACAGACCCAGTTTATTTAGTCTCTCTTCATAGTCCAACCCCCTCAACTCCAGTATCAGCCTAGTAAACCTCCTCTGTACTCCCTCCAGGGCCAAAATATCCTTGCGCAGGTGCGGCGCCCAAAACTGCACACAGTACTCCAGCTGCGGCCTCACCAATGCCCTATACAGCTGCAGCAAGACCTCCCTACTTTTATATTCAATCCCCCTCGCTATGAAGGCCAGCATCCCATTCGCCTTCCTGACCACCTGCTGCGCCTGTAGACTGGGGAAGAAGGAACATTCCCTTCACATTCACCCTCTTGTGGTCTTGTACACTTGAGCTAAGCCGCCTCTTTCTCTGTTATACCCCAGTACCTACCAGTCTAGCCTGGCCATCCTTTCCTCATTAAAAAACTGGGGTTCCATACAAACAACAAAGAGCAACACAGCACAGGAAACAGGCCATTCGGCCCAACAAGCCCGTGCCGCCCATCTTAACACTCAGCGAGTGCCTCATTTCCAATCCTCCTTCTACCCACGACTCTTGTCTACATCTCGTGGACTCCACAATGAAGGGGGTGGAAATTTAGAGAATTATACGTGCGCCAGATTGAGGGAGATCCAATTTAGAGACAATTTGTTAACACCAATCAGCCTAAGAGCACGTTTTTTTTGGATGTGGGAGGAAACCGGAGCACCCGGAGAAAACCCACGCAAGCACGGGGAGAATGTGCAAACTCCCACAGACACCGGCCCAAATCCATGTATCTGCACAGCAAACAGTGATAGTCACTGAGCTGTCGTGTTGCCCGTCAGTCGGTCCAGTTTAAGCGTACACTAACGACGTGAAGCACTAGGCAACTCTCGAAGCAACATCCAAGAGCAGCCCTCGCACGACCCACCGCGTGTATACCCTAGAACCCTACAGTACAGAAACAGGCCCTTCGGCCCATCGAGTCTGCACCGAACACAATCCCACCCAGACCCTATCCCCATATCCCTACACATTTACCTGCTAATCCCTCTAACCTACACATCCCAGGACACTAAGGGGCAATTTTAGCCAATGAACCTAACCCGCACATCTTTGGACTGTGGGAGGAAACCGGAGCACCCGGAGAAAACCCACGCAGACACGAGGAGAATGTGCAAACTCCACACAGGCAGTGACCCGAGCCGGGAATCGAACCCAGGACCCTGGAGCTGTGAAGCAGCAGTGCTGACCCACTGTGCCACCGTGTCGCCCCTCGTTGGACAACAAGGCGGACCCAATCATTGAGTCATAGAGGCTTACAGCATGAGTCAGGCCCTTCAGCCCAACTTGTCCATACTACCCCTTTCTCTTAACCATTAAGTTCGTCCCAATTATTTTTCACAGTAACCTCATTACAGTGTGAACGGAAGCCTACTTGTGACTAATAAATAAACTTTACTTTTTAGTTGTCCCACATCCCTGGATTCTCTCTTGTTGGAGAAGGTCATTGCCTGGTACCTGGTGTGACGTGAATGGGACTGCTCACTTCTCAGCCCAAGGTGGACTGTTGTCCAGTTAGTGCGGACGTGGGCTGCATCAGTACCTGAGGCATCACGAGTTGTGCGATCATAGTGCAAACCCATCCCCACCTCTGACCTTGTGAAGGAGGGGAAGGGCATTACTGAAGCTGCTAATGGTTAGCCCTAAGATGCTACACTTAGGAGCTCCTGCAGTGATGACCTGGGGCTAAATTTTGCATGTTTATTGATACAAAGAACAACCCAGCACGGGAAACAGGCCCTTCGGCCCAACAAGCCCGCGTCTCCGCATCACCCTACACCTATTCTACCCTGCATGTCTACGAATGGAACCCTACTCAGTCAGATTCAGGGAAGAAATAGTGTCAATTTGGTAAAAACCGATTAGCCTGAAAGCACATCTTTGGGGTTGTGGGAGGAAACCGGAGCGCCCGGAGGAAACCCACGCAACCACAGGGAGAATGCGCAAACTCCCACAGACACAGGCCCAAATCCATGTGTCCGCACAGCCAGCAGTGCTAGTCACTGAGCTGTTGCAGCCGAACTTGGTGATTGGGTCCGCCTTGTTGTCCAACGAGGGGTATACACGCGGTGGGTCGTGCGAGGGCTGCTCTTGGATGTTGCTCCGAGAGTTGCCTAGTGCTTCACGTCGTTAGTGTGCGCTTAAACTGGACCAACTGACGGGCAACACGACAGCTCAGTGACTATCACTGTTTGCTGTGCAGTCACATGGATTTGGGTCGGTGTCTGTGGGAGTTTGCGCATTCTCCCCGTGTCTGCGTGGGTTTTCTCCGGGTGCTCCGGTTTCCTCCCACACCCCAAAAAAACGTGCTCTTAGGCTGATTGGTGGAACAAATTGTCCCTAAATTAGTCTCCCCTCAATCTTCCCCAATAGGCGTAGACAAAGGTCATGGGTAGAGGAGGGCACTCATGATGTTAAAATGGCGGCGCGGGCTCGTTGGGCCGAAGGGCCTGTTTTCTGTGCTGTGTTGTTCTTTGTTCTTTGAATTGAGCTGGATCCATCAAGCACATCCATCTTCCTTTGTGCTTGGCATGGTTCCAACCAGTAGAGAACTTTTCCCCTGTTTCCCATTGATTTCCTATCACCTAGAATGTACTGACTGAACGCAAGCAGAATCAATGAAGGCTTTCAGAAAGGACCCTAATGAATACTTGAAGGAGAAACATAGATTAGGAAATAATGGGTGCTTTCCAAATTGGCAGCCAGTAACTAGTGGGGTGCCACAGGGATCGGTGCTGGGGCTCCAGCTATTCACAATATATATTAATGATTTGGATGAGGGAACAAAATGTAACATCTCAAAGTTTGCAGAAGATACCAAGTTGGGAGGGTGAACTGAGACGAGGATGCAGAAATCCTTCAGAACGATCTGGACAGGATGGGTGAGTGGGCAAACCAATGGTAATGTGCAGACACATGGATTTGAGTCGGTGTCTGTGGGAGTTCTGCGCATTCTCCCCGTGCTTGCGTGGGTTTTCTCCGGTTTCCTCCCAAAGATGTGCTCATAGGCTGATTGGTGTTAACAAATTGTCCCTAAATTAGTCTCCCCTCAATGTGGAATGCCATAAGCGTAGACAAGGGTCATGGGTGGAGGGGGAGGGGGGGGGGATGTTGGTAATGTTAAAATGGCGGCGCGGGCTCGTTGGGCCGAAGGGCCTGTTTCCCGGGCTGTTTTGTACTTCGTTCTTTGTAGTGGAGAATTTCTTGTTTTCCGAGCTGTGATAAAACTTAACAAAGTTTGCTTTGAAAAAGAAACAACTAGCCTTTATGATCACAAAACTGCACGCAGTAAATAGCAGGAGACTGAGAGCAGTCCCTGCAAACTCCTGGTTCTATTCCAAGACCATGCCAGCTACAAGAATCAAATCTATTGTTATACCTTTTTCTTATCAGCGTACATCTTCAATTAGTAATACCAGCAGTAATACATCAACAATTGTATTAGGATCCGGTGACCTCTTTGTCTCATCAATAATATCATTATCTTGTCCTGTGAGGGGACAAAGAAGGCTCTGTGATCTCTGATCATGTCTTATTTCCCGATGTAATAAAAATTTCCCTCATCCGACCTCATCTAATTTCCTGTAGGAAATTATCTCAGCGTTTATGGAGTCAACCTTGTCAAGACAGACTGAGGTCAGGCATTTGGCCTTCTCTGGTGTTAGTCATGTCTTAGGCTACTCAGAGTCAGTTTTACAGGGGTCTGGCCTTTTGGAATAGCTTGGTCAGCTCTCCTTTATTTTATACCAAAGACTTGACCATTTTTCCCATCATGCCACTGCTTCATTCGTACACTATCGCAGTAGATGCAGTATAATTTGGATAAGTGTGAGGTGTGAGGAAAGCGTATGGCATGTTAGCCTTCATAGGAAGGGGTATAGAATATAAGAGTAGGAGTCTGATGTTGCAGTTGTATAGAACGTTGGTTAGGCCTCACTTGGAGTACTGCGTCCAGTTCTGGTCGCCGTACTACCGGAAGGATGTAGAGATCCTGGAGAGAGTGCAGAGGAGATTTACCAGGATGTTGCCTGGTATGGAAGGGCTGTCTTACGAGGAAAGATTGAACGAACTTGGGCTGTTTTCCCTTGAGAGACGTCGGCTGAGGGGGGATCTAATAGAGGTTTATAAGATTATGAAGGGGACAGATAGAGTAGATGGGGATAAGCTTTTTCCGCTATTAGAAATGGATAGAACGAGGGGTCATTGGCTTAGGGTGAGGGGGGGCTAGGTATAAGACTAATATTAGAGGGCAGTTTTTCACACAAAGGGTAGTGGGGATGTGGAATGCACTGCCGAGTAAGGTGGTGGAAGCAGGCACGCTAGGGTTGTTCAAGAGTCACTTGGACAGCCACATGAGCGGTCTACATATAGGGGGATATAGCAGGCCTTACTAAACATTGTAGGCTTGGGGTCAGTTTTAGCCTCAGGGATATAGAGTCTTTTTAATAATGAATTTTTTGTCCACAGGCATTTAAGTCCAGCAAGGGGCATGCGGGCGGCAGGTTGTGGTGGGGCTGCTCTTGGATATTGCTTCGGGAGTTGCCTACTGCTTCATGTCGTTGGTGTGCGTAAACTGGACCATCTCGAGGGCATCATGACAGCTCAGAGACTATCTCTGTTGCTGTGCGGACACATGGATTTGGGCCTGTGTCCGTGGGAGTTTGCGCGTTCTCCCCATGGTTGCGTGGGTTTCCTCCGGGTGCTCCGGTTTCCTCCCACATCCCAAAAATGTGCTTTTAGGCTGATTGATTGGGTAACAAATTGTCCCTATATTGGATCTCCCTGATCCTCGCACATTGTGGGTATGCCGGCGTTGGACTGGCGTAAACACAGTAAAAAGTCTGACAACACCAGGTTTTAGTCCAACCGATTGGACTAAAACCTGGTGTTGTCAGACTTTTTACTGTGTCCTCGCACATTAGGCATAGACTAAAATCATGAATAGGTTACTGACCATGGGACGGCGGCGCGGGCTCGTTGGGCCGAAGGGCCTGTTTCCCGTGCTGTGTTGTTCTTTGTTCTTTGTTTTTCACCTTGGAAGCAAAAACAAGAAGGCAGATTGCTATCTGAATGGCTGTAAATTGGGAGAGGGGAGAGTGCAGAGGGACCTGGGTGTCCTTGTGCACCAGTCACTGAAGGTAAGCATGCAGGGGCAGCAGGTGGTAAAGAAGGTAAATGGTATGTTGGCCTTCATTGAGAGAGGTTTTGAGTACAGGAGCTGGGATATATTGTTGCGATTATACAGGGCCCTAGTGAGGCCACACCTAGAGTATTGTGTCTTGGTCTCCTTTGCTGAGAAAGGATGTTCTTGCTCTCGAGGGAGTGCAAAGCAGGTTTACCAGGCTGATTCCGGGGATGGTGGGGCTGGTGTATGAGGAGAGATTGACCCGGTTGGGATTGTTTTCGCTGGAGTTCAAAAGAATGAGGGGGGGGGATCTCATAGAGACTTATAAAATCATAACAGGACTAGACAGGGTAGATGCAGGGAGGATATTCCCAATGGTGAGGGTGTCCAGAACCAGGGCTCACAGGCTGAGGATTCAGGCTAGATGCTTTAGTGTGGAGGTGAGGAGAAATTTCTTCAGTGGTGAGACTGTGGAATTCATTAACACAGGAAGTAGCTGATGCCAAAACATTGAATGCATTCAAGAGGTGGCTGGATAGAGCACTTGGGGCGAATGGGATTAAAGGTTATAGGGAGAAAGTAAGATTAGACTATTGAGTTGGATGAGTTTTTATAAATATATAATAGCAAGAGTTTTTATAAATATATAAAAAGGAAGAGGCTGGCTAGGATAAACGTTGGTCCTTTAGAGGATGAGAAAGGGGAGCTAGTGGTAGGGGATAGGGATATGGCTAAGGTCTTGAATAACTTCTTTGTTTCTGTCTTCACGGAGGAGGACGTGAATAATTTGCCGGGTGTTAGCGATGGAAAGGTGGTAGGAATGGAGGGTCTTAACGACATTACTGTTACTAGAGAGGTGGTGCTCGACAGACTGGAGGGGCTGATTGTGGACAAGTCCCCAGGACCGGATGGAATGCATCCGAGGGTTCTGAAAGAAATGGCGGAGGTGATAGTGGATGCCTTGGTGGTTATTTTCCAGACGTCGCTGGATTCCGGGGAAGTGCCGGAAGATTGGAAAAAGGCTAATGTTACGCCGTTGTTTAAGAAGGGTGGCAGGCAAAAGGCGGGGAATTATAGGCCGGTTAGTTTAACGTCTGTGGTAGGTAAAATGTTAGAAACCGTCATTAAGGAGGAAATAGCGAGGCATCTTGAGGGGAATTGCTTGATAGGGCGGACGCAACACGGTTTCATTAAAGGGAAGTCGTGTCTGACAAATTTACTGGAGTTCTATGAGGATGTGTCTAGGGCAGTGGATGGAGGAGAGCCGGTGGATGTGGTCTTTCTGGATTTTCAGAAGGCGTTTGACAAGGTACCTCACAAGAGGTTATTGCAGAAGGTCAGGGGACATGGAGTTGGGGGTAGGGTGTTAGCGTGGATAGAGGATTGGTTGTCAAATAGGAGGCAGAGAGTGGGGGTCAATGGATGCTATTCGGATTGGCGGTTGGTGACTAGTGGGGTGCCCCAGGGGTCGGTGCTGGGGCCTCAGCTATTTACCATTTATATAGATGATCTGGAGGAGGGAACCGAGTGCAGGGTGTCGAAATTTGCTGATGACACCAAGATTGGGGGAAAGACAAATTGTGCGGAGGGTGTGGAGAGTCTGCAGAAGGATCTAGATAGGCTGGGCGAATGGGCCAGGAAATGGCAAATGGAATTTAATGTTGGCAAGTGTGAGGTGGTCCACTTTGGTAGGAGGAATGGTAGGAAGGACTATTACTTACGGGGCGAAAAACTGCAGCAGGCGACGGTGCAGAGGGACCTCGGGGTCCTTGTGCATGAGTCGCAAAAACCCAGCTTGCAGGTGCAGCAGGTGGTCAGGAAGGCGAATGGGATGCTGGCCTTCATAGCGAAGGGGATTGAATATAAAAGTAGGGAGGTCTTGCTGCAGCTGTATAGGGCATTGGTGAGGCCGCAGCTGGAGTACTGTGTGCAGTTTTGGGCGCCGCACCTGCGCAAGGATGTTTTGGCCCTGGAGGGAGTGCAGAGGAGGTTTACTCGGCTGATACCGGAGTTGAGGGGATTGAGCTATGAGGAGAGGCTGAATAAACTAGGCTTGTACTCGTTAGAGTTTAGAAGAATGAGGGGAGATCTCATTGAGACGTATAAGATGATGAATGGGATGGATAGGATAGAGGTGGAGAGACTGTTCCCGCTCAAAAAAGACAGTAGGACTAGGGGGCACAGCCTCAAGATAAAGGGGGGGCGGTTTAGAACAGAGTTGAGGAGGAACTTCTTCACTCAAAGGGTGGTGAATCTCTGGAATTCTCTGCCCGTTGAAGTGGTGGAGGCTGCCTCGCTAAATATTTTAAGAAACGGGTTGATGGGTTTTTGATAAGAGAAGGGATTAAGGGTTATGGGGAGAGGGCGGGAAGGTGGAGCTGAGTCACGACAGATCAGCCATGATCTTATTGAATGGCGGGGCAGGCTCGAAGGGCCAGATGGCCTACTCCTGCTCCTATTTCTTATGTTCTTATGTTCTTATGATCAGCCATAATCGCAATGAATGACAGAGGAGGCTTGAAGGGCTGAATGGCCTCACCCTGCTTCTATCTTCTATGTTTCTATACGCAAGGAAGAGTATTGGCATTAATTGGATAGTTCTACAAAAGAGCTAGCGCAGGTACGACGGGGCGAATGGCCTTCCTCACTGCTGTTTCACTCCGTGTTGATTCAGGAATAACTAATGGCTCACTGGGCGGAGAGAGCTCCTCTGTTCCTCTACCGTGAGCCGGCGAACGTGGACCAGGCAGAGCTGGCAAGGCATCAGCCGTACAACCGCACAGAAGGAGGAAAGTCTCATCCTGTGCGGGGTGGTCCCTCTCCCTCCCTCCCTCCCTCCCTCCCACTTCCCAGTGGGCACTTCACAGCAAACCCATCAGGACAGGACGTCCGATTTGATGAATCCAACGCTCGCCGGAGAAATGTCAAAGGCCACAAGGTTGAGTTTGGCTCAGGAGGCGTTCGAGGGGGATTGAATATAAAAGTAGGGAGGTCTTGCTGCACCTGTATAGGGCATTGGTGAGGCCGCAGCTGGAGTACTGTGTGCAGTTTTGGGCGCCGCACCTGCGCAAGGATATTTTGGCCCTGGAGGGAGTGCAGAGGAGGTTTACTAGGCTGATACCGGAGTTGAGGGGGTTGAGCTATGAGGAGAGGCTGAATAAACTAGGCTTGTACTCGTTAGAGTTTAGAAGAATGAGGGGAGATCTCATTGGGACGTATAAGATGATGAATGGGATGGATAGGATAGAGGTGGAGAGACTCTTCCCGCTCAAAAAAGACAGTAGGACTAGGGGGCACAGCCTCAAGATAAAGGGGAGGAGGTTTAGAACGGAGTTGAGGAGGAACTTCTTCACTCAAAGGGTGGTGAATCTCTGGAATTCTCTGCCTGTTGAAGTGGTGGAGGCTGCCTCGCTAAATAATTTTAAGAAACGGGTTGATGGGTTTTTGATAAGAGAGGGGATTAAGGGTTATGGGGAGAGGGCAGGAAGGTGGAACTGAGCCACGACAGATCAGCCATGATCTTATTGAATGGCGGGGCAGGCTCGAAGGGCCAGATGGCCTACTCCTGCTCCTATTTCTTATGTTCTTATGTTCTTATGAATCACACATACCGTCCGGAGGCAGGTGACACAGAGCACGGGGTCAGGCCCCCAAACCCCTCTCCGCAAACGGCACAATCAGCAGTTTGATTTCGTTCTGCAGTCTGAAATGTGGCAGCTTTGGCTCCCGAACTGATGATTATTCATTCAGTTTCTCAGGTTTTACACTGCTTATCCAGGGAGAGGGCACCGATACTAAACAAGACATCGCTCCTCATTAACAGCTATGTGACTAGAAAGTCCCAAATAAACTCAGTTAACAAAATCTAACACCAGCCATTTGTCACAGGACAAGATTAATCCTCTTCTCTCACAAGGACAGCTCAATGCACAATGTGGCATGCTACTGAACCATAGAGTGACTCCTTAAACCAGCAAAAATCCACATTAACATCAGTACAGATACAGTCAGTAACACAGGGTGCTGGGGGGGAGAGAGGTTACTGAGTGACAGTGTGAGGGAGCTGGATTAACATCAGTACAGATACAGTCAGTAACACAGGGTACAGGGGGGGGGAGAGGGGTTACTGAGTGACAGTGTGAGAGAGCTGGATTAACATCAGTACAGATACAGTCAGTAACACAGGGTACAGGGGGGGGGGAGAGGGGTTACTGAGTGACAGTGTGAGGGAGCTGGATTAAGATCAGTACAGATACAGTCAGTAACACAGGGTGCTGGGGGGGAGAGGGGTTACTGAGTGACAGTGTGAGGGAGCTGGATTAACATCAGTACAGATACAGTCAGTAACACAGGGTGCTGGGGGGGGGGAGAGGGGTTACTGAGTGACAGTGTGAGGAAGCTGGATTAACATCAGTACAGATACAGTCAGTAACACAGGGTGCTGGGGGAGAAGGGTTACTGAGTGATAATGTGAGGGAGCTGGATTAACATCAGTACAGATACAGTCAATAACACAGGGTGCTGGGGGGGAGAGGGGTTATTGAGTGACAGTGTGAGGGAGCTGGATTAACATCAGTACAGATACAGTCAGTAACACAGGGTGCTGGGGGGAGAGAGGGGTTACTGAGTGACAGTGTGAGGGAGCTGGATTAACACCAGTACAGATACAGTCAGTAACACAGGGTGCTGGGGGGAGAGGGGTTACTGAGTGACAGTGTGAGGGGGCTGGATTAACATCAGTACAGATACAGTCAGTAACACAGGGTGCTGGGGGGAGAGAGGGGTTACTGAGTGACAGTGTGAGGGAGCTGGATTAACATCAGTACAGATACAGTCAGTAACACAGGGTGCTGGAGGGAGAGGGGTTACTGAGTGACAGTTTGAGGGAGCTGCATTAACATCAGTACAGATACAGTCAGTAACACAGGGAGCTGGGGGGAGAGAGGGGTTACAGAGTGACAGTGTGAGGGAGCTGGATTAACATCAGTACAGATACAGTCAGTAACACAGGGTGCTGGGGGGAGAGAGGGGTTACTGAGTGACAGTGGAAGGGGGCTGGATTAACATCAGTAGAGATACAGTCAGTAACACAGGGTGCTGGAGGGAGAGGGGTTACTGAGTGATAGTGTGAGGGAGCTGGATTAACATCAGTACAGATATACTCAGTAACATAGGGTGCTGGGGGAGAGGGGTTACTGAGTGATAGTGTGAGGGAGCTGGATTAACATCAGTACAGATACAGTCCGTAACATAGGGTGCTGGGGGAGAGGGGTTACGGAGTGACAATGTGAGGGAGTTGCATTAACATCAGTACAGATACAGTCAGTAACACAGGGTGCTGGAGGGAGAGGGGTTACTGAGTGACAGTGTGAGGGAGCTGGATTAACATGAGTACAGATACAGTCAGTAACACAGGATGCTGGGGGGGAGAGGGGTTACTGAGTGACAGTGTGAGGGAGCTGCATTAACATCAGTAGAGGTACAGTCAGTAACACAGGGTACTGGGGGAGAGGGGTTACTGAGTGATAGTGTGAGGGAGCTGGATTAACATCAGTAGAGATACAGTCAGTAACACAGGGTGCTGGGGGGGAGGGGTTACTGAGTGACAGTGTGAGGGAGCTGGATTAACATCAGAACAGATACAGTCAGTAACACAGGGTACTGGGGGAGAGGGGTTACTGAGTGACAGTGTGAGGGAGCTGGATTAACATCAGTACAGATATAGTCAGTAACACAGGGTGCTGGGGGGAGAGGGGTTAGTGAGTGACAGTGTGAGGGGGCTGGATTAACATCAATAGAGATACAGTCAGTAACACAGGGTGCTGGGGGAGAGGGGTTATGGAGTTACAGTGTGAGGGGGCTGGATTAACATCAGTACAGATACAGTCAGTAACACAGGGTGCTGGAGGGAGAGAGATTACTGAGTGACAGTGTGAGGGAGCTGGATTAACATCAGTACAGATACAGTCAGTAACACAGGGTGCTGGGGGGGGAGAAGGGTTACTGAGTGACAGTGTGAGGTAGCTGGATTAACATCAGTACAGATACAGTCAGTAACACAGGGTGCTGGGGGGAGAGAGGGGTTACTGAGTGACAGTGTGAGGGAGCTGGATTAACATCAGTACAGATACAGTCAGTAACACAGGGTGCTGGGGGAGAGGGGTTACTGAGTGACAGTGTGAGGGAGCTGGATTAACATCAGTACAGATACAGTCAGTAACACAGGGTGCTGGGGGAGAGGGGTTACTGAGTGACAGTGTGAGGGAGCTGGATTAACATCAGTACAGATACAGTCAGTAACATAGGGTGCTGGGGGGAGAGAGGGGTTACTGAGTGACAGTGTGAGGGAGCTGGATTAACATCAGTACAGATACAGTCAGTAACACAGGGTGCTGGGGGAGAGGGGTTACTGAGTGACAGTGTGAGGGAGCTGGATTAACATCAGTAGAGATACAGTCAGTAACACAGGGTGCTGGGGGGAGAGAGGGGTTACTGAGTGACAGTGTGAGGAAGCTGGATTAACATCAGTACAGATACAGTCAGTAACACAGGGTGCTGGGGGGAGAGAGGGGTTACTGAGTGACAGTGTGAGGGGGCTGGATTAACATCAGTACAGATACAGTCAGTAACACAGGGTACTGGGGGGAGAGAGGGGTTACTGAGTGACAGTGTGAGGGAGCTGGATTAACATCAGTACAGATACAGTCAGTAACACAGGGTACTGGGGGAGAGGGGTTACTGAGTGACAGTGTGAGGGAGCTGGATTAACATCAGTACAGATACAGTAGTAACACAGGGTGCTGGGGGGGGAGAGGGGTTACTGAGTGACAGTGTGAGGGAGCTGGATTAACATCAGTACAGATACAGTCAGTAACACAGGGTACTGGGGGAGAGGGGTTACTGAGTGACAGTGTGAGGGAGCTGGATTAACATCAGTACAGATACAGTAGTAACACAGGGTGCTGGGGGGGGAGAGGGGTTACTGAGTGACAGTGTGAGGGAGCTGGATTAACATCAGTACAGATACAGTCAGTAACACAGGGTGCTGGGGGGGGGGAGAGGGGTTACTGAGTGACAGTGTGAGGGAGCTGGATTAACATCAGTACAGATACAGTCAGTAACACAGGGTGCTGGAGGGAGAGGGGCTACTGAGTGACAGTGTGAGGGAGCTGCATTAACATCAGTACAGATACAGTCAGTAACACAGGGTGCTGGGGGGAGAGAGGGGTTACAGAGTGACAGTGTGAGGGAGCTGGATTAACATCAGTACAGATACAGTCAGTAACACAGGGTGCTTGAGGGAGAGAGGGGTTACTGAGTGACAGTGGAAGGGGGCTGGATTAACATCAGTACAGATACAGTCAGTAACACAGGGTGCTGGGGGGGAGAGGGGTTACGGAGTGACAGTGTGAGGAAGCTGGATTAACATCAGTACAGATACAGTCAGTAACATAGGGTGCTGGGGGAGAGGGGTTACTGAGTGATAGTGTGAGGGAGCTGGATTAACATCAGTACAGATACACTCAGTAACATAGGGTGCTGGGGGAGAGGGGTTACTGAGTGATAGTGTAAGGGAGCTGGATTAACATCAGTACAGATACTGTCCGTAACATAGGGTGCTGGGGGAGAGGGGTTAAGAAGTGACAATGTGAGGGAGTTGCATTAACATCAGTACAGATACAGTCAGTAACACAGGGTGCTGGGGGGGAGAGGGGTTACTGAGTGACAGTGTGAGGGAGCTGGATTAACATGAGTACAGATACAGTCAGTAACACAGGATGCTGGGGGGGAGAGGGGTTACTGAGTGACAGTGTGAGGGAGCTGCATTAACATCAGTAGAGATACAGTCAGTAACACAGGGTACTGGGGGAGAGGGGTTACTGAGTGATAGTGTGAGGGAGCTGGATTAACATCAGTACAGATACAGTCAGTAACACAGGGTGCTGGAGGGGAGAGGGGTTACTGAGTGACAGTGTGAGGGAGCTGCATTAACATCAGTAGAGATACAGTCAGTAACACAGGGTACTGGGGGAGAGGGGTTACTGAGTGATAGTGTGAGGGAGCTGGATTAACATCAGTAGAGATACAGTCAGCAACACAGGGTGCTGGGGGGAGAGGGGTTACTGAGTGACAGTGTGAGGGAGCTGGATTAGCATCAGAACAGATACAGTCAGTAACACAGGGTACTGGGGGAGAGGGGCTACTGAGTGACAGTGTGAGGGAGCTGGATTAACATCAGTACAGATACAGTCAGTAAGACAGGGTGCTGGGGTGAGAGGGGTTAGTGAGTGACAGTGTGAGGGGGCTGGATTAACATCAGTAGAGATACAGTCAGTAACACAGGGTGCTGGGGGAGAGGGGTTACGGAGTGACAGTGTGAGGGGGCTGGATTAACATCAGTACAGATGCAGTCAGTAACACAGGGTGCTGGAGGGAGAGAGGGGTTACTGAGTGACAGTGTGAGGGAGCTTGATTAACATCAGTACAGATACAGTCAGTAACACAGGGTGCTGGGGGAGAGGGGTTACTGAGTGACAGTGTGAGGGAGCTGGATTAACATCAGTACAGATACAGTCAGTAACACAGGGTGCTGGGGGAGAGGGGTTACTGAGTGACAGTGTGAGGGAGCTGGATTAACATCAGTACAGATACAATCAGTAACACAGGGTGCTGGGGGGGGGAGAGAGGGGTTACTGAGTGACAGTGTGAGGGAGCTGGATTAACATCAGTACGGATACAGTCAGCAACACAGGGTGCTGGGGGAGAGAGGGGTTCTGAGTGACAGTGTGAGGGAGCTGGATTAACATCAGTACAGATACAGTCAGTAACACAGGGTGCTGGGGGAAAGGGGTTACTGAGTGACAGTGTGAGGGAGCTGCATTAACATCAGTACAGATACAGTCAGTAACACAGGGTGCTGGGAGGGGGGAGAGGGGTTACTGAGTGACAGTGTGAGGGAGCTGGATTAACATCAGTAGAGATACAGTCAGTAACACAGGGTGCTGGGGGGAGAGAGGGGTTACTGAGTGACAGTGTGAGGGAGCTGGATTAACATCAGTACAGATACAGTCAGTAACACAGGGTGCTGGGGGGAGAGAGGGGTTACTGAGTGACAGTGTGAGGGAGCTGGATTAACATCAGTACAGATACAGTCAGTAACACAGGGTGCTGGAGGGAGAGGGGTTACTGAGTGACAGTTTGAGGGAGCTGCATTAACATCAGTACAGATACAGTCAGTAACACAGGGTGCTGGGGGGAGAGAGGGGTTACAGAGTGACAGTGTGAGGGAGCTGGATTAACATCAGTACAGATACAGTCAGTAACACAGGGTGCTGGGGGGAGAGAGGGGTTACTGAGTGACAGTGGAAGGGGGCTGGATTAACATCAGTAGAGATACAGTCAGTAACACAGGGTGCTGGAGGGAGAGGGGTTACTGAGTGATAGTGTGAGGGAGCTGGATTAACATCAGTACAGATATACTCAGTAACATAGGGTGCTGGGGGAGAGGGGTTACTGAGTAATAGTGTGAGGGAGCTGGATTAACATCAGTACAGATACAGTCCGTAACATAGGGTGCTGGGGGAGAGGGGTTACGGAGTGACAATGTGAGGGAGTTGCATTAACATCAGTACAGATACAGTCAGTAACACAGGGTGCTGGAGGGAGAGGGGTTACTGAGTGACAGTGTGAGGGAGCTGGATTAACATGAGTACAGATACAGTCAGTAACACAGGATGCTGGGGGGGAGAGGGGTTACTGAGTGACAGTGTGAGGGAGCTGCATTAACATCAGTAGAGGTACAGTCAGTAACACAGGGTACTGGGGGAGAGGGGTTACTGAGTGATAGTGTGAGGGAGCTGGATTAACATCAGTAGAGATACAGTCAGTAACACAGGGTGCTGGGGGGGAGGGGTTACTGAGTGACAGTGTGAGGGAGCTGGATTAACATCAGTACAGATACAGTCAGTAACACAGGGTGCTGGGGGAGAGGGGTTACTGAGTGACAGTGTGAGGGAGCTGGATTAACATCAGTAGAGATACAGTCAGTAACACAGGGTGCTGGGGGGAGAGAGGGGTTACTGAGTGACAGTGTGAGGAAGCTGGATTAACATCAGTACAGATACAGTCAGTAACACAGGGTGCTGGGGGGGAGAGGGGTTACTGAGTGACAGTGTGAGGAAGCTGGATTAACATCAGTACAGATACACTCAGTAACATAGGGTGCTGGGGGAGAGGGGTTACTGAGTGATAATGTGAGGGAGCTGGATTAACATCAGTACAGATACAGTCAGTAACACAGGGTGCTGGGGGGAGAGAGGGGTTACTGAGTGACAGTGTGAGGGGGCTGGATTAACATCAGTACAGATACAGTCAGTAACACAGGGTGCTGGGGGGAGAGAGGGGTTATTGAGTGACAGTGTGAGGGAGCTGGATTAACATCAGTACAGATACAGTCAGTAACACAGGGTACTGGGGGGAGAGAGGGGTTACTGAGTGACAGTGTGAGGGAGCCGGATTAACATCAGTACAGATACAGTCAGTAACACAGGGTGCTGGGGGGAGAGGGGTTACTGAGTGACAGTGTGAGGGAGCTGGATTAACATCAGTACAGATACAGTAGTAACACAGGGTGCTGGGGGGGGGAGAGGGGTTACTGAGTGACAGTGTGAGGGAGCTGGATTAACATCAGTACAGATACAGTCAGTAACACAGGGTGCTGGGGGGGGGGGGAGAGGGGTTACTGAGTGACAGTGTGAGGGAGCTGGATTAACATCAGTACAGATACAGTCAGTAACACAGGGTGCTGGAGGGAGAGGGGCTACTGAGTGACAGTGTGAGGGAGCTGCATTAACATCAGTACAGATACAGTCAGTAACACAGGGTGCTGGGGGGAGAGAGGGGTTACAGAGTGACAGTGTGAGGGAGCTGGATTAACATCAGTACAGATACAGTCAGTAACACAGGGTGCTTGAGGGAGAGAGAGGTTACTGAGTGACAGTGGAAGGGGGCTGGATTAACATCAGTACAGATACAGTCAGTAACACAGGGTGCTGGGGGGGAGAGGGGTTACGGAGTGACAGTGTGAGGAAGCTGGATTAACATCAGTACAGATACAGTCAGTAACATAGGGTGCTGGGGGAGAGGGGTTACTGAGTGATAGTGTGAGGGAGCTGGATTAACATCAGTACAGATACACTCAGTAACATAGGGTGCTGGGGGAGAGGGGTTACTGAGTGATAGTGTAAGGGAGCTGGATTAACATCAGTACAGATACTGTCCGTAACATAGGGTGCTGGGGGAGAGGGGTTAAGAAGTGACAATGTGAGGGAGTTGCATTAACATCAGTACAGATACAGTCAGTAACACAGGGTGCTGGGGGGGAGAGGGGTTACTGAGTGACAGTGTGAGGGAGCTGGATTAACATGAGTACAGATACAGTCAGTAACACAGGATGCTGGGGGGGAGAGGGGTTACTGAGTGACAGTGTGAGGGAGCTGCATTAACATCAGTAGAGATACAGTCAGTAACACAGGGTACTGGGGGAGAGGGGTTACTGAGTGATAGTGTGAGGGAGCTGGATTAACATCAGTACAGATACAGTCAGTAACACAGGGTGCTGGAGGGGAGAGGGGTTACTGAGTGACAGTGTGAGGGAGCTGCATTAACATCAGTAGAGATACAGTCAGTAACACAGGGTACTGGGGGAGAGGGGTTACTGAGTGATAGTGTGAGGGAGCTGGATTAACATCAGTAGAGATACAGTCAGCAACACAGGGTGCTGGGGGGAGAGGGGTTACTGAGTGACAGTGTGAGGGAGCTGGATTAGCATCAGAACAGATACAGTCAGTAACACAGGGTACTGGGGGAGAGGGGCTACTGAGTGACAGTGTGAGGGAGCTGGATTAACATCAGTACAGATACAGTCAGTAAGACAGGGTGCTGGGGTGAGAGGGGTTAGTGAGTGACAGTGTGAGGGGGCTGGATTAACATCAGTAGAGATACAGTCAGTAACACAGGGTGCTGGGGGAGAGGGGTTACGGAGTGACAGTGTGAGGGGGCTGGATTAACATCAGTACAGATGCAGTCAGTAACACAGGGTGCTGGAGGGAGAGAGGGGTTACTGAGTGACAGTGTGAGGGAGCTTGATTAACATCAGTACAGATACAGTCAGTAACACAGGGTGCTGGGGGAGAGGGGTTACTGAGTGACAGTGTGAGGGAGCTGGATTAACATCAGTACAGATACAGTCAGTAACACAGGGTGCTGGGGGAGAGGGGTTACTGAGTGACAGTGTGAGGGAGCTGGATTAACATCAGTACAGATACAATCAGTAACACAGGGTGCTGGGGGGGGGGAGAGAGGGGTTACTGAGTGACAGTGTGAGGGAGCTGGATTAACATCAGTACGGATACAGTCAGCAACACAGGGTGCTGGGGGAGAGAGGGGTTCTGAGTGACAGTGTGAGGGAGCTGGATTAACATCAGTACAGATACAGTCAGTAACACAGGGTGCTGGGGGAAAGGGGTTACTGAGTGACAGTGTGAGGGAGCTGCATTAACATCAGTACAGATACAGTCAGTAACACAGGGTGCTGGGAGGGGGGAGAGGGGTTACTGAGTGACAGTGTGAGGGAGCTGGATTAACATCAGTAGAGATACAGTCAGTAACACAGGGTGCTGGGGGGAGAGAGGGGTTACTGAGTGACAGTGTGAGGGAGCTGGATTAACATCAGTACAGATACAGTCAGTAACACAGGGTGCTGGGGGGAGAGAGGGGTTACTGAGTGACAGTGTGAGGGAGCTGGATTAACATCAGTACAGATACAGTCAGTAACACAGGGTGCTGGAGGGAGAGGGGTTACTGAGTGACAGTTTGAGGGAGCTGCATTAACATCAGTACAGATACAGTCAGTAACACAGGGTGCTGGGGGGAGAGAGGGGTTACAGAGTGACAGTGTGAGGGAGCTGGATTAACATCAGTACAGATACAGTCAGTAACACAGGGTGCTGGGGGGAGAGAGGGGTTACTGAGTGACAGTGGAAGGGGGCTGGATTAACATCAGTAGAGATACAGTCAGTAACACAGGGTGCTGGAGGGAGAGGGGTTACTGAGTGATAGTGTGAGGGAGCTGGATTAACATCAGTACAGATATACTCAGTAACATAGGGTGCTGGGGGAGAGGGGTTACTGAGTAATAGTGTGAGGGAGCTGGATTAACATCAGTACAGATACAGTCCGTAACATAGGGTGCTGGGGGAGAGGGGTTACGGAGTGACAATGTGAGGGAGTTGCATTAACATCAGTACAGATACAGTCAGTAACACAGGGTGCTGGAGGGAGAGGGGTTACTGAGTGACAGTGTGAGGGAGCTGGATTAACATGAGTACAGATACAGTCAGTAACACAGGATGCTGGGGGGGAGAGGGGTTACTGAGTGACAGTGTGAGGGAGCTGCATTAACATCAGTAGAGGTACAGTCAGTAACACAGGGTACTGGGGGAGAGGGGTTACTGAGTGATAGTGTGAGGGAGCTGGATTAACATCAGTAGAGATACAGTCAGTAACACAGGGTGCTGGGGGGGAGGGGTTACTGAGTGACAGTGTGAGGGAGCTGGATTAACATCAGTACAGATACAGTCAGTAACACAGGGTGCTGGGGGAGAGGGGTTACTGAGTGACAGTGTGAGGGAGCTGGATTAACATCAGTAGAGATACAGTCAGTAACACAGGGTGCTGGGGGGAGAGAGGGGTTACTGAGTGACAGTGTGAGGAAGCTGGATTAACATCAGTACAGATACAGTCAGTAACACAGGGTGCTGGGGGGGAGAGGGGTTACTGAGTGACAGTGTGAGGAAGCTGGATTAACATCAGTACAGATACACTCAGTAACATAGGGTGCTGGGGGAGAGGGGTTACTGAGTGATAATGTGAGGGAGCTGGATTAACATCAGTACAGATACAGTCAGTAACACAGGGTGCTGGGGGGAGAGAGGGGTTACTGAGTGACAGTGTGAGGGGGCTGGATTAACATCAGTACAGATACAGTCAGTAACACAGGGTGCTGGGGGGAGAGAGGGGTTATTGAGTGACAGTGTGAGGGAGCTGGATTAACATCAGTACAGATACAGTCAGTAACACAGGGTACTGGGGGGAGAGAGGGGTTACTGAGTGACAGTGTGAGGGAGCCGGATTAACATCAGTACAGATACAGTCAGTAACACAGGGTGCTGGGGGGAGAGGGGTTACTGAGTGACAGTGTGAGGGAGCTGGATTAACATCAGTACAGATACAGTAGTAACACAGGGTGCTGGGGGGGGGAGAGGGGTTACTGAGTGACAGTGTGAGGGAGCTGGATTAACATCAGTACAGATACAGTCAGTAACACAGGGTGCTGGGGGGGGGGGGAGAGGGGTTACTGAGTGACAGTGTGAGGGAGCTGGATTAACATCAGTACAGATACAGTCAGTAACACAGGGTGCTGGAGGGAGAGGGGCTACTGAGTGACAGTGTGAGGGAGCTGCATTAACATCAGTACAGATACAGTCAGTAACACAGGGTGCTGGGGGGAGAGAGGGGTTACAGAGTGACAGTGTGAGGGAGCTGGATTAACATCAGTACAGATACAGTCAGTAACACAGGGTGCTTGAGGGAGAGAGAGGTTACTGAGTGACAGTGGAAGGGGGCTGGATTAACATCAGTACAGATACAGTCAGTAACACAGGGTGCTGGGGGGGAGAGGGGTTACGGAGTGACAGTGTGAGGAAGCTGGATTAACATCAGTACAGATACAGTCAGTAACATAGGGTGCTGGGGGAGAGGGGTTACTGAGTGATAGTGTGAGGGAGCTGGATTAACATCAGTACAGATACACTCAGTAACATAGGGTGCTGGGGGAGAGGGGTTACTGAGTGATAGTGTAAGGGAGCTGGATTAACATCAGTACAGATACTGTCCGTATCATAGGGTGCTGGGGGAGAGGGGTTAAGAAGTGACAATGTGAGGGAGTTGCATTAACATCAGTACAGATACAGTCAGTAACACAGGGTGCTGGGGGGGAGAGGGGTTACTGAGTGACAGTGTGAGGGAGCTGGATTAACATCAGTACAGATACAGTCAGTAACACAGGATGCTGGGGGGGAGAGGGGTTACTGAGTGACAGTGTGAGGGAGCTGCATTAACATCAGTAGAGATACAGTCAGTAACACAGGGTACTGGGGGAGAGGGGTTACTGAGTGATAGTGTGAGGGAGCTGGATTAACATCAGTACAGATACAGTCAGTAACACAGGGTGCTGGAGGGGAGAGGGGTTACTGAGTGACAGTGTGAGGGAGCTGCATTAACATCAGTAGAGATACAGTCAGTAACACAGGGTACTGGGGGAGAGGGGTTACTGAGTGATAGTGTGAGGGAGCTGGATTAACATCAGTAGAGATACAGTCAGCAACACAGGGTGCTGGGGGGAGAGGGGTTACTGAGTGACAGTGTGAGGGAGCTGGATTAGCATCAGAACAGATACAGTCAGTAACACAGTGTACTGGGGGAGAGGGGCTACTGAGTGACAGTGTGAGGGAGCTGGATTAACATCAGTACAGATACAGTCAGTAAGACAGGGTGCTGGGGTGAGAGGGGTTAGTGAGTGACAGTGTGAGGGGGCTGGATTAACATCAGTAGAGATACAGTCAGTAACACAGAGTGCTGGGGGAGAGGGGTTACGGAGTGACAGTGTGAGGGGGCTGGATTAACATCAGTACAGATGCAGTCAGTAACACAGGGTGCTGGAGGGAGAGAGGGGTTACTGAGTGACAGTGTGAGGGAGCTTGATTAACATCAGTACAGATACAGTCAGTAACACAGGGTGCTGGGGGAGAGGGGTTACTGAGTGACAGTGTGAGGGAGCTGGATTAACATCAGTACAGATACAGTCAGTAACACAGGGTGCTGGGGGAGAGGGGTTACTGAGTGACAGTGTGAGGGAGCTGGATTAACATCAGTACAGATACAATCAGTAACACAGGGTGCTGGGGGGGGAGAGAGGTGTTACTGAGTGACAGTGTGAGGGAGCTGGATTAACATCAGTACGGATACAGTCAGCAACACAGGGTGCTGGGGGAGAGAGGGGTTCTGAGTGACAGTGTGAGGGAGCTGGATTAACATCAGTACAGATACAGTCAGTAACACAGGGTGCTGGGGGAAAGGGGTTACTGAGTGACAGTGTGAGGGAGCTGGATTAACATCAGTACAGATACAGTCAGTAACACAGGGTGCTGGGGGGAGAGAGGGGTTACTGAGTGACAGTGTGAGGGAGCTGGATTAACAGCAGTACAGATACAGTCAGTAATACAGGGTGCTGGGGGGAGAGAGGGGTTACTGAGTGACAGTGTGAGGGAGCTGGATTAACATCAGTACAGATACAGTCAGTAACACAGGGTGCTGGGGGGGGAGAGAGAGGGGTTACTGAGTGACAGTGTGAGGGAGCTGGATTAATATCAGTAGAGATACAGTCAGTAACACAGGGTGCTGGGGGGAGAGAGGGGTTACTGAGTGACAGTGTGAGGGAGCTGGATTAACATCAGTACGGATACAGTCAGCAACACAGGGTGCTGGGGGAGAGAAGGGTTACTGAGTGACAGTGTGAGGGAGCTGGATTAACATCAGTACAGATACAGTCAGTAACACAGGGTGCTGGGGGGAGAGAGGGGTTACTGAGTGACAGTGTGAGGGAGCTGGATTAACATCAGTAGAGATACAGTCAGTAACACAGGGTGCTGGGGGGAGAGCGGTTACTGAGTGACAGTGTGAGGGGGCTGGATTAACATCAGTACAGATACAGTCAGTAACACAGGGTGCTGGGGGGAGAGAGGGGTTACTGAGTGACAGTGTGAGGGAGCTGGATTAACATCAGTAGAGATACAGTCAGTAACACAGGGTGCTGGGGGGAGAGAGGGGTTACTGAGTGACAGTGTGAGGAAGCTGGATTAACATCAGTACAGATACAGTCAGTAACACAGGGTGCTGGAGGGAGAGGGGTTACTGAGTGACAGTGTGAGGAAGCTGGATTAACATCAGTACAGATACAGTCAGTAACACAGGGTGCTGGGGGGGAGAGGGGTTACTGAGTGACAGTGTGAGGAAGCTGGATTAACATGAGTACAGATACAGTCAGTAACACAGGATGCTGGGGGGGAGAGGGGTTACTGAGTGACAGTGTGAGGGAGCTGCATTAACATCAGTAGAGATACAGTCAGTAACACAGGGTACTGGGGGAGAGGGGTTACTGAGTGATAGTGTGAGGGAGCTGGATTAACATCAGTACAGACACAGTCAGTAACACAGGGTGCTGGGGGGCAGAGGAGTTACTGAGTGATAGTGTGAGGGAGCTGGATTAACATCAGAACAGATACAGTCAGTAACACAGGGTACTGGGGGAGAGGGGTTACTGAGTGACAGTCTGAGGGAGCTGGATTAACATCAGTACAGATACAGTCAGTAACACAGGGTGCTAGGGGGAGAGGGGTTACTGAGTGATAGTGTGAGGGGGCTGGATTAACATCAGTACAGATACAGTCAGTAACACAGGGTGCTGGAGGGAGAGAGATTACTGAGTGACAGTGTGAGGGAGCTGGATTAACATCAGTAGAGATACAGTCAGTAACACAGGGTGCTGGGGGAGAGGGGTTACTGAGTGACTGTGTGAGGGAGCTGGATTAACATCAGTACAGATACAGTCAGTAACACAGGGTGCTGGGGGAGAGGGGTTACTGAGTGACAGTGTGAGGGAGCTGGATTAACATCAGTACAGATACAGTCAGTAACACAGGGTGCTGGGGGGGGGGGAGAGAGGGGTTACTGAGTGACAGTGTGAGGGAGCTGGATTAACATCAGTAGAGATACAGTCAGTAACACAGGGTGCTGGGGGGAGAGAGGGGTTACTGAGTGACAGTGTGAGGGAGCTGGATTAACATCAGTACAGATACAGTCAGTAACACAGGGTGCTGGGGGGGGAGAGGGGTTACTGAGTGACAGTGTGAGGGAGCTGGATTAACATCAGTACAGATACAGTCAGTAACACAGGGTGCTGGGGGCAGAGGGGTTACAGAGTGACAGTGTGAGGGAGCTGGATTAACATCAGTAGAGATACAGTCAGTAACACAGTGTGCTGGGGGGGCGAGAGGTTACTGAGTGACAGTGTGAGGGAGCTGCATTAACATCAGTAGAGATACAGTCAGTAACACAGGGTACTGGGGGAGAGGGGTTACTGAGTGATAGTGTGAGGGAGCTGGATTAACATCAGTAGAGATACAGTCAGTAACACAGGGTGCTGGGGGGGAGGGGTTACTGAGTGACAGTGTGAGGGAGCTGGATTAACATCAGTACAGATACAGTCAGTAACACAGGGTGCTGGGGGCAGAGGGGTTACAGAGTGACAGTGTGAGGGAGCTGGATTAACATCAGTACAGATACAGTCAGGAACACAGGGTGCTGGGGGAAGAGGGGTTACTGAGTGACAGTGTGAGGGAGCTGCATTAACATCAGTACAGATACAGTCAGTTCCAGCATCGATTAAATTTAACAAAAAGTAACATTCAAACAAATATTTTAAATTTGTTTTAGGATCAGTGCAGGATCAGACTTAGGGCACTATGGTGGCCCAGTGGTTAGCACTGATATCTCACAGCATCAAGGAACCAGGTTTGATTCCAGCCTTGGGTCACTGTCTGTGTGGTGTTTGCACATTCTCCCTGTGTCTGCGTGGGTTTCCTCCAGTTTCCTCCTACAGCCCGAAGATGTGCCAATTAGATGGATCGACCGTGCTAAATTGTCACTTAGTGTCCGAAGATGTGTAGGTTAGGGGGATTGGCGGGGTAAATACTGGGGATGACGGGAAACAGGTCTAGGTGGGATTCCCCTTAGTGTCGGGGGATCACATGGGGTTACAGGGGTAGGGCCTGAGTGAGCTTGTGCGGACTTGATGGGCCGAATGGACTCCTTCTGCAGTGTCGGGGTTCTGTGATTCTCTGATCCTGTAATAACATTTCTGAAGGAGCTCTCCTCTCCTGTAACAATGAGAGGCTGAGACATCACATCTGCTTTGATCTGATAGCTGACTCTGTCCTTGACACAATGTGGTGCTGTACAGATCTTCTGTCGGAATGCAAAGACCCCTTTATCGTCACAGTAACAGAGACATGAGTCTGGCTATATTTAATCATGTGACATAAGCATCATCTGTTCATGGCTAAAATTAACATTGGGAAAAAGTATTCAGTCACAAAATTGAATTTCAGGAACTGTGAGCTAAAATTATCTCCGCAGGACACCATATCCATCCTGCTGTGCTGAAGGTGTTATATTTATCATTCTCCAAGGATTGATTTGAATTTTCTGTTTGTATTATCCTCACATCTCACCGCTGCTTCGCTGAGTTCCAATTTTTAATGAGTTTTCGCCCTATTTAAAGTGAGGCACACGCATCTTGGGGATGGGACGTTCTAGATTTGTTCTGCACCCGCTCGTACCAAGGGCCAGAAGCAAGAGACTGCATCCAGGCCCCCAGCTCCATCGAGGATTCACCCCGAATCCTCACTCACACGCACACAGGTTGGGTGAGTGGTGAAGTTCCAGTAAGCGAACAAATCAAGAATTTGGGAAAGATGTCTTAGCATACACACACACACACACACACACACGCATGCACACATCCACAGGCATGCACCTACACATGCACGCACACAGATGGATGTGGAACCCACTGCCACACCGTTAAAGCATTGCTGTATCCCTCCATCTGTAGTCCGCACATTCTCCCCGTGCTTGCGTGGGTTTTCTCCGGGTGCTCCGGTTTCCTCCCACACCCCAAAAAAAACGTGTTTTTAGGCTGATTGGTGTAACAAATTGTCCCTAAATTAGTCTTCCCTCAATCTTCCCCAATAGGGGTAGACAAAGGTCATGGGTAGAGGTGGGGGCTCACAATGTTAAAATGGGCGGCGCGAGCTCGATGGGCCGAAGGGCCTGTTTCCCGTGCTGTGTTATTCTTTGTTCTTTGTACATTGCGGAAGTTAAGAGGACTCTGAATGAGGTATGACTTTGCAGAGACTATAGGGACCTGAGCAGCAATGGAAGTTCAGATCAGAAGGAGAGGAGGCTAATTTGGAGTGTAAGAGCGTTGGGAGACGCAGTTTAGAACAAAGAACAAAGAACAACACAGCACAGGAAACAGGCCCTTCGGCCCAACAAGCCCATGCTGCCCACTTTAACACTCAGTGAGAGCCTCATTCCAATCCTCCTTCTACCTAAGACTTTTGTGTACATTTTATGGACTCCACAATAAAGGGGTGCAAATTTAGAGAATTATAAGTGTGCCAGATTGAGGGAGATCTAATTTAGGGACAATTTGTTAACACCAATCAGCCTAAGGGCACATCTTTGGGGTGTGGGAGGAAACCGGAGCACCCGGAGAAAACCCACGCAAGCACGGGGAGAATGTGCAAACCCCCACAGACACCGACCACCTCGTTGTCAAACGAGGGGCATTCACACGGCGGGTCGTGCCTGGGCTGCTCTTGGAAGTTCCAGGAGTGGCCTAGAACTTCGTGTCGGTGTGTGTGCTTGATCCTGGACCGGTAGATGGGCGCCGCAACAGCTCAGTGACTAGCACTGCTGGCTGTGCAGGCACATGGATTTGGGCCTGTGTCTGTGGGAGTTTGCGCATTCTCCCTGTGGTTGCGTGGGTTTCCTCCGGGCACTCCGGTTTCCTCCCACACCCCAAAAATGTGCTCTCAGGCTAATCGGTTTTTACCAAATTGACACTATTTCTTCCCTGAATCTGACTGAGTAGGGTTCCATTCATAGACATGCAGGGTAGAATAGGTGTAGGGTGATGTGGCGGCACGGGCTCGTTGGGCCGAAGGGCCTGTTTCCCGTGCTGGGTTGTTCTTTGTTCTCTGACCCAAATCCATGTATCTGCACAACCAACAGTGATAGTCACATTTGCACATAGGTTGCACTTGAACCTTGTTACAAGTAAAATGACAACATTTTAGCAGTGTGATAATTGTTACTAACTCTCCGAGAATCCTCTGGCTAAAAAAACGAACAATTTAAAGTTTTAGATCTGATTCCTGTTTGCAATGACTTATTTTGGTGATGTTTGGACAGGTACATGGATGGGAAGGGTTTACGAGGCAAACGCAGGCACATGGGACTAGTTCAGTGTAGGAAACCTGGTCAGCATGGACGAGATGGGTGAAGAGCCTATTTCCATGCTGTCTAACTTTGACTCGGTGGGTGGGGTGTTACGGCCTCACTCGGGCGCGATTTCCCTCCCAAGGTCAACGTAGATTTCCGTTGTTGGACCCTCGCCAGCGCTGATTCCATGGCAGGTGTAAAGAACAAAGAACAACACAGCACGGGAAACAGGCCCTTCGGCCCAACGAGCCCGCGCCGCCGTCCCATTGTCTCAGTGACCTATTCATGATTTTAGTCTACGCCTAATGTGTGAGGATCAGGGAGGTCCAATATAGGGACAATTTGTTACCCAATCAATCAGCCTAAAAGCACATTTTTGGGATGTGGGAGGAAACCGGAGCACCCGGAGGAAACCCACGCAACCACGGGGAGAATGCGCAAACTCCCACGGACACAGGCCCAAATCCATGTGTCCGCACAGCAACAGAGATAGTCTCTGAGCTGCCATGATGCCCTTGAGATGGTCCAGTTTACGCACACCAACGACATGAAGCAGTAGGCAACTCCCGAAGCAACATCCAAGAGCAGCCCACCACAACCTGCCGCCCGCAATGCCCCTTGCTGGACTTAAATGCCTGTGGATAAAAAATGTCTCTATAACTTTAGAAATATCAAACCTATTGTTACTTTTCTTTTATGTCCCTTTCTCTCACTCTCTCCAAACATAGATTTTCTTCCCTTCTCTCTATTTCTCTCCCATCAAATTTAACTCTCAATCTGTCGCCGTCTCAATTCCTCCCATGTCCGTTTCTCCATCCTGGAATCTCGGAGCTCCAGTGTTTGTGTCATCCTGCATCAAGGCTCCAGCTGCCCCCTTGCCCCTTCTCACACTCCTACCCCACTTTGTGAGCAAAGAAGTGCAGAATCATAACAGCACAGGAGGCCCTTCAGCCCGTCATGTCTGTGCCCGTCCTTTCCTGCGAGTCAGTTCCACGAAGACGAGTGGAAAAGCAAATTGTGCGGAGGGTGTGGAAAGTCCGCAGAGGGATCTGGATGGGCTGAGCGAGTGGGCAAGGACCTGGCAGATGGAGTATAATGTTAGCAAGTGTGAGGTTATCCACTTTGGCAGGAATAATAGTAGGAGGGATTATTATTTAAAGAGCGAAAAACTGCAGCATGCTACAGTGCAGAGGGACCTGGGCGTCCTTGTGCATGAGTCGCAAAAACCCAGCTTGCAGGTGCAGCAGGTGGTCAGGAAGGCGAATGGGATGCTGGCCTTCATAGCGAGGGGGATTGAATATAAAAGTAGGGAGGTCTTGCTGCAGCTGTATAGGGCATTGGTGAGGCCGCAGCTGGAGTACTGTGTGCAGTTTTGGTCGCCGCACCTGCGCAAAGATATTTTGACCTTGGAGGGAGTGCAGAGGGGGTTCACTAGGCTAATACCAGAGTTGAGGGGGTTGGACTATGAAGAGAGACTGAATAGACTGGGTCTGTACTTGTTGGAGTTTAGAAGGATGAGGGGGATCTTATAGAGACGTATAAGATAATGAAGGGGATGGATAGGGTAGAGGTAGAGAGATTCTTCCCGCTTAGAAAGGACAGCAGGACTAGAGAGCACAGCCTCAAGATAAGGGGGGCAATTTAGAACGGAGTTGAGGAGGAACTTCTTCACTCAAAGGGTGGTGACTCTCTGGAATTCTCTGCCCGTTGAAGTGGTGGAGGCTGCCTCACTAAATAAAGGCTTAAGTCATGGGTAGATAGGTTTCTGATAGACAGGGAATTAAGGGTTATGGGGAGAAAGCGGGAAAGTGGAACTGATCCATTTTAGATCAGCCATGATCTTATTGAATGGCGGGGCAGGCTCGAAGGGCTAGATGGCCTACTCCTGCTCCTATTTCTTACGTTCTTAAAAGTAGTCTTTACTAAGTGCTGTACCTGCCTTACCATAGTCAAGCGACTGCTATGCGGCAAGCTCAATGTAGGCTACCATGCCTGATCAGCGCAACAAAGCATCTCATTGGGAACACAAAGAACAAGGACAAAGAAGAATACAGGAATTCCAGGTCTCGCCCAAGTGAAGCCATAAAATCCCACCCATCGAGTCAAAGATATACAGCACGGGAAACAGGCCTTTCGGTCCATCTCGTCTATGCTGGCCAGCTTTCCGAAACTGAACTAGTCCCTTTTGCATTCAAAGAACAAAGAACAACACAGCACGGGAAACAGGCCCTTCGGCCCAACGAGCCCGCGTCGATCATGATGTCCCAACTAAACAAAAAAAACCTCTCTGTCCTTATTCAGACTGTATCCCCTCTCTGTTCCTGTACCCATCCAGATGCCTCTTAAATGTTGCTAACATGCCTTCATCCACCACCCCCTCTGGCAGCGCGCTCCGGGCACCCACCACTCTCTGTATAAAAAACCTCCCCCACAAGAGACCATCGCTCCATCGCTCTGGGCTGGAAGAGAATTGTTAACAAATTTGTTCTAATAAAATTAGAAACCTCACTCTGTCTGACAGTCCAGGATTAGGGGTGGCACGGTGTTTAGCGCTGCTGCCTCACAGCGCCAGGGTCCTCCCTCTCACCTGGAACCCGTGCCCCCCTTTTGTAATTGACTCTTCCACCCTGGGGAAAAAGTCTCTGACTATCCACCCTGTCCGTGCCTCCCTGGAGAATTCCCACTGTCCCAATGGGAGAACATAAGAACATAATAAGAACATAAGAAACAGGCAAAAAAACAGATGGTGATAGTCACCCTGCAGGGAAACATAAGAACATAAGAAATAGGAGCAGGAGTAGGCCATCTAGCCCTTCGAGCCTGCCCCGCCATTCAATAAGATCATGGCTGATCTGTCGTGACTCAGTTCCACCTTCCCGCCCTCTCCCCATAACCCTTAATCCCCTCTCTTATCAAAAACCCATCAACCCGTTTCTTAAAAATATTTAGCGAGGCAGCCTCCACCACTTCAACGTAGAGAATTCCAGAGATTCACCACCCTTTGAGTGAAGAAGTTCCTCCTCAACTCTGTTCTAAACCGCCCCCCCTTTATCTTGAGGCTGTGCCCCCTAGTCCTACTGTCTTTTTTGAGCGGGAAGAGTCTCTCCACCTCTATCCTATCCATCCCATTCATCATCTTATACGTCTCAATGAGATCTCCCCTCATTCTTCTAAACTCTAACGAGTACAAGCCTAGTTTATTCAGCCTCTCATAAGAACATAAGAACATAAGAACATAAGAAATAGGAGCAGGAGTAGGCCATCTGGCCCTTCGAGCCTGCCCCGCCATTCAATAAGATCATGGCTGATCTGTCGTGACTCAGCTCCACCTTCCCGCCCTCTCCCCATAACCCTTAATCCCTTCTCTTATCAAAAACCCATCAACCCGTTTCTTAAAATTATTTAGCGAGGCAGCCTCCACCACTTCAACGGGCAGAGAATTCCAGAGATTCACCACCCTTTGAGTGAAGAAGTTCCTCCTCAACTCTGTTCTAAACCACCTCCCCTTTATCTTGAGGCTGTGCCCCCTAGTCCTACTGTCTTTTTTGAGCGGGAAGAGTCTCTCCACCTCTATCCTATCCATCCCATTCATCATCTTATACGTCTCAATGAGATCTCCCCTCATTCTTCTAAACTCTAACGAGTACAAGCCTAGTTTATTCAGCCTCTCCTCATAGCTCAATCCCCTCAACTCCGGTATCAGCCGAGTAAACCTCCTCTGCACTCCCTCCAGGGCCAAAATATCCTTGCGCAGGTGCGGCGCCCAAAACTGCACACAGTACTCCAGCTGCAGCCTCACCAATGCCCTATACAGCTGCAGCAAGACCTCCCTACTTTTATATTCAATCCCCTTCGCTATGAAGGCCAGCATCCCATTCGCCTTCCTGACCACCTGCTGCACCTGCAAGCTGGGTTTTTGCGACTCATGCACAAGGACCCCGAGGTCCCTCTGCACCGTCGCCTGCTGCAGTTTTTTGCCCTGTAAGTAATAATCCTTCCTACCATTATTCCTACCAAAGTGGACCACCTCACACTTGCCAACATTAAATTCCATTTGCCATTTCCTGACCCATTCGCCCAGCCTATCTAGATCCTTCTGCAGACTCTCCACACCCTCCACACAATTTGCCTTTCCCCCAATCTTGGTGTCATCTCTCCTCATAGCTCAATCCCCTCAACTCCGATATCAGCCGAGTAAACCTCCTCTGCACTCCCTCCAGGGCCAAAATATCCTTGCGCAGGTGCGGCGCCCAAAAGAAGCAGGATCCAGGCAATTGAAAGGGTGATGGTGAAATGGGTCAAACTGAGCCTTGCTGTCAGAGCACAGATCTGTAAAAGAGTTCAAAAGCCGCAGGGATGGGGAGAGGGGGAGGCTTCTGCAGGACTCAAAACCGAGAGTCTAAAAATCGCAACGCGGCCGAACCTTGAGCGAGCACAGATACAGTGAGCAGAGGGGCGAACGGGACATTCCCTGCAGGCTCGGACACAGGGCGGCAGAGTTTTTGGTGCCCGTCAGTTTGCGGAGGGCAGACAGATTAGCCAGAGGTGCAGTGGAAGCTGCCAAGTCTGAAAGCAAGAAGGACGAAGCTGACCGGGTCAGTGGCAGCTGGCACAGAGCTCAGGACTGCGCCGTGTGGCGTTACACAGGCAAAAAAACAGATGGTGATAGTCACCCTGCAGGGAAACATAAGAACATAAGAAATAGGAGCAGCAGTAGGCCATCTGGCCCTTCGAGCCTGCCCCGCCATTCAATAAGATCATGGCTGATCTGTCGTGGCTCAGTTCCACCTTCCCGCCCTCTCCCCATAACCCTTAATCCCTTCTCTTATCAAAAACCCATCAACCCGTTTCTTAAAAATATTTAGCGAGGCAGCCTCCACCACTTCAACGGGTAGAGAATTCCAGAGATTCACCACCCTTTGAGTGAAGAAGTTCCTCCTCAACTCCGTTCTAAAACGCCCCCCCTTTATCTTGAGGCTGTGCCCCCTAGTCCTACTGTCTTTTTTGAGCGGGAAGAGTCTCTCCACCTCTATCCTATCCATCCCATTCATCATCTTATACGTCTCAATGAGATCTCCCCTCATTCTTCTAAACTCTAACGAGTACAAGCCTAGTTTATTCAGCCTCTCCTCATAGCTCAACCCCCTCAACTCCGGTATCAGCCTAGTAAACCTCCTCTGCACTCCCTCCAAGGCCAAATATCTTTGCGCAGGTGCGGCGCCCAAAACTGCACACAGTACTCCAGCTGCGGCCTCACCAATGCCCTATACAGCTGCAGCAAGACCTCCCTACTTTTATATTCAATCCCCCTCGCTATGAAGGCCAGCATCCCATTCGCCTTCCTGACCACCTGCTGCACCTGCAGGCTGGGTTTTTGCGACTCATGCACAAGGACCCCGAGGTCCCTCTGCACCGTCGCCTAAATGGTCAGAGGCACACCAAACATGACAACTTAGTTACAACCAATCTGGCTCAGCCTCAGCTCACTGTCACGGAGTTAGTGGGTAAGGAATGGGGGTTTGTGAAAGCAACTGTTTGAGAAGTGCAGAGGAAGGCCATTCAGCCCATCGAGGTGGTACCGACAACAATCCCACCCAAGGCCCTATTCCTGTAACCCCACGTATTTACCCTAGCTAACCCCCCCTGACGCTAAGGGGCAATTTAGCCTGGCCAGTCCACCAAACTGGCACATCTCTGGGAGGAAACTGGAGCACACCCGGAGGAAACCCGCGCAGACACGGGGAGAATGTGCAAACTCCACGCAGACAGTGACCCACCCCCCGGGCCGGGAATTGAACCCGGGTCCCTGGCGCCGTCAGGCAGCAGGGCTAACCCACTGTGCCCCCAGCGTGGCGCCCCCCCCAGTGTGAGTTGGAGGAAATTTCCTGTCATCCAGCTGTGCACGTAGGGGTAATCAGTCTGATAGTTACAGAGAGCGAAGGAATTGTTGCGGGGGGGAGGGTGCTAGGGTAGGGGTGAGTGTGAGGGGTGCCGGTGTACCTGTCAACCGCGTCTGCAGACACTTTCTTCAAGGTCAAAGGGCAACTGCGGAAGTGGGGCGGAAGGGTCAAAGATGGATCCCTTGAGACGCAACAGGTAACTACGGCAACGGGAAGGGAACTCATGACTTGGAGATGCCGGCGTTGGACTGGGGTAAACACAATAAGAAGTCTCACAACGCCGGGTTAAAGTCCAACAGGTTTATTTGCTACCACAAGTCACTAGTTTTTGCCACCAGATAAACCTGTTGGACTTTACAAAGAACAAAAACAGCCCGGGAAACAGGCCCTTCGGCCCAACGAGCCCGCGCCGCCCATTTTAACATTGCGAGCCCCCTCTTCCGCCCAACTTCGGTTGAGCGCGCAGGGGTGGTGAGCAGTGTAGCGGAACTGGGGTTCAGAGAGCGAGAGCTCACACTGAGCTCCGAGGGGAGAAAGCAGAGAAACTGGAGAGAGACGGGGAGGGTTAGGAGGCTTGGTCACCTGATTTAGGGGAAGGGGAGAGGGGCGGGGGGGGGGGTCACCTGATTTAGGGGAAGGGGAGAGGGGCGGGGGGGGGGGGGCGGGCAGCTGAATTAGATGATCACAACTTTTGTGATAAGTCTATAACACAACAGGCCCGGCATTTCGACTCAGGGTCAACGCAGGGTCACCCACACTCCAAACGTTGGCTCTCCTCTCTCCCCACAGATGCTGTCAGACCTGCCGAGATGTTCCGGTGTTTTTTTTTGCTTCAGATTGCAGGATTTTGCCTTTATCCATCCGTTCTATTGGACTTTGACCACAAGGTAGTAAGGTGAAAGCTGTGATGTCTAAAGGGACGTGTTGTAATGAGCCAGCCAGGGAGGCTGAGTTTGTTTTAGTGGGGATTAGAACGACATCTGGGCATGAGTGGGTAGATCACGGGCAGCACAGTGGGTTAGCACTGCTGCTTCACAGCTCCAGGGTCCCCCGGTTCGATTCCCGGCTCGGGTCACTGTCTGTGTGGAGTTTGCACATTCTCCTCGTGTCTGCGTGGGTTTTCTCCGGGTGCTCCGGTTTCCTCCCACAGCCCAAAGATGTGCAGGTTAGGTTGATTGGCCATGCTAAGAAGTTGCCCCTTCGTGTCCAGGGATGTGTAGGTTAGAGGGATTAGTGGGTATAATATGTAGGGATATGGGTGGGATTGTGTTCGGTACAGACTCGATGGGCCGAAGGGCCTCTTTCTGCACTGTAGATCGGTAGCTACAGGGAGAACAGTGAGAGCTCGTGGCTCGTATATTATACCCACTAATCTGCGCATCCCTGGACACAAAGGGGCAATTCCTTAGCATGGCCAATCACCCTAATCCGCACATCTTTGGACTGTGGGAGCAAACCGGAGGTGTTTGAAAGTGCGGTTGTAAAATGAATCAGGAGAGAGCATTTCGCCGCAGTGGGTTCAGTAGGGATTAGGGTTGGGGGAGAGAAGGGGAAATCTTGGATCCGTCATAGAATCCCCACAGTGCAGACTGAGGCCATTTGGCCCATCGAGCCTGCACATTACCACCCATCACCCCATGCATTTACCCTAGCTAGTCCCCCTGACACTAAGGGCAGTTCAGCATGGCCAATCCACAATGCGTACCTTTGGACAGTGGGAGGAAACTGGGGCACTCGGAGGAAATGCCCACGCAGACACGGGGAGAACATGCAAACTTCGCACAGACAGTGACCCAAGTCGGGAATCGAACCCAGGTACCTGGTGCTGCGAGGCAGCAGTGCTTAACCACCGTGCCAACGCGGAGGAGAACATTCCAAGGATCAGGGATGGACTATTGGTACAATGAGAGGAACTACCGTGAGAGGGTAAAATGGGGGAGCAGCCCTGCAATGGGATGTGGGGTTCGGATAGAGGGGGAGATTGCGGGAGGATACAGAGGCCTGGGAAACCCCGGATTTGAAATCTGTTTGAAGGTATTAAATTTAAATTGAAAGCAATTTCATTAAGGACAACGCAGCCTCTCGTTGTGAAAGTTAGATTGCACCCAATGTCAAATCTAACAGATTGCCAGACTGGGGGTTACCAAGGAGGCGGCACGGTAGCACAGTGGGGTTAGCACTGCTGCTTCACGGCTCCAGGGTGCTGGGTTCGATTCCCGGCTTGGGTCACTGTCTGTGTGGAGTTTGCACATTCTCCTCGTGTCTGCGTGGGTTTCCTCCGGGTGCTCCGGTTTCCTCCCACAGTCCAAAGATGTGCGGGTTAGGGTGATTGGCCATGCTAAGGAATTGCCCCTTAGTGTCCAGGGATGCGCAGATTAGTGGGTATAATATACGGGGGGTAGGGGCCCGGGCGGGATCATGGTCGGTGCAGACTCGATGGGCCGAAGGGCCTCTCTCTCTGCACTGTAGGGATCCAAGATTCAAACTGCTGCTTGCTGAGAGCTAGGGGAACCTCCCCTAAATTAAAAATCAACCAAACGTCTAAAACATTAGGTCCTAAATGTCCAGTGGTGACAGGAGCAGATGAAGACTTGAGCTGCATTCTTCAGAGCGTTGTTGTAATGGAACCCATTTAAGGTAAGCCATCCGAAGTAAGGAGACCTTTATAAATGTCCCTTTTCTCACGGAACCCAGTGGTGTGAGTGACAAGTTTGCAGAGAGGGCTGCGATCCTTACCTAAAATGGGATTAAAAAAACCAGGGGCAAAAAATTACGTCCCTGGGCTTGTTATGCAAGGAATCTGGAGATGTAACGAAATATGAAACACATCCTCCCTTATCCCTGTCGTAAGCTGAATGCTGGAAAGGGTCACTTACTCTGGATAACTTACTCCTGCTCTATCCTTCTCGCTGCCACTGACTGTCAGAGGGGGAGTTAATTTGGGTTAATTCCCGCACAGCCCGCTCTCCCCACCCCCCCCTCACACTCTCCCTTGTTGAGGAAGCTCATTTTCTCTGAGCGTTCCTGTGTTCTTCCCCCAGTCAAAGCACTGGCTGCCGGCAGCTTTGTACAAACAGCCATGGGATGTCCAAAGATGTGCGGGTTAGGTTGATTGGCTATGCTAAAATTGCCCCTTAGTATCCTGGGATGTGTAGGTTAGAGGGATTAGCAGGTAAAATGTGTAGGGATATGGGGATAGGGTCTGGGTGGGATTGTGTTCGGTGCAGACTCGATGGGCCGAAGGGCCTGTTTCTGCACTGTAGGGTTCTATGCTCTATGCTGGATGGAGCAGTCAGGTCAGAGACCGGGCTTTGGGTGAACTGAGACTAACCAGCGAGGCAGAACCGCAGGAATATGGATTGGATCCATCCAATAAATCCTCAGGGTGTGCAAAAGATGGGAGAGCAGAAAAATAACATCCTTAAGGCAGAAACAGAAACGAATCCAAAAAGATATTTCATTTGGGCAAATGTGTTGGTCTTTTTGCAGTCTTTTGATGTTCCACAAGGGACAGTGGTGACCACAGCTGTTTGGCTGCTCAGACCCAGCAATGTCCCATCAACAAACAGGACGATAGTCACACACAGTCTTATCGATCCCACCAGACTCATTAGGTAGAGGCTTGGAGGTCAGAGGCGGGAGAAGTACATGAACCGTGACAGGGAGTCGATACTGTGACACTATCCCAGCAGGATGATGGATGGGGGCAATGGGAAATATCACAGTCTAATAGCCGTTGATTTAACAGCCGAATGAAACTGTGGGGGGACAGCACAAAGGTTGCTGCCGAGTGTGAGTGTAGCTGTGTGCAATGAATCAGTGTGTGTGTATACATGCATACATATATAAACACACACACATACATGTGCACACACACACAGACACATACACATACGTGCATGCACACACACACACGTGCATGCACACACGCATGCACACACATGTGTGCACACACACGCGTGCATGCATACGTGCACACACACATACATGCGCACACACGCACACACGTGCACACATACAAGTGCACACACACACGCACATACACACACGCACATGCACACACACACACACATGCGCACACACACGCACATACACACACGCACACACACGCGCGCACACACACACATGCACACACACATGCGCACACACACGCACATACACACATGCACACACACACGCGCACACACACGCACATGCACACACACACACATGCACGCACATACACACACGCACACATGCGCGCACACACACGCATGCACACACACACATGCGCACACACATGCACATACACACACGCACACACACACGCGCGCACACACGCACATGCACACACACACACATGCGCACACATTTGTACTCACACATATATATCTATGTATATAAAGGGGGGGCAGTGGTGTAGCGGTCCTGTCATTGAATTAGTAATCCAGCGACTCAGACAAGATCTGGGAACCGGGTTCGAATCCAACCATGGCAGATGGATGAAATTTGGAATTCAATAAAAAATATCTGGAATTAAGAATCTACGGATGACTGTGAAACCATTGTCAATTGTTGGAAAAACCCATCTGGTTCATTAGGGAAGGAAATCTGCTGTCCCTACCCAGTCTGATCTACATGAGATTCCTGAGTCACAGCAATGTGGTTGATTCTCGAATGTCCTCTGAAATGGAGGGCAGTTAATGATGGATATGGCCCACATTCTAAAACTGTAAGATATAAAGGCAGAATTAGGCCATTCAGCCCATCGTGTCTGCCCCAATCATGGCTGATATGATTCGCATTTCCATTCCCCTGCCTTCTCCCCATAACATAGAACATAGAACACTACAGCACAAACAGGCCCTTCGGCCCACAAGTTGTGCCGATCATATCCCTACCTACCAGGCCTATCTATAACCCTCAATCCCATTAAATCCCGTGTACTCATCCAGAAGTCTCTTAAAAGACCCCAGCGAGTTCACCTCCACCACCACCAACAGCAGCCGATTCCATTCACTCACCACCCTCTGAGTGAAAAACTTACCCCTAACATCACCTCTGTACTTCCCTCCCCGCACCTTAAACCTGTGTCCTCTCGTAGCGACCATTCCAGCCCTGGGAAATAGCCTCTGAGAATCCACCCGATCTATACCTCTCAACATTTTATAAACTTCTATCAGGTCGCCTCTCAACCTTCGCCTCTCCAGGGAGAAGAGACCGAGCTCCCTCAACCTATCCCCATAAGGCATGCCTCCCAATCCAGGCAACATCCTTGTAAATCTCCTCTGTACCCTTTCAATAGCTTCCACATCCTTCCTGTAGTGAGGCGACCAGAACTGCGCACAGTACTCCAAGTGGGGGTCTGACCAGGGAGTTATAAAGTTGCAGCATTACCTCCCGACTCCTAAACTCAATCCATCGATTAATGAAGGCCAGTACACCATACGCCTTCTTGACCACCTCCTCCACCTGCGAGGCCGATTTAAAAGTCCTGTGGACCCGGACCCCAAGATCCTTCTGCTTCTCTACACTGCTAAGAGTCTTACCCTTAATATTGTACTCCTGTATCCCATTGGTCCTGCCAAAATGGACCACTACACACTTATCCAGGTAGAAGTCCATCTGCCACTTCTCCGCCCAGTCTTGCATCCTATCAATGTCACGCTGCAACTTCTGACATCCCTCTAAACTATCCACAACGCCTCCGACCTTCGTGTTGTTGGCAACCCTTAATCCACTTATTGATCAAGAACATCCCCTGAGCAAATTAAGAAAAACACGCATACATTTATATATATATATATATATATCACTCACATATTTACACATCTTTCTGTTTATCCACATCTATCTGGCTGTGTGCTTATCATTGTATAAGTGGATGTCACCTTGCTATCCTGCCTGAATTTTCTTCGAGTCCCACTCCCAGAATCTTGACCGATATTTTAGCGTTGTGCTGATGGAGTGCTGCCCTGTCAGATGTGCCACCACTTAAATCAGAGCTTTGTAAACATTGGAGTTCTACTGGCTGCACTCGACAATGAGCAGAGAATCCCGGCCAACATTCAACCCTCAGGGGCTCCTCTCTCCAGACCTCGTTCACAGGGTCAATGTGTTGCTGATGTTTACGCTTGTGGGGAATCTAAATCTCGGGGCTATAAATAGAAGGGAGTCACTAACAAATTCAATCAGAAATTTCAGAGAAGTGTTTTTATCCAGACGATACTCAGGATGTGCAGTTAAGATTAATATTTTTGACTTTATTCCACAGGTGGAGGTCCACCTCGTGTCAAACGAGGGGCATTCGCACGGCGGGTCGTGCCTGGGCTACTCTTGGAAGTTCCAGGAGTGGCCTAGAACTTCATGTCGGTGTGTGTGCTTGATCCTGGACCGGTAGACGGGCGCTGCAACAGCTCAGTGACTAGCACTGCTGGCTGTGCAGACACATGGATTTGGGCCTGTGTCTGTGGGAGTTTGCGCATTCTCCCTGTGGTTGCGTGGGTTTCCTCCGGGCGCTCCGGTTTCCTCCCACACCCCAAAGATGTGCTCTCAGGCTAATCGGTTTTTACCAAATTGACACTATTTCTTCCCTGAATCTGACTGAGTAGGGTTCCATTCGCAGGGTAGAATAGGTGTAGGGTGATGTGGCGGCGCGGGCTCGTTGGGCCGAAGGGCCTGTTTCCCGTGCTGGGTTGTTCTTTGTTCTTTGTTTGTATTTATCGTCAGGAGTAGTTGAGGCTGGTTCAATATGATTTTCAGAAAGCTACTGGATTTCTACTCAAAGGGAAGAAGTGCAACCCTATGAGGCATGGTCAGGAGGACGAGATTAATCACATCCTTCTTTCAAAGATCAATAGCTGGAATGTGGGAAATGTTTCTGTGATTTTAAGAACACCTCAACAATAGCTCTTACCAGTTATTTGAAGGTTCTGCACGGTGGCACAGTGAGTCAGCACTGCTGCTTCCCAGCTCCAGGGTCCTGGGTTCGATTCCCGGCTCGGGTCACTGCCTGTGTGGAGATTGCACATTCTCCCCGTGTCTGCGTGGGTTTCCTCCGGGTGCTCCGGTCTCCTCCAAAGGTGTGCGGGTTGGGTTGATTGTCCATGCTAAAAGAGTTGCCCCTTAGTGTCGAGGTTAGAGGGATTAGTGGGGATAATACATAGGGTTATTGGGAGGGGGGGGGGTAGAGACTGGGTGGGATTGTGGTCGGTGCAGACTCGATGGGCCGAAGGGCCTCTTTCTGCGCTGTAGGGTTTCTACGTTCAATACCCAGAGTGGTGGAGCAGGCTGGAAGGACCGAATCCAACTCTTATTTCTGACGGACGTGAATCTTATGATCTCTTCCCGTCGGCGAGAATTTCTGGTCCTGCCGATGCCAGTGGAATTTTCAATGACTGGCTGCATTTTACAGCCCCCCTCCCCCATCCCCACCATTTAGGACTGAGCCGAGGAGAGATTTCTTCACCCAGAGGGTGGAGGGTCTGTGGAACCACAGAGCGCAGTTGAGGCCAAATTATTGTGGCTGGAATTTTACCACCTCTCCCGCCCCGCCAGTTCGAGTGGGCAAGGGGGCAGAACACGCAAAGGCCCGATGACCTCGGGGTGGGATTTTCCGGTTTGGGGGCCAGCGTGGCTGGAAAATCCCGCTGTGCGTGTTTTCAGGGAGCACTTAAGACAAAGTGGGGGGGGGTCAAAGGATAATGCGGAAAAGCTGGATCAGGCTCTTGAATTGGATAATTAGCCATGATCATAATGCATGGTGGAACAGACCTGAAGGCCTGAATGGCCTCCTTTGCTCCTATTTTCTATGTTTTCTGGTTTGCTGTGTCTTCCAGAGGCCTCAGCAGGTCCCTCTGCTTGATTCTGATTTCAAACAGGTCTGTCTTGGAAGCTTTGCCATGAAGCAATTTAGTATTCCGTTTGGTGAAACCTCGATACTTTGTTGGTTTGACAAACAAGGAGCGAGAGAGAGAAACAGAAAGGAGCGGAGATAGAGAGAGAGAGGGGGAGAGGGAGAGACAGAGAGAGGGAGAGAGAGAGAAACAGGGAGAGATAGAGAGAGTTAGAGATAGAGATAGAAAGAGAGGGGGCGAAAGATAGAGAGAAAGATAGAGAGAGAGAGAGAAAGATAGAGAGAGAGAGACTGAGGGAGAGAGAGAAACAGGGAGAGATAGAGAGAGAGGGAGAGAGAAAGATAGAGAGAGGGAGAGAGAGAGAGAGAGAAACAGGGAGAGATAGAGAGAGTTAGAGATAGAGATAGAAAGAGAGGGGGCGAAAGATAGAGAGAGAGAGAGGTAGAGAGAAAGATAGAGAGAGAGAGACTGAGGGAGAGAGAGAAACAGGGAGAGATAGAGAGAGAGGGAGAGAGAAAGAGAGTCAGAAGGGGATAGATAGGGAGAGACAGGGAGACAGAGAGAGATAGAGAGAGAGACAGAGAGAGATAGAGAGGGAGAGAGAGAGATAGAGAGAGATAGAGAGGGAGAGAGAAAGACAGAGAGAGATAGAGAGGGAGAGAGAGAGATAGAGAGAGATAGAGAGGGAGAGAGAGAGACAGAGAGATAGAAAGAGAGAGAGAGAAAGAGAGATGGGGAGAGAGATAGAGAGAGAGAGATAGAGAAAGAGAAGGGGGGGGGCGAGAGATAGAGAGACAGGGAGAGATAGAGATGGGGGGAAGAGAGAGTGAGACAGGGAGAGAGGGAGAGAGAGAGAGGGGGGGAGAGAGATAGAGAGAGAGATAGAGAAAGACAGAGAGAGATAGAGAGACAGAGGGAGAGAGAGAGATAGAGAGACAGAGGGGGAGAGAGAGAGATAGAGAGACAGACAGAGATAGAGAGGGACAGAGAGAGAATTAGAGGGACACAGAGAGAGAGAGAGACAGAGAGAAAGAGAAAGAGAGACACAGAGAGAGGGAGAGAGAAATAGACACAGAGAGGGGGGAGATAGCGAGACTGAGAGACAGAAGAGAGACAGAAAGATTAAGATAGAGAGACAGAGAGAAAGATACAGAGATAGAGAGAGAGGGAGGAAGAGAAATATACTGAGGAACAAACAGGGAGAAGGAAGGATCAGGTGGGAGAGGAAGAGAGGGCTGCCCCCCCAGGATGAAAGGGTATGGGAGTGAGAAGCTGAAGGAATGAAGATGGAATAAAAATGAGTCTGAATGTTGAGCTGGAGATCACAAAGGAAACTCAGAAAGCAAAGCAGAGCGAGTAAGATATCCTGAGAATGAAGTGAAGTGTTGACCCCACAGATGCTACCAGCTGGAAAATTTCCAGCATTTTCTGTCGATCTTTTGCATTTTCCAGCATCCGCCCGCGAGGTTAGTTCCATTTTAAAATCAGAACATATTGATTATACAAATGCAAGATGTGCATTTCCTGTAATAAAACCCACCGGGATATTTTGCCATTTTTTTTTTAAACACTTGGTCACGAAACCGGGAGTCATGTGCCAACAAAATATGTCAGTGTTTGTTCAAGATATTCTCACTTACGCTTGGGATTGTTGCTTGCGGCACTTGGGAAATCGCTGTTGGATATTGTATACAGCTAGGTTGAACGCAGAGAATTTGGCCGCGTAATGTTGTGTGTAATTATCTGATAAAACTGTGGTTGTAAAGTGCATCGTAAAACATGAGCTTTCGTAAATAAAGGCACAGCTCATCAAAGCCAAGAGTCTCCGCTAAACCTATAGGAAACACTTCAGTCCCAATATGACCATGGTTGGCAATTCTGAGCACCTGAGCGTGAGGGGGGAAAGAACATAAGAAATAGGAGCAGGAGTAGGCCATCCAGCCCTTCGAGCCTGACCCCGCCATTCAATAAGATCATGGCTGATCTGTCGTGGCTCAGTTCCACTTTCCCGCTTTCTCCCCATAACCCTTAATCTATCAGAAACCCTATCTACCCGTGACGTAAATATATTTAGCGAGGCAGCCTCCACCACTTCAACGGGCAGAGAATTCCAGAGACTCACCACCCTTTGAGTGAAGAAGTTCCTCCTCAACTCCGATCTAAACTGCCCCCCCACCCCTTAAAAGGGGGCAGGAGGGTTAAGTAAAGGGGTCCAGAGTCAAGAGAAACACTAGAACCTCCTAGGATCTGCGTGCGACCATAATATCGCTGTATCTCCTCATTCAGTTCTCTTCTTTCTCTTTCTCCTCTTGTTTATTTCACCAGATCCCCCTCAACTCCCTCATTCTTTGCAATCTTTTTTCTCACCAATGCATTCTCTCCAAACCCCAGCCATGGCAACGACCCCTCCCCCCCCCCACCCCCCCTCTCCCCCCGCAAGCGGAGAGACTGGGGTTGGAGTGTAGAGAGTGGACAATGAGAAGCGACGGAGCTCGGTGGTGGGGCCTGGAGGACAGACAGGGTAAGAAATGGTGAGGAGGGTTCAGGGTTGAACAAAAAGAACAAAGAGATGTACAGCATGGGAATACGCCCTGCTGCCCTCCAAGTCCGTGTTGATCAGGAGGCCCTAATTAATTTTAAAAAGACAGTGGGGAGGCGGGGGAGCTTGGGAGGCTGGGCCTGGGTATCCTTAGGGGGCCAGCGGTTGGCAGTAGAGAGGGGGGTTAAAGGGCCACTGATGGAGGGGGTAGGGTCATACGTTGGGCAGCAATCCAACTGCCCTGCGGTCGGGAGGCGAGTGGTGCGGGGCCACTGTGCATGAGCTCGGTGCTGACAGATCAGCACGTGCGCAATGGCTCACTCAGCACTATGATTGCTAATGTGATTCATGTTGGCGCACTCTGCACCCTCTCCAATGCTTCCACATCCTTCTTGTAGTGAGGTGACCAGAACTGCGCACAGTACTCCAAATGTGGTCTCACCGAGGTCCTGTACAGTTGCAGCGAAACCCCACGGGCTCTGAAACTCAAACCTCCCGTTAATAAACGCTAACACACCGTAAGCCTTCCTCACGGCTCTATCCACTTGAGTGGCGACCTTCAGAGATCTGTGGGGCCGTAATGAACTGTGTCAAAGCCCTTGCTTTTGCAAAGAACAAAGAACAAAAACAGCCCGGGAAACAGGCCCTTCGGCCCAACGAGCCCGCACCGCCATTTTAACATCACCAGTCCCCCCCTCCACCCAGGACCCTTAGAACCCTACAGTGCAGAAACAGGCCCTTCGGCCCATCGAGTCTGCACCGAACACAATCCCACCCAGACCCTATCCCCATATCCCTACACATTTACCTGCTAATCCCTCTAACCTACACATCCCAGGACACTAAGGGGCAATTTTTAGCATAGCCAATGAACCTAACCCGCACATCTTTGGACTGTGGGAGGAAACCGGAGCACCCAGAGAAAACCCACGCAGACACGAGGAGAATGTGCAAACTCCACACAGGCAGTGACCCGAGCCGGGAATCGAACCCAGGACCCTGGAGCTGTGAAGCAGCAGTGCTAACCCACTGTGCTACCGTGCCGCCCCCTTATCTATGTTTATGGCAATCCACACTGAGGGAAAACAAATTTAGGGACAATTTATTACCTCCAATCAGCCTAACAGCGCATCTTTGGGGTGTGGGAGGAAACCGGAGCACCCGGAGGAAACCCACGCAAGCACGGGGAGAATGCGCAAACTCCCACAGACACCGACCCAAATCCATGTGTCTGCACAGCAAACAGTGATAGTCACTGAGCTGTTGGGTTGCCCAGTATCTGGTCCAGTTTAGGCACACACTAACGACATGAAGCACTAGGCCAATCTCGAACATCCAAGAGCAGCCCCAGTACGACCCATCGCGTGTACACCCCTCGTTGGACAACAAGGCGGACCGACTTAAAACCTGTGAATATAAAAGAGAAAAAACATTATTATCATACCACATCCTTATACATTACCAGGGACGTCCCAATGCTAATGAACCTTATTTAAAACAATCTCCTCTATCCTCCCATCTCCAACCCACTCATGTGCCTGTCTAAGTAACAACTTTTAACAAACAAATCCTGGCCAGGCTAGAATTGACATAGAATTAGTGTTGTTTCAGTCTGTGCTTTCTCCCCAGTGTGAAATCTGGCTTTATCCTGTGGTCTCTTCCATTAGAAATCCTTCAGGCAGTTTATCGTAGCCAGTAACACAGCTTGGCTAACTTACAACCCACTGCCGCTGAAACCTTTGATTGTGTGCCAGGAGATAGGTTTGTCATCCTCCACAGCACACTCCCTCCTTTCAAACACAACTCGCAGTGGCACCCGTTCCACCGATAAACTGCCTGATACAAAACCTGCGGTGACTGCGCGGCAGGATTGGGAGGGGGTAGTGTGGGAATTGGGATTGGGAAAGTAGGGGGATGGCAAGGGGGATGGGGATTGGAGACGGTAGGGAATGGGGTCGCCCCCCCCCCCCGCCGGCCCCCACCCCCACCCAGGATTGGGGTAGGGAGTGGTGGGGTGGGGGATGGGGGGAAGGGGAGGAATTGGAGGGTGGTGGGGGAGGGTGCAGAGGATTAGAGGAGGGCTTGGGGTGGGGGAGCAGGGGGGGGGGGGGGGCGAGATTAAAGGGTAGAGCCAGGAGTGTTGTAGGGGGAGGATTGAGAGGTGGTAGGAGGAGGACTGGGGGAGAGGGAGGATTGGCAGACAATAGGATGAGGATAGGGGGGAAATCATAGAAACCCTACAGTGCAGAAGGAAGCCATTCAGCCCATCGAGTCTGTACTGAGCCCTATCCCCATACCCCCAAATACTTACCCCGTTAATCCCCCTGACACTGAGGGAGAATTTAGCACGGCCAATCAATCTAACCTGCACGTCTTTAGACTGTGGGAGGAAACTGGAGCGCCCAAAGGAAACCCATGCAGACACGGGGAGAATGTGCAAACTCCGCACAGAGAGTGACTGAGAGCCAGAATTGAACCCGGGTCCCTGGTGCTGTGGGGCAGCGGTGCTAACCACTGTGCCACCGTGCCACCCAAATACAATTCCCTGACTGGGAAAATGTGCAACTACATTCATTAAATCCCTACAGCACAGAACGAGGCCATTTGGCCCATCGAGCACCCATCAGCAACAATCCCAACCCATCCCCGTAGCCCCACATATAGATCCTGCTAATTCCCCTGACATGGTAGGGGTTTGGGGGGAAAGTGGGGAGAGGATTTGAGGGGGGGGGGAGGGTTTAGGAGTCTGGTGACTGCTTCTCCAATCGGCTGCTCAGGAACAACGGCAGACGGAGAATGTTGTGACACACACAGAGTGGAATTTCCCCCCCAAAAACATTCTCAGCGTCGAATTTGCATGAAAGCTGGAGTAAATCTTCGGCGGGGGTTTGGAGGAGACTCTCCTGCACTCTCAGCACTGCAGAGTGCGCCAGCGTGAATCACGTTAGCAATTAGCTGCCGGGAATTATTCCCCTGGAGAACCCGGCAGCAGAGTGCTGAGTGGGCCATTGCGCACGTGCCGATCTGTCAGCACCGAGCATGCGCACAGTGACCCCGTGCCACTAGCCTCCCGATCGCTGGACAGCGATATGGATGAGAAGGTTTTGGAGGGATAGGGTCCAGGTGCAGACAATGGTTCAGCACAGCCAAGAAGGGCTGTAGTGTTCCATGGTTCTATTGGCTGTAAAGTGGCCAGGAAAATGAGGGATAAACAGAACAAAGAACAACCCAGCACGGGAAACAGGCCC
>CM075745.1:41557983-41842983 GCA_037974335.1 Prionace glauca
TCTTCCCGCTTAGAAAGGGCAGCAGGACTAGGGGGCACAGCCTCAAGATAAGGGGGTGTCAGTTTAGATCGGAGTTGAGGAGGAACTTCTTCACTCAAAGGGTGGTGAATCTCTGCCCGTTGAAGTGGTGGAGGCTGCCTCGCTAAATATATTTAAGTCACGGGTAGATAGGTTTCTGATAGACAAGGGAATTAAGGGTTATGGGGAGAAAGCGGGAAAGTGAAACTGATCCACTTCAGATCAGCCATGATCTTATTGAATGGCGGGGCAGGCTCGAGGGGCTAGATGGCCTACTCCTGCTCCTATTTCTTATGTTCTGATGTGACTTGATAGAAGTTAATAAGATGTTGAGAGGAATAGATCGGGTGGATTCTCGGAGGCTATTTCCCAGGACTGAAATGGTCGCTACGAGAGGACACAGGTTTAAGGTGCTGGGGAGTATGTACAGAGGAGATGTCAGGGGTAAGTTTTTCACTCAGAGGGTGGTGGGTGAGTGGAATCGGCTGCTGTCGGTGGTGGTGGAGGCGAACTCACTGGGGTCTTTTAAGAGACTTCTGGATGAGTACATGGGATTTAATGGGATTGAGGGTTAGAGATAGGCCTGGTAGGTAGGGATATGATTGGCGCAACTTGTGGGCCGAAGGGCCTGTTTGTGCTGTGGTGATCTATGTTCTATGATAAATTGCGCCTTACTGTTAGGGAAATTAGCAGGGTAAATATACGGGGTTACAGGGATGGGGCCTGGGTGGGATTGTGGTCAGTGCAGGCTCGATGGGCTGAATGGCCTCCTTCTGCACTGTGATTATTATCTCAAGCCCGGAAAGGTGCGGATTTGAGGGATTTGGCTGATTTGGGCAGACATCAAGCCCTCTGCCTGAATGGTAAAGCCCGCTGTGCCAATACTGTGTGCCAATAATGGCACAGCGGTTAGCATTGCTGCCTCACAGAGCCAGAGACCCGGTTCGATTCCAGCCTTGGGCAACTGTGTGGAACCTGTACATTCTCCACATGTCTGCGTGGGTTTCCTCCGGGTGTTCCGATTTTCTCCTGTAGTCCGAAAGATGTGCTGGTTAGGGTGCATTGGCCGTGCTAAATTCTCCCTCAGTGTAACCCGAACAGGCGCCGGAGTGTGGCGACTAGGGGATTTTCACAGTAACTTCATTGCAGTGTTAACGTAAGCCTATAAGTGACATTAATACATAATTACTGGGCCGCAAGTCTCAGTGACAGCGAACTGTCAGCTCAGCAGAGAAATGAGTGACGACATCAGGGCATTGAGATGTTGCATTATGGGGTCTGCAGACCATTGTAATGAAAAGGTGCTGAGCATAGCAAGGGCTAACATGGGACTACCCACTGTATGACGCAAGGAGCCACATGGTAAGAGACTGAGAGAAAGCTCTCAAAGTGTGGGAGAGATAGTACCATGAATGACATTAACTGGGATCTGTAAATAATTAAAGATCAACAACAAATGGTTCGTGTTTGTAATGATGTCAATCAGGGCCTTGAGGTTGGCCTATTGGAGTAAAAACTCCCTGATTAAGGATCCAATTGATGAGCCAATCAGAGAGTATTTAACCGGGAGTGTCAGTTCCTCTGATACCCCCGGAGATAGGCTGCTGACTGATTAGCGCTCTGTGTCAACTGTTAGAGTTTGTAAATAAAGGGATTTTGGTGAAGGGACTTACACCTCCGCAGACTTATTACAATGTTTAGAACCATAGAACCCTACAGTGCAGAAACAGGCCCTTCGGCCCATCGAGTCTGCACCGAACACAATCCCACCCAGACCCTATCCCCATATCCCTACACATTTTACCTGCTAATCCCTCTAACCTACACATCCCAGGATACTAAGGGATAATTTTAGCATAGCCAATGAACCTAACCCGCACATCTTTGGACTGTGGGAGGAAACCGGAGCACCCGGAGAAAACCCACGCAGACACGAGGAGAATGTGCAAACTCCACACTGCAGTGACCCGAGCCGGGAATCGAACCCAGGACCCTGGAGCTGTGAAGCAGCAGTGCTAACCACTGTGCTACCGTGCCGCCCATGTTTAAACATACAAATCCCAACATCTCATCACACAGACATCAAACAAACCTATTAGGCAACAAAACCACTGCTGTGAGCTAAAGGGGACTTGGAGCATACAGAAGAACATAAGAAATAGGAGCAGGAGTAGGCCATCTAGTCCTTCGAGCCTGCCCCGCCATTCAATAAGATCATGGTTGATCTGAAGTGGATCAGTTCACAGGCCCTTCGGCCCAACGAGCCCGCGCCGCCATCTCAACACCACCAGTCCCTCCCCTCCACCCATGACCCTTATCAATGTTTACGGCATTCCACATTGAGGGAAAACTAATTTAGGGACAATTTGTTAACACCAATCAGCCTAATAGCACATCTTTGGGGATGTGGGAGGAAACCGGAGCACCCGGAGAAAACCCACGCAAGAACATAAGAAATAGGAGCAGGAGTAGGCCATCTGGCCCTTCGAGCCTGCCCCGCCATTCAATAAGATCATGGCTGATCTGTCGTGACTCAGCTCCACCTTCCTGCCCTCTCCCCATAACCCTTAATCCCCTCTCTTATCAAGAACCCATCAACCCGTTTCTTAAAAATATTTAGCGAGGCAGCCTCCACCACTTCAATGGGCAGAGAATTCCAGAGATTCACCACCCTTTGAGTGAAGAAGTTCCTCCTCAACTCTGTTCTAAACCGCCCCCCCCCCTTTATCTTGAGGCTGTGCCCCCTAGTCCTACTGTCTTTTTTGAGCGGGAAGAGTCTCTCCACCTCTATCCTATCCATCCCATTCATCATCTTATACGTCTCAATGAGATCTTCCCTCATTCTTCTAAACTCTAACGAGTACAAGCCTAGTTTATTCAGCCTCTCCTCATAGCTCAATCCCCTCAACTCCGGTATCAGCCTAGTAAACCTCCTCTGCACTCCCTCCAGGGCCAAAATATCCTTGCGCAGGTGCGGCGCCCAAAACTGCACACAGTACTCCAGCTGCGGCCTCACCAATGCCCTATACAGCTGTAGCAAGACCTCCCTACTCCTATATTCAATCCCCCTCGCTATGAAGGCCAGCATCCCATTCGCCTTCCTGACCACCTGCTGCACCTGCAAGCTGGGTTTTTGCGACTCATGCACAAGGACCCCGAGGTCCCTCTGCACCGTCGCCTGCTGCAGTTTTTCGCCCCGTAAGTAATAGTCCTTCCTATCATTCCTCCTACCAAAGTGGACTACCTCACACTTGCCAACATTAAATTCCATTTGCCATTTCCTGGCCCATTCACACGGAGAGAATGTGCAAACTCCCACAGACACCGACCCAAATCCATGTGTCTGCACAGCAAACAGTGATAGGCACTGAGCTGTCGTGTTGCCCAGTATCTGGTCCAGTTTAAGCGTACACTAACGACATGAAGCACTAGGCCAATCTCAAGCATCCAAGAGCAGCCCCAGTACGACCCATCGCGTGTACGCCCCTTGTTGTACACCAAGGTGGACCGACTTAAAACCTATGAATTAAAAGAGAAAAACATTATTATCATACTACATCCTTTTACATTACCAGGGACGTCCCAATGCTAATGAACCTTATTTAAAACAATCTCCTATATCCTCCCATCTCCAACCCACTCATGTGCCTAAGTTACTCTTAAACAACTCCAGCGTGCCTGCCTCCACCACCTTACTTGGCAGAGCATTCCATACCCCCACTACTCTCTGTGTGAAAAACCTCCCTCTAATATCTGTGTTGTACCGCTCCCCCCTCACCTTAAGTCCATGGCCCCTTGTCCTATGTGACTCTATCATAGGAAATAGCTTACCTCTGTTTACTCTATCTATATTCTTCATAGTCTTATATACCTCTATTAGATCCCCCCTCAGTCGGCGTCTTTCAAAAGAGCCCCAATTTCTTCAGTCTTTCCTTATACCCCAGTCCTTCCATACCAGGCAACATCCTGGTAAACCTCCTCTGCTCTCTCTCCAGAGTCTCCACGCCCTTCCGGTAGTAAGGCGACCAGAACTGTAGGCAGTACTCCAAATGCGGCCGAACCAACGTTCTGTACAACTGCAACATTAGACTCCAGCTCTTATATTCTATACCCCTTCCTATAAAGGCTAACATACCATAGGCTTTCTTCACCACACTCTCCACTTACACTGCCACCTTCAAAGACTTGTGCACTTGCACCCCCAGGTCTCGCTGTGACTCTACACTCCTTATGGGCTTACCCTTTATCATATAACTTCCCCCTACATTATTCCGGCCAAAATGCATCACCTCACATTTATCCGGATTAAACTCCATGTGCCACACATCTGCCCAATCAACCAGCCTATCAATATCCCGCTGTATTGCCAGGCACTGCTCCTCACTGCCCGCCAATCCAGCCATCTTGGTGTCATCAGCAAATTTGCTGATCACACCACCTACTCCCTCTTCCAAATCATTTATATACACTACAAAGAGAAGAGGTCCCAGTACCGAGCACTGTGGCACACCACTAGTGACAGACCTCCTGCAAGAAAAAGACCCCTCCACAACTACTCTCTGACTCCTCTTTGCAAGCCATTCTCTACCCATCTAGATACCTGGCCACGTATCCCATGAGCTTTAATACAACAAAGACAACAATAAAGAACAACACAGCACGGGAAACAGGCCCTTCGGCCCAACGAGCCCGCGCTGCCGTCCCGTTGTCTCAGTGACCTATTCATGATTTTAGTCTATGCCTAATGTGCGAGGATCAGGGAGGTCCAATATAGGGACAATTTGTTACCCAATCAATCAGCCTAAAAGCACATTTTTGGGATGTGGGAGGAAACCGGAGCACCCGGAGGAAACCCACGCAACCACGGGGAGAACGCGCAAACTCCCATCTTCTCTACCAACCGACCATGAGTCCAAAGTGGATTCCTCCCACTCCCCAGTCTTGTTTGGACGGCAGCGACCAAAGCATTTACCCGTATTCGCTCGAATCCCACTCAACCAGGAGAAGCCTCTAAAACACCAGTACAAACCCCCCCCTGCCAGGAAGAGAAAACCGATTTGCACTGAGCCAACCCCGTTATACAACAACCTAACCTACAAAAAAAAACACAATCAATTTTCCAAAACCTGCCAAGGGTTCTGAGTCGGGGAGAATTCGATTTATTTAAACTCACTGGCCTTTGACAATGATTCAGTCTCACAGGAAGTCCTGCCTTCTCACTGTGAACATGGTCTGGAAAGATCACTTTCCTCCTGCTCCCCTGAACAATCATTTCCAATTCCCTGCTTGCTTTGAAAAGGAAGCAATCACTTTTATAGCTTAAATATATCTGGACTTTCTCCCTCAGTGATTGTAATCAAATTGCCAACTAATGTCAGAGACATTACAATTGCTGCTTCAATTTTAACATGGTTGGATCACATTAACTTTTAGCAATGCTGCCTCACAGCCGCCAGGGACCCCGGTTCGATTCCGGCCTCGGGTCGCTCTTTGTGTGGAGTTCGCACATTCTCCCCGTGTCTGCGTGGGTTTCCTCCCCCCCCCCCCCCTCCGAAAGTGTGTGGGTTGGGTGGATTGGCCGGTGGTGTCAGGGGGACTAGCTAGGGTAAATGCATGGGGTTATGTGTTATGTTGAGGCCATTCGGCCCATCGAGTCTGCACTAACCACCCAGGCCCTATCCCTGTAACCCCATGCATGACAAAGGTCATGGGTGGAGGAGGGAACTCACAATGTCAAAATGGTGCTAACGCAACACAGCACGGGAAACAGGCCCTTCGGCCCAACGAGCCCGCGCCGCCATTTTAACGTTGTGACTCCCTCCTCGACCTACCTGGAGCAGGAGGCCCACGTGCAAACTGCATGTGAATTATTTTCCAGAATGCAATATCTCGTTGGCAGCAGAATGAATGGTGCTGAGGCTGCACCGACTGGGTGGAATTTTACAGCCTGGCTCGTTCCAAAACCATAAAATCCAGCCCAAGGTCAACGGACCCTCCCCTGGTCCGCCCCCTCACCCACTCCGATTCCCGCGGCGGGCGAGGCAGTGAAATTCTGGCCAGCGTTTATTGCCCATCCCTAATTGCCTTTGTGGGGTGGTGGGGTGGGGGGTGGGGGGGGGGGGGGGCGGTGGGCCGCCTTCTCGAAATGCTGCAGTCCCCGAGGTGTAGGGACACCCAGAGTGCTGTTAGGGATTTTGACCCAGCGACGGTGACCGTACTCCGAACATTTTGGCTGTAAGATGCTGTCAGACATTCCGAGTTCATGGGAAGTCTATCTAGCTGGAAATTCCTCCTTTCTCTCCCACTCCCTTAACAGAGTAATTTGGAGTCCAGAGATGCGCGGGTTAGGTTGATTGGCCATGCCAAATTGCCGCTCAGTGTCCCAGGATGTATAGGTTAGAGGGGTTAGCAGGGTAAATATGTGGGGTTATTGGGATAGGGCCCGGCTGATGATTGTAATTGATGATTGATCCTGTGATTGTACGAGCCTCGATACCTCAATGATTACATTTCCACAAGTTTGATGTCTGACTTTACAAGGGGGGGGTGGAATTAGTCGGGTGAACATGTGGGGGTTACAGGGATAGGGCGGGACCCGATGGGCTGATTGGCCTCCTTCTGCACCATTGGGATTCTATGATCGATTTGTGGAGTTTGTCACTTTCTGAACAAGTTCCGTGACGTGGCCCAAAGCCCGTTGTGTTGAGTACTGCCCAGCGGACTACACTTCCCTGGCAACATTCCTGGATTACCAGTAACTGGCTCCCAGAATCCGGACAAACAAAGAACAACACAGCCCAGGAAACTTGGCCCTTTGGCCCTCAAAGCCTGCGCCACTCATGTGCCCAACTCGACCACTCGTTTGTATCCCTCTATTCTGTTCATGTGGCTGTCTAGATAAGTCTTAAACATTAATGGTGGACTACTGTTAAGCTCTGAAGAGGGAGGAGGGCAGTTACATTTCACGCACAAGGTAGTAGATATATAGAATGGAGTGGGGATGGCGCTGGCCGAGGGATTGACGGAGGGGGATTGACAGAGGTAACAGCTAGAAGATGTGAGAGACAGGTGGTCTTACCCGAACAGAGAGGTTTCACTGAACTCCCATTCCCACCCATTCCTGTGTAACGCTCCCAGGAGTCATCAATCCACCTTGGAAAAGACAAACAATGCCAACTACTTTCCAGTGGGAACGTTACCATTTTTATATGTGGCAGCAAAACGCATAAATGCCTCAATGAGACCAAATGGAGAACACGGTATCTCAGAGTTTGCTGGTCTTGTTAATACAAGTGGGTAGTGGAGGGAGTCTAGCTGGGTTTGCGAGATGTCTGTGAAAAGCTAAGGTTACAGGTATAAGTTCCAGGAAGGGAGTAACGGATCAGTGTGAAGCTAAGGAGCAGGTGGGAATGAGAAACAGAATAATCAAACCCGCAAATGGCCGGAGAATGATACTGTGCACATTTTACAGTTTTGGAGTTTGATTGAAGTGCCTGAAGGGTTTGATTCCTGGCTCGGGTCACTGTCTGTGTGGAGTTTGCACATCCTCCCCATCTCTGCGTGGGTTTCCCCCTGTTTAGTGGGGTGGAGGCGGACACACTGGGATCGTTTAAGACTTACCCGGATAGTCACATGAGCAGACTGGGAATGGAGGGATACAAACCATGCCAGCTGATCATTATCTTGGAGGTTTTGTTATTATTTTTAGCCACAGTATATGTACCGTATTGAGATGACTGGGCTGATTCTGGAAGTTCGATGGGTTGCACATTATGGTTGGAATTATAGCTGGAACTCACTGCCTGAAAGACTGAGAGAGACGGGAAACCTCGTGGCATTTCATAGAACCCCTACCGGACAGACGAGGCCATTTGGTCCATAGAGTCTGACAGAGTATCCTATCCACACTCCCTCCCCCTCCCTATCCCCCATAACCCCGTACATTTCTCAACACTAGTCCAGTTAACCGACACATTTAAGAGACAACTTAGCATGGCCAATCCATCAAACCAGCACGTCTTTGGACAGTGGAAGGGAACCGGAGCGTCTGAAGGAAATCCAGTTGGATACAGAGAGAACGTGCAAACTCCCCACAGTCACCCAAGGCTAGTGTAGCGACCAATTAGATACCATTTAAGATCCATATCCTGCGGTGCTAAAGTAGATTAGGCTGGGTAATTCTTTCCAGTCAGCACAAACCATGAGTGGCTTCCTTCTGTGGCACAGATTTTCTATGTTTCTAAGAACATAAGAAATAGGAGCAGGAGTTGGCCATGAGGTTGTAAATGCGCCTAGTTTGGGGGCGTTTAAGAGATCTGTGGATAGGTTTATGGACGAAAAGGGATTGGTTTAGGCTAGTGGGTCATTGTTTTTGTAACTGGTCGGCGCAACATCGTGGGCCGAAGGGCCTGTTCTGCGCTGTAATGTTCTATGTTCTATGTTCTATCTAGCCCTTCGAGCTCCAGAGGTGAAGCAAACACATAATATCATCTGCAAGGCACTTGCAAAGTTTGATCAGGTTATTTTAAAGTTTATTCTTTAGTGTCACAAGCAGGCTCACATAAACGCTACAATGAAGTTACTGTGAAAATCCCCTAGTAGCTACACTCCAGCGCCTGTTCGGGGACACTGAGGGAGAATTTAGCAGGGCCAATGCACCCTAACCAGCGCGGCTTTTGGATTGTGGGAGGAAATCGGAGCATCCGGAGGAAACGCCACGCAGATACGGGGAGAATGTGCAAACTCCACATAGACAGTGACCCAAGCTGGGAATCGAACCCACATCCCTGGTGCTATGAGGCAGCAGTGTTAACCACTGTGCCACCGTGTCACCCTTATACCTTGTGTGACAATGCATTCAGCACAGCCATTGAAAATGCTGGCCAGCCAACAATGGATCAAGCCTGGGTGATGGATAATCTGTGTTATTGGTAATCGTTGACTGCTGTGTTTGGGATGGGCTGTGGCCCCTGGAGGAATAGTAGTTCCGGGTGCTCCGGTTTCCTCCCACAGTCCAAAGATGTGTGGGTCAGGTTGATTGTCCATGCTAAGAAATTGTCCAGGGATTTGTAGGTTAGAGGGATTTGGGGGTTAGAGGGATTTGGGGGGTGGGGGTGGGGGTAGGGCCTGGGTGGGATTGTGTTCGGTGCAGACTCGATGGGCCGAAGGGCCTCTTTCTGCACTGTAGGGTTCTATGATTCTACGACTCTAAGTAGTTCTGTTTAGTTTTTTTAACCCACTGCTCTACTGCTCCTCGACTGCGGATTGACTGAAGGAGAGTGAGCTGCCGTGCCTTATCACACGTGATGCCACATCACAAAATAACCTGTGTGCGGAATTATTGGTGGCGTAGCGACAACGTCAGTGGGTTTGTAAATCCAGAGACCCCAGCCTAATCCAGTTCAAATCCCACAGAGGCTGCTGTCATTCAAATTCAACTAATTACAAGGAAATCTGGAATTATGAGATATTCCGCGGTGTCCCTGAGTCTCTCTTCCATTGTCGAGCAAACCCAACTGGTTCAGTAATGTCCTCTAGGGAGGGAAATCTGCCGTCCTTACCCGGTCTGGCCTACACGTGACTCCAAAACCACAGCAATGCGATTGACTCTTAACTGCCCCTCTGAAATGGTCACTCGGGTGAAGGGGAGGAATTAGTGGTGGGTAATAAATGCTGGCCTCACCAGCAATGCCCCCATTCCATTAAAGGATGCCTTTTTTAAAACTCCACACTCGGAGAAGAGCAAAGTATTTGTAAAATCGGTTGTGAATTCTGTTCACTGTTGAGTGTCTTTTTTGATGCTTGTCTCTGACTCAAAATCCAACATTCCTTTCTCTTGGAAACACGGTGGTTAGCACTGCTGCCTCTTAGGGCCAGGGATCCGGGTTCGATTCCCGGCTTGGGTCACTGTGTGGAGTTTGCACGTTCTCCCCTCTGTCCGCTCTCTTGTCATCTTTTCAATTTCTCTTTCTCCTTCTATCTCTCAAGTTCTTTTTCACCTTTAAGATTCTCCTTTGAGCTCCCCTGTTTGTGACTGAGTTGCTGATTAAGAACATAAGAACATAAGAAATAGGAGCAGGAGTAGGCCATCTGGCCCTTCGAGCCTGCCCCGCCATTCAATAAGATCATGGCTGATCTGTCGTGGCTCAGTTCCACCTTCCCGCCCTCTCCCCATAACCCTTAATCCCTTCTCTTATCAAAAACCCATCAACCCGTTTCTTAAAAATATTTAGCGAGGCAGCCTCCACCACTTCAACGGGCAGAGAATTCCAGAGATTCACCACCCTTTGAGTGAAGAAGTTCCTCCTCAACTCTGTTCTAAACCGCCCCCCCTTTATCTTGAGGCTGTGCCCCCTAGTCCTACTGTCTTTTTTGAGCGGGAACAGTCTCTCCACCTCTATCCTATCCATCCCATTCATCATCTTATACGTCTCAATGAGATCTCCCCTCATTCTTCTAAACTCTAACGAGTACAAGCCTAGTTTATTCAGCCTCTCCTCATAGCTCAATCCCCTCAACTCCGGTATCAGCCGAGTAAACCTCCTCTGCACTCCCTCCAGGGCCAAAACATCCTTGCGCAGGTGCGGCGCCCAAAACTGCACACAGTACTCCAGCTGCGGCCTCACCAATGCCCTGTACAGCTGCAGCAAGACCTCCCTACTTTTATATTCAATCCCCTTCGCTATGAAGGCCAGCATCCCATTCGCCTTCCTGACCACCTGCTGCACCTGCAAGCTGGGTTTTTGCGACTCATGCACAAGGACCCCGAGGTCCCTCTGCACCGTCGCCTGCTGCAGTTTTTCGCCCCGTAAGTAATAGTCCTTCCTACCATTCCTCCTACCAAAGTGGACCACCTCACACTTGCCAACATTAAATTCCATTTGCCATTTCCTGGCCCATTCGCCCAGCCTATCTAGATCCTTCTGCAGACTCTCCACACCCTCCGCACAATTTGCCTTTCCCCCAATCTTGGTGTCATCAGCAAATTTCGACACCCTGCACTCGGTTCCCTCCTCCAGATCATCTATATAAATGGTAAATAGCCTCCCAACATTTCCTTTGGCTCAGTATCTCTTCCACTGTAGGGCGGCACGGTGGGTTAGCACTGCTGCCTCACAGCTCCAGGGACCCGGGTTCGATTCCTGGCTCGGGTCACTGTCTGTGTGGAGTTTCCACATCCTCCCCATCTCTGCATGGGCTTCCCCCTGTTTAGTGGGGTGGAGGCGGACACGCTGGGATCGTTTAAGACTTACCCGGATAGTCACATGAGCAGACTGGGAATGGAGGGATACAAATCAATGGTCTAGTTGGGCCAATGAGCAATGTCTATCCACCCAGCCGGGAATAGGGGGGGGGGGGGGGGTAAATGTGATATTGAGGGGGTAAATTGCCACGGACAGAACAATCGTACGGAGACAGGCAGAATAAATGGGAATCTGAGGTGTGAACAGTAAAGCTGCGATAATAAATACACAGAAAAACAATGAATGGAATTAGCGTCATTGAATCCGGCTGTCTCAGAACACCAGTCCGATTTGAGGATCCTGTTATTTTTTTTTTGGCCGGCAGTCTAATTTACAGAATCCCGCAGTCTTAATGAACCCTCTGGCAGGCTTTCATCTTGTGATGATTTGTACCTTGATGCGTATTGAACATTGGGTGGTTTACCATAGAACCCATAGAACCATAGAACCCTACAGTGCAGAAACAGGACCTTCGGCCCATCGAGTCTGCACCTGAACACAATCCCACCCAGACCCTATCCCCATATCCCTACACATTTTACCTGCTAATCCCTCTAACCTACACATCCCAGGATACTAAGGGGCAATTTTAGCATAGCCAATGAACCTAACCCGCACATCTTTGGACTGTGGGAGGAAACCGGAGCACCCGGAGAAAACCCACGCAGACACGAGGAGAATGTGCAAACTCCACACAGGCAGTGACCCGAGCCGGGAATCGAACCCAGGACCCTGGAGCTGTGAAGCAGCAGTGCTAACCACTGGGCTACCGTGCCGCCCTGTGTCGCGCTTTAGTGAAGGAAAGCGCGCTCTCTGACGTGGCAGTCCCTGCCGCACTTAGTTAATGAATTATCGGAGTATTAGGCCATTCAGTCCATCGGGTCCACTCTGCCATTCGATCATAGCTGAAAACGGCTGACATGCTCCTCGTCCCCACTTTCCTGCCATCCCCCCATAACCCTACAACCCATTCCCAATTAAAAATCTGTCTAACACCTCGTCAAATTTACTCAGTGTCCACTGCACTTTGGGGCAGCGAATTCCACAGATTCACACCTGGGTCGTACTAGGGCTGCTCTTGGATGTTCGAGAGTGGCCTAGTGCTTCGTGGGATCTTGCTATGTCTACCTTGATGTGGTAAGAAGTCTGATATGGTAAGGTGAACCTGACGAAGGGACAAAGCTTGTGAGTTTACTATCAAATAAACCTGTTGGACTTTAACCTGGTGTTGTGAGACCTCTTACTGCGTTTACCCCAGTCCGACGCTGGCATCTCCACATCGTACCTTGATAATGAGCAGAGGACGTCCCTCAGTGATAGTGATATCTAACCAAAATGCTACGTCTCACAGGAACACCCCTCCAGTGACACCGACACACTCACAGAATGCATCGAGACACTCTGAAACTCCTGGGGTAAACGTGAGCTGCCTTCTTGAACCATTGCGGACTATGTGGTGTAAGTACACCCACTGTGCTGTTAGGGAGGAAGTGCCAGGATTTTGACCCAGTGACAGTGAAGAAACAGCAGTAGATTTTCAAGTCAGGGTGGTCAGTAACTTGGAAGGAAACTTGCAGACGATGGTCTTCCCAGGTATCTGCTGCCCTCGTCTTTCTAGTAAGAAGTCTCACGTCACCGGGTTAAAGTCCAACACTTCTATTCGGAAAGCTCGTGATTCCAAATAAACCTGTTGGACTTTAACCCCTGGTGTTGTGAGACTTTTTACCGTGCCCGCTCCAGTCCAACGCCGGCATCTCCACATCATGGCTTGTCTTTCCGGGTGGTGGAGGTCACAATTTGGAAGGTGTTGTTGAAGGAGTCTTGGCAGGTTGCAGCAGTGCGCATTGCAGGGGGTACACACTGGTGCCACTGTGCATCGGAGCATGTTTAAGGTGATGGGTGACCCACTCTGTCCTGGTTGGTGTCGAGCTCCTTGAGTGTTGTTGGAGCTGGATTCATCCAGGCAAGTAGAACATAGAACATTACAGCGCAGAACAGGCCCTTCAGCCCACGATGTTGCGCCGACCAGTTACAAAAACAATGACCCACTAGCCTATACCAATCCCTTTTCATCCATAAACCTATCCACAGATCTCTTAAACGCCCCCAAACTAGGAGCATTTACAACTGCAGCAGGCAGGGCATTCCAGTCCCTCACCACCCTCTGGGTAAAGAACCTACCCCTGACATCCGTCCTATAACTACCCCCCCTTAATTTAAAGCTATGCCCCCTCGTGCTAGCTTTCTCCATCCGAGGAAAAAGGCTATCACTATCCACCCTATCTAAACCTCTAATCATCTTATATGTTTCAATAAGATCCCCTCTTAGCCTCCTTCTTTCCAGCGAAAACAACCCCAAATCCCTCAGTCTCTCCTCATAGGACCTCCCCACCATACCAGGCAACATCCTAGTAAACCTCCTCTGCACCCTCTCCAAAACCTCCACATCCTTCCTGTAATGTGGGGACCAGAACTGCACACAGTACTCCAAGTGCGGCCGTACCAGAGTTGTGTACAGTTGCAACATGACGCTGCAACTCTTAAATTCAATCCCCCTACCATTAAACGCCAAGCCACCGTATGCCTTCTTAACAACCTTATCTACTTGATTCCCAACTTTCAGGGATCTATGTACACATACACCTAGATCCCTCTGTTCATCCACACTATTCAAAGTCCTCCCGTTAGCCCTACACTCGACACATCTGTTGCTCCTACCGAAGTGAATTACCTCACACTTCTCCGCATTAAATTCCATCCGCCACCTCTCGGCCCAGCTCTGCAACCTATCTAAGTCTCCCTGCAGACTATGACACCCTTCCTCACAATCTACCACACCTCCTACTTTGGTGTCATCAGCAAATTTACTAATCCACCCAACTATACCCTCATCCAGATCATTAATAAAGATTACAAACAGCAGTGGCCCCAAAACAGATCCCTGAGGCACACCACTCGTAACTGAACTCCATGATGAATATTTACCATCAACCACCACCCTCTGTCTCCTATCTGACAGCCAATTTCTAATCCAATTTCCTAGATTACCCACAATCCCATACATCTGCATTTTCTGCAGAAGCCTACCATGGTGAACCTTATCGAACGCCTTACTAAAATCCATATACACCACATCAACTGCCTTGCCCCCATCCACCTCTTTGGTCACCTTATCAAAAAACTTAATAAGGTTAGTAAGGCACGACCTACCCGCTACAAAACCATGCTGACTATTTCTAATCAATTCATTACACTCCAAATAACTATAAATCCTATCCCTAATAATTTTTTCTAAAACCTTGCCCACAACAGAAGTAAGACTCACCGGTCTATAATTCCCGGCAAAGTCTCTGTTCCCCTTCTTAAACAATGGGACAACATTTGCTATCCTCCAATCCTCCAGGACTACACCAGAGACCAATGATGACCTGAAGATCAGAGCCAGAGGTTCTGCAATCACCTCTCTAGCCTCCCAGAGAATCCTAGGGTAGATCCCATCCGGACCAGGGGACTTATCTATTTTCAACCCCTCAAGAATATCCAGCACATCCCCCTTATCAACCGTAATACTGTCTATTATACACCCCTGCATCCCAGTGTCCTCCTCAGCTATATTCATGTCCCCCTGCGTGAACACCGAAGAGAAATATTGGTTCAATGCTTCTCCAATCTCCTCCGGTTCCACACACAACTTCCCTCTGCTGTCTGTAACTGGCCCTAATCTTGCCCTAACCAACCTTCTATTCTTGACATACCTATAGAACGCCTTAGGATTCTCCTTAATACTATCAGCCAAAGTCTTCTCATGTCCTCTTTTAGCCCTTCTTAACTCACTCTTCAACTCCCTCCTAGGCAATCTAAAGCTTTCTAATGCACTACCTGAGCCCTCAAGCCTCATCCGAACATAAGCCTCCTTTTTCTTCCTAATCAACGAATCAACTTTTTTAGTACACCACGGTTCCCTAGCCCTACCAAATCCTCCTTGCCTGACAGGGACATACCTATCACAGACCCGCAGTAGCTGCTCCTTAAAAAAACTCCACATTTCGGACGTTCTCAGTCCCTGTAATCTCCTAGTCCAACCTATGCTTCCTAATTCTCTCCTAATAGCCTCATAATTACCCTTCCCCCAGCTAAAACTACTGACCCGAGGTTCATGCCTATCCCTTTCCATCACTAAGGTGAACGTAACCGAATTGTGGTCACTATCACCAAAATGCACACCAACTTCCAAGTCTAGCACCTGGTCTGGCTCATTTCCCAGCAGCAAATCCAATATAGCCTCACCTCTAGTTGGCCTATCTACATACTGAGTCAAAAAACCTTCCTGCACGCTTTGTACAAACACTGACCCCTCCAACGAGCTAGAACCATAGCAATTCCAATCAATATTCGCAAAGTTAAAGTCCCCCATAACAATTACCCTATTACTTTCACTCCTAGCCAGGATTGTCTCCGCAATCCTTTCCTCAACCTCTCTAGAACTTTTAGGAGGTCTATAAAAGACTCCCAACAGGGTGACCTCTCCACTCCTATTTCTAATCTCCGCCCATACTACCTCAACTGACAAGTCCTCATTAAACTTCCTCTCTGACACTGTGATACAGTCCTTAACTAGCAATGCTACCCCACCCCCCCTTCTACCTTCTTCTCTACTCCGACTGAAGCATTTGTACCCCGGGACCTGCAACAACCATTCCTGACCCTGCTCTATCCACGTCTCTGAAATGGCCACAACATCAAAGTCCCAGGTACTGATCCACACTGCAAGTTCATCCACTTTATTGCGAATACTCCTCGCATTAAAGTACACGCATTTCAAACCCTGCTCCGCCCCACCCCCACTACGCCTTGCCTTGCATTCCCCATCTATGCCCCCCTCACTTTCACCCCTTCTACTCACGATCCCACCCCCCCTCCAAGGATGAACAAAGCCTCGCTGATGACCAGCAGGCAGATTTAAACGGGAATTTGTGCAATACATTCATGGGAAATGCCACGTGACGATCCCACTAGATTTATTTACCATGTGGAGAATTTACAAATTCCAACACTGTCAGTTTCAGAGCAGCATTGCTTATTTAACTAAAATACCTTTATGAAGCTTACTGTCCTGTGTAGATTACTGGACCCATTTCAGCTTGACGAGTATTTGGATTACTTTGTGTATTTGTGACGTTGTCTTTCACAGACAGGAAGAGAAAGTAATACAGATAATGCTGGAAATCGCAACAGGCCAACCAGCGCCTGAAAGAGAATTCAAAACAAGTACCGGGGGCGCGGCATTAGGGCACACTGGTTGACACTGCAGATGGCAGTCATGAGGTGGAGATGCCGGCGTTGGACTGGGGTAAACACAGTAAGAAGTCTCTCAACACCAGGTTAAAGTCCAACAAGCTTTCAGAAACGTTATTCCTTCGTCAGGTGAGCCTCCCACACACCCGACGAAGGAACACTGTTTCCGAAAGCTTGTGGGATTACTATCAAATAAACTGGTTGGACTCTAACCTGGTGCTGTGAGACTTCTTACTGCACGGCTGCCTCACAGGGACCCAGGTTCAATTCCAGCCTTGGGTCACTGTCTGTGTGGAGTTTGCATGTTCTCCCCGTGTCTGCGTGGGTTTCCACTGGGTGCTCCAGTTTCCACCCCACAGTCCAAAGATGTGCAGATTAGGTTGATTGGCCATGCTAAATTGACCCTAACGTCAGGAGAGTGGCAGGCTAAATATGTGGAGTTATGGGAATAAGGCCTGTGTCAGATTGTGTCAGTACAGATTCGATGGGCTGTATGGCCTCTTCCTGTACTGTAGGGATTCTATGATTCAGAGCTGGGAAAAATGAGGCAGAAAAAGTTTTTAATCCTCATTCCTTTCACAGACCTTTACTTGCATTCCTTCTATAACACTGCCCCCGTACACCCTCACCAGCTCTGTCCTCACGTAAAAACTGTTTATTGCTAACATCTTCCATCAGCCTAAACGTTAATGCTGCATCTTTCCCCATCGGTATTACCCAGCCGGCTAAACGTGTTCCGTTTTTATTTCAGAATTCCACCACTTTTCTATTCATTCATGGGACACGGGTGTCACTGGTTGGCCAGCATTTATTGCCCATCCCTAGTTGCCCTCGTTGAGAGGGCAATTGAGAGTCAACCACATCGCTGTGGCTCTGGGGTCACATGTAGGCCAGGCCAGGTAAGGATGGTAGACTTCCTTCCCTAAAGGACATTGGTGAACCAATGTTGGGTTTTTCCAACAATGGTTTCATGGTCATCAGTAGATTCTTAATTCTGGATTTTAAAAATTATTATTGAATTCAAATTTCACCATCTGCCGTGGTGGGATTCGAACCCCGATCCCCAGAACATTAGCTGAGCTTCTGGATTAATAATCTAGCGATAATAGCACTAAGCCATCGCCTCCCCAAACTTTGGAGATGTACTGCAGCAACTTGCCAAGTTGCTTCATAAGATCCCAGTGAAGCATCTTGTAATGTTTCATTACGTTAATAAGCTTTATAAGTTGACATTGTTGAGTATTTTGATTTTGTCTGAGGGGTTAATGCTTTTGGGTGACCCTGGGGGCATCAGGGCAGCTAACTCCATCTGGATAAGAGAGCCAATTCTCAGGCGGCTATGAGACTGTTACTGGCCATTTCTGAGTCTTTCAGAGCCATAATTACTGTCTTAACCAAATTCTCTTATCTCACTATCCACTCTGTTCAAAAAAACTCAATTAGTAGAAATCCAAGTACCTCTCCATTCATCACGTCCGCTGCTGCTGACCAGTTCAACTGCTCCCTTGCTTCTGCTTATGATGCCCTTGTTCCCAACAAATTAATAATCTTCTCTTAATCTTTCTTGTTCCCCCAAAACAGTCCTCACCTTCACTCGTTTGAGTCTTAATCTCGAGCTCACCTGGCACACAATTATTCAAGTCATTCTCATTATTCAAGGCCATTTCCACTAGTAACATAAGAATAATCACATCTCGGCCAAAATTATCCTAATCCGCTACGATTCTTCAGATGGACTGTCTCCTCAAACCCCTTTCTTTCCCTTCCTCTTTGACTCTCTTCCAAGTCCAGCTTTCACCTCCTCCCAGCACTGAAAATGTTCAAGGTCATTCATTATTCCTCGAATCGTGTTGAGAACGGCGACCCTCTTAATCTTAAAGAGACAGACACTACGCACAAACCTCCCTGCAATTTTTGCCATGCCATTCACCCCAGTACTCTTTCATCACTCCTATTCCATTGTGTAGTTCTACTGGTTACGATGCAGCTCGCTTACTGTTGCCAATGGCGTCCCTGTCCTCTGCCACCCCAACCCTCTGTCACCCCCACAATTCCTTATAGCCCTTTCATCTTTTCCTCCATATGGGAACTTAGTAAGATAGAGGGTTAAAGGTAAGCCTGGTAATCTCTTAAGGTAGGGACATCTTCAGCACAACTTTGTGGGCCGAAGGGCCTGTATTGTGCTGTAGTTTTTCTACGTTTCTATACCGTCTCTCAATGACCTCTCTGACATGTTGATACACTCCAGCTTTCCTCAGGCAGGAAGAGTAAAGCAAGGAGAGGTGCCCGTGAAAAGTAATGATGATGGGATGATAGGAGATAAGGGGCAGGCGGGAGGACAAAGGCAAGTGGGTTTCCTCCGGGTGCTCCGGTTTCCTCCCACATCCCAAAAATGTGCTTTTAGGCTGATTGATTGGGTAACAAATTGTCCCTATATTGGACCTCCCTGATCCTCACACATTAGGCATAGACTAGAGTCATGAATAGGTCACTGACCATGGGACGGCGGCGCGGGCTCGTTGGGCTGAAGGGCCTGTTTCCCGTGCTGTTTTGTTCTTCTTCTTCTTTGTTCTATTCATTTAGCTGAGGGGGGCAATCAGATCTTCAGTGAGGGGTGCAGCTCATCTTTCAACCAAGGCGATATTGGTCAATGATATTCTTGCTCTCTGTGGGGGTGAACTTTAGGTCCCTTCACCTCACAAGGCAGAGTCAACTGCCTTTCGAACTGGGGGCAGGGTGTGACGGCTCCCATTAAACCCGGCATGCCACACGGTTGTTCAGCTGACGGGCTCCATGAGCTATGTGTCAATGCCCAGGGCGGGACAGTCATCTCAGCTGTGCTCAAGACATCACAATCCTCTTAACAGGTCAGGGAAACGTTGTCTCAGGATGGGTACTGCATTGATGGGGAAACTTGGGAGACTTCATGAAACATGACATTTTCAAGACCAGGAGGTTTCAAAGGCGAACCTTCAATGTCAAAGGGTCAGAATGCTAGGGGGTGTTTGCGAAGTCAAAAATAAGCTGACTAGTTCATCAGTGAAATAATGTTTCAGTGTGTGCTGCTGGCTGGTTTCGGGGAGGAGGGGGCAATGACACTTCTGCTAAAATTACTTCCTTTACTAACTGTTAGCTGAACTATATCAAATCAGTTACTCTAACCGGAGCAGAGGGATCTGCAGTGCCAAAGGTGTGACACCCTTGACAATGGAAATGTCCATCAGTGTCGCCTATAGGAATAACTGATCCAATGGCACTGGCCAAAGGAGCATGTTGGTGATAAAAGGTTGCCAGTGAAATGCACACTCCCGCCATACTGAATGTAAACATGTCACTGACAGCACACAACTCAGCATCTCTTTCATTGAGGACTAATGGCTACTAACACTGCCCACGCTGCAACACCACTAACTGCCCACTGAAATATCCATACATTTTCAACCATTATCTTCACAGAATTGTTACGGGCACAATGAGGTCATTTGGCCCATCAGGTCTACCCTGTTGCAAAACTCCACTGGAGCACGTCTCCCAGCCCTGTCCCTCCCACCATGAGAGAACTCAATTTGGGTAGAAACAAGACAGCCTCAAAACGCACCCTCGATCTGATATCCATGTGAATGCAGTCATATTTCCTTCTCCCAGATGCCGAGCGACAGGCTCTGTAACTCCTGCCCTGATTTTTATACGTATTTTTAAATGATCTTCAGACAAGGAACAATGGAGAGGTCACTTTTAATGGGTATATAAGGCACATGGGCACAATATAAAGTGGACAGTGTAAATACTTCACACATTAGTTACATACAGATTCATAGAAGAAATAGCCATTGTGTAAACGCTCTCTATGTAGAAGTTGTCCATTCGCTTGTGCCGATGACTGGGGTTTATGTTAATGGTCTCGGTCCTACACAAGTCCCCAAGTGAATTTCTGTTCCATTTTAAAAGCTGTTTTAACAGCCTGTGCGTTCACCCAGCTGCTCAAGGGCAGCTTCTTCCCTTTTCTCTTCCTCTCCTGAATGTGCAGTCACTGGTATTGGGCAGGCAGGCAAGGCATGGCGGCCAATACTCGCACAGCAAGAGCCCAGTGAGACAAAGGGCCAGTTTCTGTGATGTTAGCCAGGGTGGATGTTGACCATCACGCCCCCCCCCCCCCCCCCCACCCAGCTCTTTGTAAAGTACCATGGGATCCTTCAAGCTGGAGGTTAGCTAAAAGCCAGCTTCAATAATGCTGAGCTGTCAGAGAGTTCCTGACTACCTGCGTCAGAGGTGAGGGTGTTATTGAGGAGCTCATCTGGAAACGGAAAGCACTGACTCTACAAAGGACAGCTACTGCCAACTTCCTGCTACCTTCCCCACGTGGCAATGCTTGGGTGCCAGTTTTGACAGTGGCTGTTGGAATCACAACTGACTGGTTGTGTTTCTCTCCCACCTCCCAATCTGGGACTCCCCCATCGCTTCTTCTGCTCAGGGGACACCGCGACTAACGGTAGCTCCTGTCACCCACTGCGTGATACACAGCCAGGGGTGGCACTTGTAACTTTCCTGATCCCAGTATCATATATTGGGTCTTTAGAGAATGCCCTGTCTTCAGTACATCACATAAACATAACGCTGGGCTCCCAGCCAACAGGGCTGCTGGCCTTGATGGGAGATCTGGCTTCTCTCCTGGATACTGTTGGTGTCTTTCCATGGCTAACCCATTGGGAGGTGTTCAGAATGGATCAGAGCCACAGGCACAGCCAAAAATTCAGGGCTTGTTAACAGAATATTAAAGAAAACACATGAAATGTTTGTTCTTAAGACCATACACGTCCTCTGTGCTTCACCTCTTTCCATTCCAACTTAGACAGTGATCCGAAGAAAGATTGTCCTCCCAGTTCAACACATTTGGGGAGGAGGGGAGGGGGTGCAGAGTTTATACAATTAGCAACATTGTTAATCACATTTAAAGAGTTGAGATAGGCTGGGTATTAACTGGGGTTGTTACTCTCATTTCCTCACCTTTCCCCATCTCCCAGTAAACGGAGCAGAGGGTCCTTGTTCCGCCCTGGCAGTTTCCCGGGAATACGGCTCGTGTGTTTCCCACCAAAGGGCCTGGATGCTCAAAACTCAGCTCACAGCCTCATTGCAGCAATAAATCAAGGGCATCAGACATATCCTTCTGCAACAGGAGAACTGGACTCGTGGAATCACTGATGCTTCAAGAGCTTTGGTGCTGGGACTTATAAAATTCCTGCAGTGCAGGAGGTGGCCATTCGGCCCATCGAGACTTCACCAACCACAATCCTACCCAGCCCCTGTCACTGTGTACACTGACCCTAGCTATTCCCCCCTGACACGAGCATATCCAATCTACCTAACCTGCACATCTTTGGACTGTGGGGGGAAACCAACGCAGACACGGTGGTGGTGGTTGGGGGGGGGGGTCCAGGCTCCGCACAGGCAGGGAATCGAACCCTGGTCCCTGGCACTGTGAGGCAGCAGTGCTAACCACTGTGCCTCCACACACTTCCAGAACAGCTCAGTAAAGACGCCATAAACAAGGCTACAATTCAGACAGGATGGGGGCAGATACAATATTGTTATAGGTGTAAAGATTACAGCAGATCCACCTTCAAACCACCCTTCACACAGAGTCTCTGCTCTAATTTCCAGTTTTAACTGGCAAGGGGATTCTGAACTGTTTGCTAACTTAGTCCCTCACACCTAATGTGATTTGATTTGAAACTCTCCCATAGTAAATTTACTCCATTGAAGGTAGGTCAAACCATTTTAATTAAAATGTTGCTCTGGGTGGTTTAAATGCCTTTTTGTTTTACCATCTCTGGCAGGAGCCATGGGAAGCCTCAATTGGCAGGGTGGGGGTGGGTGGGAGGGTGAGCAGAGGGGAGGAATAATTATTTCATTGTCAAGGCACTAGACCCCAGTTAATGATCACCAGCCTCTCAGCTCTGAACAATTAAACTTCAATAACATTAAATATTGCATTGATTATTGCAACAAATAGAAATTTTCCTTCACCCAGCTCGCAGCTGGGATGGCTACAGCCATGTTAACAGTCTTTTTGGCTATTAGTATTTTTCTGTGTGCGCGAAGGTCGCTCGTATTAAGCTTTTAACTTGCTTCAGAACTCTGATTACATGGCGAAGAGGCATGATTTATGGAGCATGACTTCCCCCTTTCACTCTCCTTTGATGGAACTGGCAGGAGATGCTATTAAAGGCTCACGTGTTCCTTTTAATGGTTTTATCCTCAACGTTTCGAGAAAGCAACCAGGAAAAAAGCACACCAGTGGAATCGTTGTTAAGACTCCGAGTCTTAATCATGTCTAGCCTCCTGTGACAGAGGATGAAGGGTTTTCTCTGTGGGATTTCTGCACTCATTCCATCACACTAAATCTCAACTGCAACACATTCCCCATACAGCTCTCTGCTCCATCCTACACAGAGCACACTCATAGACAGGTCACTGGCAAGTTGCTGGTAAAACTACAGTGCGATGCCTATTACATTAAGGTTTGATTACTAGTCAATATCTAGTGGCTGTTGTGTAGCGATGGGAGCTCCCCTCACACGCTGATCCTTCCACTTCACCGTACCATTAACTGGGGGTTCCAAAGGGCGGGAGGACAAAAGGAACAGGAGTGATGAGCTACTGGTACGGGCAGCCTCGACCCAGGCTTGGGAGCAGGGGACTTGTCTCGGCTGCGTAACAGTGACTGGGCCGTCCTACAGCTACAACTGTTAACTCATCTTCCCGTCCACTATATCGTGGGGCTGGGGTGGAGGAGGAATTGCGGGAAGAGAGGACATCATGTAAATCCGTGGGAAATATCTGTCGAGCAAGAGTAGGGGGGGGGGGGGGGGGGGGGGGGGAGAGACGGGTGTGTACTTGCTGATGGAAACATGTGTACTTGGGGATGGAGATGCGTGCACACGGGGATGGAGACGTGTGCACACCAGTGGATGTGGGACTGATCTGTATTTGTTTATTTTCTAGATATTGCGGTTGCATTCCCAACATTTTTTTTTTTACAGACTGATATTCTGCAGAATGATTGAGCACTTGGCAATAATCACTTGCTGAATGATTACAGAGGATCCAAATCTGGGAGATAGGGAGGAGATCCGGTGGTCCTGGGGGCACAGGTGATGCTGCTTTACAGCTACACGGCTCTCTCGTCTCCCTGGTACATTTTGCCCATGTTATTCAGTCAACCGATCGGAACTCCAATCCGGCTTGAAGAGCACAAAACAAGTGTGGGAGGGGAAGTCAAACTGTGAGAAACCCCGCGGTGATTGTTACAATTCAAACGGCAGGGAGGTGCATCCACCACATAACAGTGACGCAAGCGTTACACTTGGGAACAGAGCCATCACCCTACCGTGCCCACCTCTTCTGAGCAACACACACCTCCATCCGACACGCGCCCACTCACCTCCAAGAGAGTCTGCCGAGAATGGAAACCCTGATCAAAGCACAAGGGCGGTGTGTCAGATCAGCTGTCCGTCCCCTCTGGGGAGGCGAGGAGAGAAGGGGACTGTTCCCTCATTCCGGATTGGAGAGGAGGGGGCAGGAATGGCCTCTGAACAGTGGGGGATTTGGGCTGCGGCCAGATTCCACCCAGTAATCTGTGGCTCATCTCACTGTGACTTAAATCTTGGCCACCAGGCAGAGGGGTCGGGGGTGGCGGGGGGGGTTGCAGTCTCTGATCTGGCTCTCCTCACACTCAGCCGCACAGAGGAGAAAGAGAGGGATCAGCTAAAAGAATTCACAGAAAAATCACACTTTTGCCCTCAAATACTGGAACAGAGTCTCCTGGAGGGACGCTGTCAGCCAGTGTGAATGTGGACAATCAGATGTAGACCAGCACTGGGGAGAGGCAAGCAGGGTTTTGGTCTCCGATGGCTGGGGAGGGGGGGGGGGGGGGGGGGGGGGATTTGGCAATGTGTCAGTTTCCATGGTAACAATGAACCAACCACAATGCTACAACAATAATTTGGGGAGCGGAGATGGTTCGAAAGGCCGGCAATTTGAATTGTATCTTTTACCGAGATCCATTCTGACCTTTAGCTATCCCACAGGAAGCAAACGAGGAGAGGGAGGATTGGTTCTCAGCACAATACCAGGGTCTGGATTCTGGTAGGAGAGGTGGAGTGGGGCGAGGGTGGTGGATGCGTGCGCCAGGCATGTTTGTTCCACCCTCCCACAGCGCAGTATGGAGTGACCCCCGCTCCATACAGGCAGGGAGGAAAGGTCAGAGGGCAAGTGTGTTTAGGTCCGCAGTCTTGCGCCTCCTATTTGGTGACCAGCATTTTTGGCAGGGGGCCAGTAACGAGTGGCCAGCCCCTCCTCCATCGTCCCTGCAGTTACAGGAGCGCAGTGGAAGGCAAATCTAAACTGTTCAAAAAAAACACACACTCACTTGGGCAGGAACAAGATGAAGTGCTGCATCATGACACTCAAAGCTGAACCATGTGTAGAGTTAAAGTGCTAACTGAGCCTGTGGGACTCTCTTCTGGAACCTTCTTGCACATTTATTAACTGAGGGTGGGGTGGGGTTGGGGGTGGGGGGGGGGGGGGGGGGGTGGGGAGACAGTGTGTTTGGATAAAGTCCTGGAATAATATACATTGACACATCATCATTGACTCAAGTTCACAGTCTGGAAAAACTACTACTGTACAATTTGGTTTTACGGATCTAAGGCCTCAATTTCACACACACTCACCAATCGCTAAGAGTGAGGGTGTGTGGCAAGTAATGTCGTCCTGACAACCTCGTCATCAACACTCTTGTCCCCCTCAAGAGTCGAGATATGAAGCGGAGGGAGGCTGTTTGATTAGTGTGAAGAATGATGTGGCACGCAACAACAGAACTCAAATAACTCCATCGCCATGCCAGGCTGTTTCCAGCTCCTTTCCATTAGGCCGCGGTGCTCTGGGCCCCAGAAGTGAAGTCAGTCTCCTTGAATTCACTCTCTTCATCCTGTAACACATTAAGGAAAAAAACATTATGGCAAGGATCCACTGAACCTTCAGCATACGTCAGATTCTCCCCCCTCTACCGCCCTGGGGTGACCAGCACCTCCATCCAGGAAAGCCAGCCTAATGGGCGGCACGGTAGCACAGTGGTTAGCACTGCTGCTTCACAGCTCCAGAGTCCTGGGTTCGATTCCCGGCTCGGGTCACTGCCTGTGTGGAGTTTGCACATTCTCCTCGTGTCTGCGTGGGTTTTCTCCGGGTGCTCCGGTTTCCTCCCACAGTCCAAAGATGTGCGGGTTAGGTTCATTGGCTATGCTAAAATTGCCCCTTAGTATCCTGGGATGTGTAGGTTAGAGGGATTAGCAGGTAAAATTTGTAGGGATATGGGGATAGGGTCTGGGTGGGATTGTGTTCGGTGCAGACTCGATGGGCCGAAGGGCCTGTTTCTGCACTGTAGGGGTTCTATGGTAATGAACAACGGTGAAAGGCCACACGCAGATAGGGAAAATTTAGATACATACTCACCCAGAGTGCTGCTCCTGACTCCGGGTACAAAGAACAGCATCGCTCCAGCCTCCAACCTAATGGACTCTGACAAGTTGATCCCAGCTCTCCAACAACACCTTGAGCAGAGGAAAGGGGCCGGATTTACAGCACCGTCTTTCCATTGGCAGGCTGTTGGAGATTTTAACCATGGCGTGGATTACAAGTGGAAAAGGAGGTCCTTGTCAGACCCCACTTGGAGTACTGTGCGCAGTTCTCACTACAGGAGGGATGTGGAAGCTACTGAGAGGAGATTTACAAGGATGTTGCCTGGATTGGATTGCATGCCCTATGAAGATAGGTTGAGGGAGCTCCGTCTTTTCTCCTTAAGAGAGATGGAGGATGAGAAGCGACCTGATAGAGGTGTATAAAATGTTGAGAGGTATAGATCGGGTGGATTCTCAGAGGCTATTTCCCAGGGCTGAAATGGTCGCTACGAGAGGACACAGGTTTAAGGTGCTGGGGAGTAGGTACAGAGGAGATGTCAGGGGTAAGTTTTTCACTCAGAGGGTGGTGGGTGAGTGGAATCGGCTGCCGTTGGTGGTGGTGGAGGTGAACTTATTGAGGTCTTTTAAGAGACTTCTGGATGAGTACATGGGATTTAATGGGATTGAGGGTTATAGATAGGCCTGGTAGGTAGGGATATGATTGGCGCAACTTCTGGGCTGAAGGGCCTGTTTGTGCTGTGGTGATCTACGTTCTATAACCCCCTTTTATAATGTAATAATGAATAATGCAAATCACCTCTTAAACTGTGCATTACAACACCTGCACGTGCCTTTAAATTAGTGGCATCCCCTGTGATGTTACAGTGGGACTGATCAGCAATATAATGCAGAGGACAGAGCGAGTGAGTGGTCATTGAGGTGGGTTTAAAGGAAGCTTTCAGAAGAGATACTGCAATGGAAGAGGTGTTTAAGGAACATTCTATGCTGTGAGATATGATGATAAATAATTCAGCAGGTCACACAGCTTACCGGAGATATTAACAGAACAGGCACAGAGTGAGGCAGAAAACAGGACAGTGGGAGGTGAGGGAAGGACATGTCAAATACAAACAAATGACATTGGGGGAAATGTAGAAATGTCAGCTTGATCCTCAGACAGGGTAAGGAATTAATGGTGGGCCAAGGGGAGTGCTGGGGGGGTGGGGGGGTGGCAAGGAGCATGTGGGGTGGGCAAGGGACATGTTGGGGGGGCAAGGGATGTGCTGGGGGGGGGGGGGCAAGGGAGCATGCTGGGGGGACAAGGGAGATGTGCTGGGGGAGGGGGGGTGCTAAGAGGGGCAGGCTGGGAGGGCGATGACGCTGTGGGGAGATTAACGAGAACTCTCAACAAGGAAACAGCGGAAGGTCCATAGGCTGGTCTGACAGAGTTCTGGCCTGATTGGATGTCCAGCCTTGTCTGACAACGGATGAATGAACATCGCTCGACAGTCACCAGGCAAGACTGTTCCCTTCCTGTTGGCGAACACTTCAGCGGTCACGGGCATTCAGCCTCTGACCTTCGGGTAAGCATTCTCCAAGGCGGCCTTCACGACACACGACAGCGCAGAGTCGCTGAACAGAGACTGATAGCCAAGTTCCGCACACATGAGGACGGTCTCAACAGGGATCTTGGGTTCATGTCGCACTATCTGTAACCCCCGTGACTTGCCTGGGTTTACAAAACCTCACTTACTGTACTGTCTGGAGACAATACACATCTCTTTAAACTGTGATCAGTGCTCCTTCACTCACATTATCAGCCACTTTAAGACTTGAACAGCAGGTTAGGTGTAAGGATTCGCATTCTAATCAGCAATCTCTAAACTGTCTGTGCTTTATATGCTCTGTCTGAGGCCAGAACTCTCCATTCACCTGACGAAGAGGCAGCCCCCTCGAAAGCTTGTGAGAATATTATCAAATAAATCGGTTGGACTAAAACCTGGTGTTGTCAGACTTTTTACTTTATTTCATGTTGCCAGCTTCTGCAGAGCTTTGCTATTGCTGACAACTGGACGAATGACCAATTGCTGGTCTTGTTAACCTATGCTCAGAGAGTAGGAACAAGAGAGGCCATTCAGCCGCTCGAGCCTGTTCCACAATTGAGCCGATGTGTATCCAAATTCTAGTTATCCATTTTAGCTTCCTATTACTTCAAAGAATTGTACGTTTATATGGATGCCTAGAAGGCCTTTGATAAAGTGTCTCATCAGAGACAGTGGGCTAAAGGTGAAGCCCACGGAACTGAAGGCAACTTCTTCCTGAAGGTTGGAAGGTAGCAATCGTCACCCCACTATTTATGAAGGGAGGGAGAGAAAAAGCAGGGAAATACAAGTCTTATATCAATAGCAGAGAAAATGATAAAATCTATGATAAAGAATGGGATAAATGGTCACTTAGAACCAGCATAGAACCCTACAGCGCAGAAACAGGCCCTTCGGCCCATCGAGTCTGCACCGAACACAATCCCACCCAGACCCTATCCCCATATCCCTACACATTTTACCTGCTAATCCCTCTAATCTACACATCCCAGGACACTAAGGGGCAATTTTTAGCATAGCCAATGAACCTAACCCGCACATCTTTGGACTGTGGGAGGAAACCGGAGCACCCGGAGAAAACCCACGCAGACACGAGGAGAATGTGCAAACTCCACACAGGCAGTGACCCGAGCCGGGAATCGAACCCAGGACCCTGGAGCTGTGAAGCAGCAGTGCTAACCACTGTGCTACCGTGCCGCCTTGGAAAGCAATAATCTATCTGGGCACAGTCAGCATGGATTTATGAATGGGAAACCATGCTTGATGGAGTTGGGAGTTTTTTGAAGATGTTACTAACAAAATTAACCAAAGGGGAAATGCTGGATTTGGGTATATTTGGATTTTCAGGATGCCTTAATAAAGGAGAGTGATTGAGAAAATAGAAGTATATGGGATAGGAGGCAATTTCTGGCATGGATTAAAGATTGGCTAATTGGCAGAAAAGTAGGAATAAATGGGCCATTTCCATACCCTCAGGAGGTGCATATTGGAATACCACAAGGTTCGGTACTTGGAACCTAGCTGTTCACAATATATATATTAATGATGTGGATGTGGGGACCAAATATTTCCAGGTTCACAGGTGATACAAAGCTAGGCAGGAATGTGTGTTGTGAGGAAGATGTAAAGCGGCTACAGGATTTGGACTTAGTAAATGGGCAAGAAAATGCAGATGGAATATACTGTGGAAAAATGTGAGGTAATTCATTTTGATGGAAGGAACAGATGTGCAGATTATTTCCTAAACGGCGAGAAATTAGAAAGTGTAGAAGTACAAAGGGACCTGGGTGTCCTGGTCCATAGGTCACTGAAGGCTAACACGCAGGTGTAGCAAGCTATTAGGAAGGTTAATGAAATGTCAGCCTTCATCACAAGGGGATTTGAGTACAGGAGTAGTGATGTCTTGCTTCAATTGTATAGCAGCTTGGTTAGACCATATGTGGAGTCCTGGTCCCCCTACCTCAGAAAGGATATTATTGCCATTGAGGGAGTGCAACAAATATTCACCAGACTCGTTCCAGGGATGGTGGGGCTGTTATCAACAGAGATTGGGCAAACTGGGCCTAAAGTTTCAAAGAATGAGAAGTAATCTCATTGAAATGTACAAAATACTTCAAAATCTAGAACCAGGGGGCACAATTAATTTAAAAGTGAGGGAAAAGCACTTTGGACTGAGATGAGGAGAAATTTGTTTACACAGAGGGACGTGAAACTGGAATACTCTATCCTTGAAGGCTGTGGGAGCTCAGTCGTTGTGTACATTTAAAATAAAGATTGATAGATTTTTGATTAGCAATAACATAACGGGTTGTGGGGATAACGGGTGTAAAGGCCATTGAAGTGTCCCATCAATTATGACCTTATTAAATGCTGGAGTAGGCTTGATGGGCTGAATGGCCTACTTCTGCTCCTACTGACCTAGTTAGGAAAGTGGGCGAGATTTGGTATTCCAATTGTCAGGATGTGACTCATGGTATTCCTAAAGGATCTATCTTGGGACCTCAGCTAGTCATCAAATGACTCAGGCAATGGATTAGAAAGCTACATAACCAATTTGCCAATGACACAAAGATAGGCAGCATTGTGAGGAGCATAGATGGGAGTGTAAAACTACCAAGAAATCTTGCTAGACTAAGTGAATAGCTAAAACAGTAGCAAATGGAGTTCAGTATAAGCGATAATATGGTCATACACTTTGGAACTAAAAAGGATGGAACAGGGCATTTCCCAACCGATGAAAAGCTAGTACCAGTGGAAGCCCAAAGTGTCCAGTTACACAGATCATTAAACTGTCATGAACCAGTACAGGAAATATCCAAAAAAATGATGGAATATTGACCATTATATCGAGAGGACTAGAATACAAGGGGGTAGAAGTCATGGTTCAGCTATCCAAATCCCAAGTTAGAGCATGTATAGAGTATCGTGAGAATTTCTGGGCACCATATTTCAGGAAAGACGTACTGGTCCAGGGGGAGTGCAAGAGAAATTTACCAGAAGGCCACCCAGACTCGAAAGATTGGCTCTATTCTCTCTCCACAGATGCTGTCAGACCTGCTGAGATTTTCCAGCATTTTTTCTTTTTGTTTCAGATTCCTGCACCCGCAATATTTTGCTTTTACCAGAATCGTGCCTGGACTCCATGGGTTAATTTGAGTTGGTGGCATTTTGGCCTCTCCATCAGGTGGTTATGGATTCAAGACCCACTCCAGGACTTGATCACAGAACTCTCTGTTACAGCACCGAGGGAGTGTTGGAGGTGGCAACTTCCAGTTCAGATGTTAAACTGAAGCTCCCTCAAAAAAAAATCATAGAACCCTACAGTGCAGAAAGAGGCCCTTCGGCCCATCGAGTCTGCACCGACCACAATCCCACCCAGGCCCTACCCCCACATCCCTACACACTTTACCCACTAATCCCTCTAACCTACGCATCCCAGGACACTAAGGGGCAATTTTAGCACGGCCAGTCAACCTAACCTGCAGATCTTTGGACTGTGGTAGGAAACCAGAGCACCTGGAGGAAACCCACACAGACACGAGGAGAATGTGCAAACTCCATACAGACAGGCAAATCCCTGGCACTATTTCAAAGAAGAGGAGAATTGTCCCCAGTGTTCTGGCCAATGCCTGCCCTTCAGTCGACATCATTACAGCAGATTATCTGGTCATTATCACTCTGCTGTGGCTCGGAGCTTGCTGTGCGTTAATTGGCTGCCATGTTGCTCACATCACAACAGTGCCTACACTTCACAAGTAGTTAATTGGCCATATTCACTTTAAGGTGCCTGGTAGTTGTGAAAGGTGCTATATAAATGCAAATTTACAAGGCAGGACTGCACAAATCAAAACTTTAACTGTCTTTAACTTTAACTGTGTGCAGTTTTGCGCGCCGCACCTGCGCAAGGATATTTTGGCCCTGGAGGGAGTGCAGAGGAGGTTTACTAGGCTGATACCAGAGTTGAGGGGGTTGAGCTATGAGGAGAGGCTGAATAAACTAGGCTTGTACTCGTTAGAGTTTAGAAGAATGAGGGGAGATCTCATTGAGACGTATAAGATGATGAATGGGATGGATAGGATAGAGGTGGAGAGACTCTTCCCGCTCAAAAAAGACAGTAGGACTAGGGGGCACAGCCTCAAGATAAAGGGGAGGCGGTTTAGAACAGAGTTAAGGAGGAACTTCTTCACTCAAAGGGTGGTGAATCTCTGGAATTCTCTGCCCGTTGAAGTGGTGGAGGCTGCCTCGCTAAATATATTTAAGACGCGGGTTGATGGGTTTTTGATAAGAGAAGGGATTAAGGGTTATGGGGAGAGGGCGGGAAGGTGGAACTGAGCCACGACAGATCAGCCATGATCTTATTGAATGGCGGGGCAGGCTCGAAGGGCCAGATGGCCTACTCCTGCTCCTATTTCTTATGTTAAATTCTGGAGAACAAAGAGTGATTTGATATAATTTGGCGAAATACTAAGAAGATAAATACTATTTTCACTGAGCATGGAGTCTGGAGTTAAAAGTGACAGCCTGACCTTTCAGAAGTAAAATTAGAAAAGACTTTTACACAGAGAGGGTGGTAAAAGTTTGGAACTCTCAATGCTAGATTAATTATTAATTTTAAAATTAATATTGAAAAGTTTTTTGATATCCAAAGTTATTAATGAACATGTGATGAAAGAGGATACATCAAGTCAGGTTGCAGATCAGCCATGATCTCACTGAATGGCAAAGCAGGCTCAAGGAATTAAACTCCTGTTCCTGTGTTCCTTCATCACATTTGAATGGGGAGGCAGTGGAGTACTAGCCTAACCCTAACCGGGCGAGTAATCTAGAGACTCAGAGTAATATCCCGGGTTCGAATCCCATCAGGGCAGATGGTGAAATTTCAATTCAATAAAAACCTGAAATTAAAAGACTAATTTAATGATGACCATGAAAAATTATCGATCGTCGGAAAAACGCATCTGGTTCACTAATGTCTTTTAGGGAAGGAAATCTGCCATCCTTATCCGGTCTGGCCTGCACGTGACTCCAGACTCACAGCAATGTGGTTGACTCTGAAATGGCCTAGCAAGGGCAATTAGGGATGGGTAATAAATTCCAGCTCAGCCTGCACTGTCCACATCCTCTGAACAAATAAAAACTGCCAGCTTTTTGAAAAATCCTCTTCTGAATTATTCCTTTCAAGTACATAGAACATTACAGCACAGTACAGGCCCTTCAGCCCTCAATGTTGTGCTGAGCTATGTCCGAACCCAACTTCAAGCTATCCCACTCCCTATCATTCTGGAGTGCTCCATATGCCTATCCAATAACCGCCTGAAAGTTCCTAAAGTGTCCAACTCCATTATCACAGCAGGTAATAGTTCTACAGTAATACTCCCGGTTAGTACACAGTTCCTGTAAACCATATCCAAGTTCCTTTGAAAATTATTATTAAATCTCCTTTTAGGCAATGTATTCCAGGCTGCTACAACCCAATGCATAAAGGGCTTGACATCGAACCGCAGAATCCCTACAGTGCAGAAGGATGCCATTCAGACCATCGAGTATACACTGACCCTCAAAGAGAATCTTATCCAGCCCTGTTATCTCCCCACAACTCCATGCATTCAGCTTCACCAATCCACCTAACTGGCACATCTATGGACTGTAGGAAGCTGGAGCACCTGGAGGAAACCCTCACAGACATGGGGAGAACGTGCAAACTCCACACAGACAGTTACCCGAGGCTGGAATCGAACCCGGGTCCCTGGCGCTGTGAGGCAGCGGTGCTAACCACCGTGCCACCGTTTCCTATTGGGTGATGCCCAAGAAATGGAACAATACTCCAGCTGATGCGTCGAATGGAAGTATTGTTATTAAAGTGATTTGTAAAGATTGACCATAATGGCCTGGCTTCCCTAATGCATGCCTCTATTTCTACAGCCGACAATCCGGTTTGCAATAACAGCTTTCTCATCATTTTCTGCCAGTCGCAAAGGTTTGTTCACAATTACCCGAGCTCTCCCTGCCCCTGCATCCCTTTAAAACGCTATTGTTTCATTTATTTTTGCCTTTCCGCATTCTTCCTACCAAAATGAATCACTTCGCATTCCCCAATCTGTCCATTTCACCATTGTCGACATCCTCCTGAAAATCTGTCGCTGTTCTCCTCACAGTTGCCTACATTTCCAACTTGCGCCATCTGCAAACATACACCCCGGTACACGCAAGCTTGGGTCATACATGCACAAAAAGAGCAGCGGCCCAAATACTGACCCACCATATACTTCCTGGCAGTCTGCAGAATAACTGTGCAGCGATACTCGTTGCTGTCTCTTAGTTAATTTTGTACACATGCTCCTTTCGTCCACTTGGCTTGAATATCTTGATACCATCAAACAATAGAAAGCTCTCTCTGTCGGCCTGGAAAGATCCGGTGGTCTGGGGTCCGTAACCCCTCTGATAAACTCGTACTGTCCTATGAGTGTCCAACACTCAGATTCCGTCTCCTCACCCAGCTTCAATTCCAGCTTTGGGTCACTGTCTGTGTGCACATTCTCCCCATGTCTGTGTGGGACTCCTCTGGGTGCTCTGGTTTTCTCCCACAGTCCAAAGATGTGCAGATTAAGTGGACTGGCTATGATAAATTGACCCTAGCGTCAGGGGGGCTAGTAGGATAAATATGCGGAGTTACAGGGATAGGGCCTGGGCGGGATTGGTGCAGAGTCTATGGAGGCCGAATGGCCTCCTTCTACAGTGTAGGGATTCCTTTATATTTCCCTTTCTTTCCGTACTCTCAGCAACAACTTGCATTTATGCAGCACTTTAACATAGCAAGCTGCCCCAAGGTGTTTCAGAGGAGCATTGTCCAGCAAGATCTGACACTGAGCCACGTAAGGGTTTATTGGGGCAGACAGCCAAAGGTATGGTCAGAGAGGCTGGTTTTAAGGAGCATCTTGAAGGAGGAGAGCAGGCAGAGAGGTAATTCCAGATCTCAGGCTGAAGCACGGCCATTAGTGATGGAATGATTAAAAATGGGGATGTGCAGGGGGTTACAAAATGAGATGAAGCTCAGGAACCTCCATTGGTTTTAGGATCCCAGATTACCCTCACTTATTTCCTCTCTTTCCCTTTGCTCTGAATAATACTGTTGGATTTTTGTTTCAAGAACAGACACTTGAATTACTGAAAGAGAAAATGCTGGAAAATCTCAGCAGGTCCGGCAGCATCTACAAGGGGAAAAAAAGAGCTGACATTTCGAGTCCAGATGACCCTTTATCAAAGCTGTGTCATCTGGGCTCAAAACATCAGTTCTTTTCTCTCCTTACAGGTGCTGCCAGACCTGCTGAGATTTTCCAGCATCCGCAGTAACTTGCTTTTGGACTAGAATAACTGGAGCAGACAGAAGGGTTTAACATCTTTTCTCTGGAAAACAGCACTCCCTCAGTTCTGCCCCGAAGCGTCAGCCTAGATCACACATGCAAGTGTTGGAGTTGGGTTTGAACGCACAACTTTCTGACTCAGAGCCAAGTCGGCTGCTGACTAATCCGAGCTGACACTCTGAAGCAAAGGTCACAGAGTCGGTCCACCTTGCCTTTGCGCATCAGAGATGCTTTAACTTTATTATATCTCTGTCAAGACGAACAGGCTTTTCAGAGCTTCCGACGATTAATTACCGGTCATGCTCGGTTTTCTTCCTTTCATTTTTCAAGAGACTATTTGAGTTCAGACAGCCTTCTCTTAAATCAGATGGATATTGAGTTAGATATTCTCTTCTTAAAGGAACCTTTCTGCCCTATAAGTGACAGATTGCTGCAAGCCTTGATATCTGCTGAAACAATGTTATGTTTAAGATGTCGGGTAGATACAGAGCAACTATTTCCCCTGGTGGCAGAATGGAGCAAAGTTTAGTTTAAGTTTACTTTACATTAACAATGCAATGAAGTTGTTGTGAAAATCCCCCAGTTGCCACACTTGGGGCGCCTGTTCAGATACACTGAAGGAGAATTCATCATGGTCAATGCATCTAACCAGCACGTCTTCCAGACTGTGGGAGGAAACCGGAGCACACGGAGGAAACCCACGCAGACGTGTGCAGACTCCACACAGACAATGACCCAAGGTAGGGATCAAACCCAGCTCCCTGGCGCTGAGAGGCAGCAGGGCTTAACCACTGTGCCATAATCTTAAAATTAGAGACAGGACATTCGGGGAATGGGGGAGGGTGAAATCAGGAATTACTCCTTCATACAAAAAGGTGGCATAGAAATCTAGAACTCTCCCAGTTAAAAGGCAAGAGAGCTTTCAAGGCTAAGATAAACGGTTTCAGGTTAGAGAGACGTATAAAGGGACACCAAGAACGAGCTGTCAGTCTGCAATACGAATGTATTATTTACTGCAGTTGTTTTGAAGACGGGGAGTGAGTGAGCGCTGTTTGTGCAGTGGCTGTAAACAGTAAGAATGGCAATAACAGAGCCCGAGATAAATAAATTCAAGCTGCACAGCTAGTGTGTCGGTGGCACTGGGGGACAAGGTTCTTTCACCTTCCTCATTCAGACACTGGTGGGACACCAACTGAGTGCTTCCAGCGTGCCCAGCCATACTCTAAAAACTTCTTACGCTGTTTGAGATTTCATCTCCATTCTGCTCACTGGCGATACCATCGTAGTCGTCCTTCTCCGTGTCGAAAGCATCTTCCTCATAGTCAGTCTGGTAGTCGGACTCATCTGCAGGAACAGACGGCAGACGCTATATTAAGGGTCGAGCATCGGCAACGTACAGTCAGACTAGTATCTGGATTGTGCTGCTTTTCCCACACGCTGGCTGGAAACCCCAAAGCCAGTTCATTATGGTGAAAAACGCAGCACTCACGATCTTCATGTCATTGCCAAAGATGTGACTCACCCTGCTGTGTAAAACACATGTCAGCGTTCAGGTTTGCAGTCTAGTTTTGAAAGAAATATAAAACATTGTTTAATTTTCAGAAGGATCTTCCCCATTTTTTTTTTGCCAATTTCCTCTCCCCTGCAGTTAAAGGTACACATTCTTGCTCGCCCCGGTTTCCATGGATACCTACAGCCTCTAGTGCCTGTGACAAGTTGTCATTTTTCATGTGGGAGTCTCTCTAAGGTTAAAGTTTATTTATTCGTGTCCCAAGTAAGGCTTACATTAACACTGCAATGAAGCTACTGTGAAATTCCCCTAGTCGCCACAGTCTGACGCCTGTTTGGGTCAATGCACCCTAACCAGCATGTCTTTCGGACTGTGGGAGGAAATCGGAGCACCAGGAGGAAACCCACGCAGACACGGGGAGAACGCGCCGACTCTGCACAGTCGGTGACCCAAGCCGGGAATCGAACCCGGGTCCCTGGCGCTGTGAGGCAGCAGCGCCGTTCACAAGACATCTCCTCTCTCCAGGAAAGGAGCCCCAACTTCTCCAATCTATCTTCATGAACTGAAGTTTCTCATTCCTGGAACCATTTCCTGCACTCTCTCCAGACGGGCTGCGAGTTAAAACTGCTGTGTGGTATTTCAACTCAGGCCCATTCTCACTGTCATGTTAATCCTCTCCATCGACAGCCACAGCAGGAGGGCCACTGTTGGTGATGATTAATGATGTGCCGGTGGCAACGATTCCCCTCCCAACACTTGACACGACAGCCGGGGAGGCCATGGGTGACTAATGCTGGAGAGGGGGGGGGGGGGGGGGGGGGGGGGGTCCACACCCAGCAGGCTGGATCCCACCCTGAGGCACAGCTTCTGTGGGTTGGTTGGCAAACTGAAGAGGCAAATGGATCCAAGTCAGTGGAGCCTTTGCAAATGGTTTGGGGACGTTGACAAGCTCCTGCCGTCTCTCCTCTACTCCAACCCTATTGAAGAGTCCTTGAAACAGACCCCAAGTGGCAGCGGGCCCCTGCTCGAGAACGCCTGTGTCAGAGAATAAAGGTGACAGATGCACGGAGAGGGACACGGACAGACAGAGTGGGCAAGGTGGGGGGGGAAAGATTAAAGAGCGGAGGCAGAACGGTGAACTTGACCGTGCACAGATTATCAAAACTGGGAAACAATTACCCGCTAAGACACTCATCAGGATAAGCAATGTTTCTTTTTAAATTAAAAGACTGTGAATTAAATTAAAAGTTCAGTAAATCGTGCTCTGCGACTTGGAAGAGGGGGGAGTTGGGCAAACAATGGAGTGGGTGGAGGAACATTGCTGAAAGATCATAGGACCTACAGTGCAGAAAGAGGCCCTTCGGCCCATCGAGTCTGCACCGAACACAATCCAACCCAGGCCCTATCCCCATATCCCTACACATTATACCCACTAATCCCTCTAACCTACACATCCCTGGATACCAAGGGGCAATTTTCTTAGCACGGCCAATCAACCTAACCCGCACATCTTTGGACTGTGGGAGGAAACCCACGCAGACATGAGGAGAATGTGCAAACTCCACACACACACACACACACACACACACACACACACACACACACACACACACACAGACCCGAGCCGGGAATCGAACCCGGGACCCTGGAGCTGTGAAGCAGCAGTGCTAACCCACTGTGCTACCGTGCCGCGCCAAAGATGGAGTTAACCAGGAAAGGAAATGAAACACATTAAACGAGATGGCCATAAGGCTTTCAGACACTGACACGCTGCGTGAAGTACCCATTACTCACCATCGACAGCTAACATTTTAGCAGGTTCGATTCTGGACACGATTTCAGCCAAGTCAGTGAAGGAGGCGTTTGGACATGTAACCTGTTGAAAGGGAACACTGACATTACACAAGGCTGGTGATGAAGGAACGAGTGTGTTTTTGCACACTGTGTTGACAGAGTGACAGTCAAAGAAACAGAACTTTCGGGTTTGTGACGCAGTGAGGACACGAGAGAACAGACAGAGACTAATCACTGACACCTCCCTTTGTGACTGACCTGAGCTGTGCACTCAGCGATTTACTGTAAATTCCCAACCATGCTTTCCTCATGTCAACAACAGCCTCTCAATTCTCAACAGCTGCATTTATATAGAACCTAACAGTGTAAACAACAACTGCATTTATATAGAACCTAACAGCATCAACAACTGCATTTATATAGAACCTAAATGGCATCAACAGCTGCGTTTATATAGAACCAAACAGCGTAAACAAACAACTGCATTCATATAGAACCTAATGGCATCAACAGCTGCATTTATATAGAACCTAACAGCGTAAACAAACAACTGCATTTATACGGAACCTAACAGCGTAAACAACAACTTGCATTTACATTGAACCGAACAATGTAAACAAACAACTGAATGTACATGGAGCCTAACAGCGTAAACAACAACTTGCATTTACATAGAACCTAACAACATAAACAAACAGCTGCATTTATATGGAACCTACAGCATAAACAACTGCATTTATATAGAACATATGGGCCAGGAAATGGCAAATGGAATTTAATGTTGGCAAGTGTGAGGTGGTCCACTTTGGTAGGAATAATGGTAGGAAGGACTATTACTTACGTGGCGAAAAACTGCAGCAGGCGACGGGGCAGAGGGACCTCGGGGTCCTTGTGCATGAGTCGCAAAAACCCAGCCTGCAGGTGCAGCAGGTGGTCAGGAAGGCGAATGGGATGCTGGCCTTCATAGCGAGGGGGATTGAATATAAAAGTAGGGAGGTCTTGCTGCAGCTGTATAGGGCATTGGTGAGGCCGCAGCTGGAGAACTGTGTGCAGTTTTGGGCGCCGCACCTGCGTAAAGATATTTTGGCCTTGGAGGGAGTGCAGAGGAGGTTTACTAGGCTGATACCGGAGTTGAGGGGATTGAGCTATGGGGAGAGGCTGAATAAACTAGGCTTGTACTCGTTAGAGTTTAGAAGAATGAGGAGAGATCTCATTGAGACGTATAAGATGATGAACGGAATGGATAGGATAGAGGTGGAGAGACTCTTCCCGCTCAAAAAAGACAGTAGGACTAGGGGGCACAGCCTCAAGATAAAGGGGAGGCGGTTTAGAACAGAGTTGAGGAGGAACTTCTTCACTCAAAGGGTGGTGAATCTCTGGAATTCTCTGCCCGTTGAAGTGGTGGAGGCTGCCTCGCTAAATATTTTTAAGAAGCGGGTTGATGGGTTCTTGATAAGAGAGGGGATTAAGGGTTATGGGGAGAGGGCGGGAAGGTGGAACTGAGCCACGACAGATCAGCCATGATCTTATTGAATGGCGGGGCAGGCTCGAAGGGCTGGATGGCCTACTCCTGCTCCTATTTCTTATGTTCTTATAACAGCATCAACAACAACAACTTGCATTTATATAGAACCTAACAGTGTAAACAAACAACTGCATTTATACAGAACCTCTAACAGCATAATCACAACTGCATTTATATAGAACCACAAACAGCATAAACAAACAACAACTGCATTTATATAGAACCACTAATATAGTGTAATGCCTCACAGTGCTTCATGGCAATGCAATGAAACAAAATATGACACTGAGTCACAAAAGGAGACATTAGGCTGGGAGAGGAGAAAGCTTGCTCAAATGGGTAGAATTGAAGGGGACTTGTCCCCAGTGTCATGGTTAATATTTATTCTCTCTCGGGAACTGGATGAGCAATGCTGTTAGATCACTGGCAGTAGGAAATTCCAAGAGGTGCCAGTAGTTCTCAATGACTTGCAGCATCACCATAGGGTCCAGCCCCCTCCTCAAGTCAGAAAGCTGTTGAGTAGGGATCCCGGAATTGCCCCAAGCACTGGAAATGGGAGAACAGAAATTCAGCAATAATGCTGCTCTCCAGATGGTGCTGGGGTGTTAACTTTGGGATAATTAACAACGGGGATTCCAATCGATCCAGCATGGAGGGGGATCGCAAACACACAGTAAAGGGGGTCATCCCCAAGGATCTAGCTCCTGAGCCCCATCGAATGGGAGCATTCCAAACTGAGTGACTGGGGACTCTCCAGTAGCCGAGAGATCATTCCCAAATGAACAACAAACGTCTGAATTGGGAGCAGGAGGAGATGAATCAGCCCCTCGAGCTTCCTCCAATACTCAATAAGATCGTGGTCGGTCTGACTGTAACCTCCTGCCCATTCCCAATGACCTCCCACCCTCTTGTTTATCAAGAATCTATCCAGCTCTGCCGTAAAAATATTGCATCTATACAGAAAAACATTCAGACTTTGGGATCCCCTTCTGTTGCCTTTTGCGGAAGCAAGTCACAAAGACTCCCTGCCCTCAGAGAAAACCTGTCCTTAAAAGTCCAGCAAGGGGCATGCGGGCGGCAGGTTGTGGTGGGCTGCTCTTGGATATTGCTTCGGGAGTTGCCTACTGCTTCATGTCGTTGGTATGCGTAAACTGGACCATCTCGAGGGCATCATGGCAGCTCAGAGGCTATCTCTGTTGCTGTGCGGACACATGGAGTTGGGCCTGTGTCCGTGGGAGTTTGCGCGTTCTCCCCGTGGTTGTGTGGGTTTCCTCCGGGTGCTCCGGTTTCCTCCCACATCCCAAAAATGTGCTTTTAGGCTGATTGATTGGGTAACAAATTGTCCCTATATTGGACCTCCCTGATCCTCACACATTAGGCATAGACTAGAGTCATGAATAGGTCACTGACCATGGGACGGCGGCGCGGGCTCGTTGGGCCGAAGGGCCTGTTTCCCGTGCTGTGTTGTTCTTTGTTAAAAGGAGTAACCCCTCATTTTTGAACAGTGACCCCTGACAAGCTGGGTCCCTATACAGTGCCACGCTGGCTATAACCAAAACCTCAGAGACTCAAACAAACCTGGCCACCTAAAAGGTTCATAATCTGCTGCCCTGTGGCCCTTGGGAGAGACTAAGTCAGCCACAGCGTGGATACAGGTAAACACACAGGTCCTGCACTCACTGCTCACAACACTCTGTATACACCATGGGGACTGGCAGAAAACACACTGCTGTGTATAGTGTCAACCCTCCAGGATTTCCCCAGCATCTCCAGCAATTAGTGATTAATCTCCTAACATTGCAGTGAGAAACCTAGGAGAAATAAATAGAAGTGTTCAAATTTCCCCATCTTATCAATTAAGGAACAACCAGGATGGGGGAAATATGCTGTTTAGAAGCTTACAATCATAGAATCCATACAGCGCAGAAGGAGGCCATTCAGCCCATCGAGTCTGCACCAACCACAATCCCACCCAGGGCCCTATTCCCATAATCCCCCATATTTACCCTGCTAATCCCCTGACAGAAGGGTCAATTTAGCATGGCCACCTAACTCGCACATCTTTGGACTGTTAGAGGAAACCCACGCAGATACAGGGAGAACGCGCAAACTCCCCAAGCCGAGAATCGAACCCGGGTCCCTGACACTGTGAGGCAGCAGTGCTAACCACTGGGGAACATGCCACCCTTCACCTGTGATAGGGAGAGTTGAACCACAGAACCAATGAAATGCCAGTCATAGAATCCCTACAGTGCAGAAGACCATTCAGCCCATCGAGCCTGCACTGACTCACTGGCAGAGTATCTCACCCAGGCCCTCTCTCCTATCCTATAACATAACATAAGAAATAGGAGCAGGAGTAGGCCAACTAGCCCTTCGAGCCTGCCCCGCCATTCAATAAGATCATGGCTGATCTGTCGTGGCTCAGTTCCACATTCCTGCCCTCTCCCCATAACCCTTAATCTCCTCTCTCATCAAAAACCCATCAACCCGTGTCTTAAAAATATTTAGCGAGGCAGCCTCCACCACTTCAACGGGCAGAGAATTCCAGAGATTCACCACCCTTTGAGTGCAGAAGTTCCTCCTCAACTCCGTTCTAAACTGTCCCCCCTTATCTTGAGGCTGTGCCCCCTAGTCCTACTGTCCTTTCTGAGCGGGAAGAGTCTCTCCACCTCTATCCTATCCATCCCATTCATCATCTTATACGTCTCAATGAGATCTCCCCTCATTCTTCTAAACTCTAACGAGTACAAGCCTAGTTTATTCAGCCTCTCATGGCTCAACCCCCTCAACGTGGCTAAAAACTGCAGCAGGCGACGGTGCAGAGGGACCTCTGGGTCCTTGTGCATGAGTCGCAAAAACCTAGCTTGCAGGTGCAGCAGGTGGTCAGGAAGGCGAATGGGATGCTGGCCTTCATAGCGAAGGGGATTGAATATAAAAGTAGGGAGGTCTTGCTGCAGCTGTATAGGGCATTGGTGAGGCCGCAGCTGGAGTACTGTGTGCAGTTTTGGGCGCCGCACCTGCGTAAAGATATTTTGGCCTTGGAGGGAGTGCAGAGGAGGTTTACTAGGCTGATACCGGAGTTGAGGGGGTTGAGCTATGAGGAGAGGCTGAATGAACTAGGCTTGTACTCGTTGGAGTTTAGAAGAATGAGGGGAGATCTCATTGAGACGTATAAGATGACGAATGGGATGGATAGGATAGAGGTGGAGAGACTCTTCCCGCTCAAAAAAGACAGTAGGACTAGGGGGCACAGCCTCAAGATAAAGGGGGGGCGTTTTAGAACGGAGTTGAGGAGGAACTTCTTCACTCAAAGGGTGGTGAATCTCTAGAATTCTCTGCCCGTTGAAGTGGTGGAGGCTGCCTCGCTAAATATTTTTAAGAGGCGGGTTGATGGGTTTTTGATAAGAGAGGGGATTAAGGGTTATGGGGAGAGGGCCGGAATGTGGAACTGAGCCACGACAGATCAGCCATGATCTTATTGAATGGCGGGGCAGGCTCGAAGGGCCAGATGGCCTACTCCTGCTCCTATTTCTTATGTTCTTATGTTCAACTCCGGCATCAGCCTAGTAAACCTCCTCTGCACTCCCTCCAAGGCCAAAATATCTTTGCGCAGGTATGGCGCCCAAAACTGCACACAGTACTCCAGCTGCGGCCTCACCAATGCCCTATACAGCTGCAGCAAGACCTCCCTACTTTTATATTCAATCCCCTTCGCTATGAAGGCCAGCATCCCATTCACCTTCCTGACCACCTGCTGCACCTGCAAGCTGGATTTTTGTGACTCATGCACAAGGACCCCGAGGTCCCTCTGCACCTTCGCCTGCTGCAGTTTTTCTCCACATAAGTAATAATCCTTCCTACCATTATTCCTACCAAAGTGGACCACCTCGCACTTGCCAACATTAAATTCCATTTGCCATTTCCTGGCCCATTCGCCCAGCCTATCTAGATCCTTCTGCAGACTCTCCACACCCTCCTCACAATTTGCCTTTCCACCAATTTTGGTGTTTTCAGCAAATTTCGACCCCCTACACTCGGTTCCCTCCTCCAGATCATCTATATAAATGGTAAATAGCTGAGGCCCCAGCACCGACCCCTGGGGCACTCCACTAATCACCAACCGTCAATCCGAATAGCACCCGTTGACCCCCACTCTCTGCCTCCTATTTGACAACCAGTCCTCTATCCACGCTAACACCCTACCCCCAACTCCATGCCCCCTGACCTTCTGCAATAACCTCTTGTGAGGTACCTTGTCAAACGTCTTCTGAAAATCAAGAAAGACCACATCCACCGGCTCTCCTCTATCCATCGCCCTAGACACATCCTCATCGAACTCCAGTAAATTTGTCAGACACAACTTCCCTTTAACGAAACCGTGCTGTGTCTGCTCTATCAAGCAGTTCCCCTCAAGATGCCTCGCTATTTCCTCCTTGATGACGGATTCTAACATTTTACCTACAACAGACGTTAAACTAACAGGCCTATAATTCCCCGCCTTTTGCCTGGCACCCTTCTTAAACAACGGCGTAACATTAGCTGTTTTCTAATCTTCCGGCACTTCCCCGGAATCCAGCGATGTCTGGAAAATAACCACCAAAGCATCCACTATCACCTCCGCCATTTCTTTCAGGACCCTCGGATGCATTCCATCCGGTCCTGGGGACTTGTCCACAATCAGCCCCTCCAGTCTGTTGAGCACCACCTCTCTAGTAACAGTAATGTCATCAAGACCCTCCAGTCCTACCACCTTTCCATCGCTAACACCCGGCAAATTATTCACGTCCTCCTCCGTGAAGACCAAAACAAAAAAGTTTTTCAAGACCTTAGCCATATCCCCATCCCCTACCACTAAGTCCCCCTTCTCATCCTCTAAGGGACCAACGTTCACCCTAGCCAGCCTCTTCCTTTTTATATATTTATAAAAACTCTTGCTATCCTTTTTGCTATCTTTTTTTTGTTAACTTCTTGCTATCCCAGTAACCTGACACCTTCATCAGGCAGAAGGGTCTGGTCCTGTGCTGTAATTTTCTTTGCTCTTTACCGCACTAATCCCTCGAACCTACACATCTCAGAACACTAAGGGGCAATTTTAGCACGGCCAATCCACCTCGCCCGCACATCTTTGGAGTGTGGGAGGAAACCGGAGCACTCGGAGGAAACCCACACAGACACGGGGAGAAAGTGCAAACTCCACACAGACAGTGACCCGAGGCTGGAATTGAACCCAGGTCCCTGACGCTATGAGGCAGCAATGCTAACCATTGTGACAGCTAGTGCCAGAATTAAACTGAAGCTCTATGCAATTCAGCCACTTAAGGGCAACTGGGCAGCATGATAGCACAGTGGTTAGCACTGCTGCTTCACGGTTCCAGGGTCCTGGATTCGAATCCCGGCTCGGGTCACTGTCTGTGTGGAGTTTACACATTCTCCTCATGTCTCTGTGGGTTTCCTCCCACAGTCCAAAGGTGTGCGGGTTAGGTGATTGGCCATGCTAAGAAATTGCCCCTTAGTGTCCAGGGATGCGCAGGTTAGAGGGATTAGTGGGTATAAAATGTAGGTAGAGGTTGGGTGAACATAAGAACATAAGAAATAGGAGCAGGAGTAGGCCATCTGGCCCTTCGAGCCTGCCCCGCCATTCAATAAGATCATGGCTGATCTGTCGTGACTCAGCTCCACCTTCCCGCCCTCTCCCCATAACCCTTAATCCCTTCTCTTATCAAAAACCCATCAACCCGTTTCTTAAAAATATTTAGCGAGGCAGCCTCCAACACTTCAACGGGTAGAGAATTCCAGAGATGGGATTGTGTACGTTGCAGACTCGATGGGCCGAAGGGCCTCTTTCTGCACTGTAGGGTTCTATGGTTCTAAAGCATGGACCGAGGGAAATAGTCTATCAAGGAACCATACCGACTGGATTCAACTGACAAATCGTGATTGGTAATTTTATTATTGATTCCTCCTTCTGGTTTGTGCAGAAGGTGCAGAAAGACTCACCATGCTGTAACAGGGAACATAAGTCTCAGATATCAGCTATTACTTTGCCACCTTACAGACGTGTTAAACTGCAGTAGCTGCCTTTCCCCTCCCCATCTACTCACTGCCCCCATCTACCTCTGACAAGGCAAAGGGAATGGCATCACAGAAAATTTCTATAACACTTACTGCAGAAATTGAAAAAGCGATTCAAAATAACTCGATTTTGTTTTAAGGTAATTGTGAAAAGTACTAAGGACACTTGAGGTTTTATTCACACATCGAGTGTGATGACACTGTCAGAAAGCACGGGTAGAGGAGGTTCAACTGCAGCTTCCTAAAAGGAATTGGGTACATACTTATAGAGGAAACATTTTAAGGGGCTGTAGGTAAAGATAAGGGGAGTGGGATTAAGTGGGTAACTGTTTCAAAGGGCCAGCATGGGTATGACGGGTGACATGGTGGCACAGTGAGTTAGCACTGCTGCCTCACAGCGCCAGGGACCCAGGTTCGATTCCCGGCCTCGGGTCACTGTCTATGTGGAGTTTGCACATTCTCCCTGTGTCTGCGTGGGTTTCATCCGGATGCTCCGGTTTCCTCCCAAAGTCCAAAGATGTGCTGGTTAGGTTGATTGGCTGAGCTAAATTGACCAGTGTGTCGGGGGGGGATTAGGAGGGTAAAGATAAGGGGTTACGGGAATAGAGACTAGGTGGAATTGTGGTCGGATTTGTGACCTCCTGTGATTTTTCTCTCACTGAGCCTCTCTCCATGCCATGCACTGCTTTTGTCATTGTTTTGCTGAGATTTAAACTTGTCCCTGGAATACTCACCAAGCTAACATCCTCTAAACTCGCACTTTTCCCTTAGTCAGAAGGCACTCTGTGTGAAGAGTCTTTCTGTATCTCTGCTAATTCACTCCATGAAGGGTGAGAATGTGTAGTTCAGGGCCAGGCACCTTGTCTCTGGTCAACCCAGGGACACTCTCAGAATCCCTCTGTTCCTGCCAGGTGAGGTTGTAAGGCTCTCTCCCTTTCCAAGTATTTAGAAATGATCGAATAATTCAGTAGAATACACCTCACCTTCCCTTGTGAAAATTCCTCCCCATCAAAACCACCCTCTTTATTGGGGAGGGGAGAGGCTGGCGTGAACGGTGATTGTGGGGGAAAGGAAGGACATCGACACCAAGAGCCTTAGTGATTCCACAGAGACGAGGTTCAAAGGAAAACCCACAGCAGATCAAAGTCTTTCTGAGTAAGAGGGGAGCGAGATAAACCCCACCCTCACAAGTCAGTGATCAATGGAGTACAATGTTAGCAAGTGTGAGGTTATCCACTTTGGCAGGAATAATAGTAGGAGGGATTATTATTTAAAGGGTGAAAAGCTGTAGCATGCTACGGTGCAGAGGGACCTGGGGGTCCTTGTGCATGAGTCGCAAAAACCCAGTCTGCAGGTGCAGCAGGTGATCAGGAAGGTGAATGGGATGCTGGCCTTTATAGCGAGGGGGAATAGAATATAAAAGCAGGGAGGTCTTGCTGCAACTGTACAGGGCATTGATGAGGCCGCAGCTGGAGTACTGTGTGCAGTTTTGGTCGCCGTACTTGCGCAAGGATATTTTGGCCTTGGAGGGAGTGCAGAGGAGGTTCCCCAAGCTGATACCGGAGATGAGGGGGTTGGACTATGAAGAGAGACTAAATAGACTGGGTCTGTACTCGTTGGAGTTTAGAAGGATGAGAGGGGATCTTATAGAGACGTATAAGATAATGAAGGGGATGGATAGGGTAGAGGTAGAGAGATTCTTTCCATTCAGAAAGGACAGCAGAACTAGAGGGCACAGCCTCAAGATAAGGGGGGGGCAGTTTAGAACAGAGTTGAGGAGGAACTTCTTCACTCAAAGGGTGGTAAATCTCTGGAATTCTCTGCCCATTGAAGTGGTGGAGGCTGCCTCGCTAAATATATTTAAGACGCGGGTTGATAGGTTTTTGGTAGGCAAGGGAATTAAGGGTTATGGGGAGAAGGTGGGAAAGTGGAACTGATCCACTTCAGATCAGCCATGATCTTATTGAATGGCGGGGCAGGCTCGAAGGGCTAGATGGCCTACTCCTGCTCCTATTTCTTATGTTCTTCTGATCTGAAACGAGATGGAGTCTGTGCTAAACTTGGTTTAATCCCACAGCAGGTTTGTTGATGGAGAAGCAATAGCTGCTCTGAGGGGAAGAGCTGGGTGCAGAATTGTTAATGTTTTTTGCTGCTCTGACAGCAGCAAGCTGGGAGCAGGCAGAGTGCAGTAATGATCAGGGAGGAGCACTGCTGAACGGAACTGTTCCTCGAGGCACACACTGCCCACACCACCATGCCAACCTGATCACAGCATTCCAACTGCTACCTCCTCCCAGTATTTTAGTCAAAGAACAACACAGCACGGGAAACAGGCCCTTCGGCCCAACGAGCCCGCGCCACCATCTCAACTTTGTGAGTCTCCCTCTTCCACCCATGACCCTTGTCTAGGCTTATGGCACTCCACATTGGAAACCAGATTGAGGGGAGACTAATTTAGGGACAATTTGTTACACCAATCAGCCTAAATAGCACATCTTTGGGGTGTGGGAGGAAACCGGAGCACCCGGAGAAAACCCACGCAAGCACGGGGAGAATGCGCAAACTCCCACAGACACCGACCCAAATCCATGTATCTGCACAGCAAACAGTGATAGTCACTGAGCTGTCGTGTTGCCCAGCATCTGGTCCAGTTTAAGCGAACACTAACGACGTGAAGCACTAGGCAACTCTCGAAACATCCAAGAGCAGCCCTCGCACGACCCACCGCGTGTATGCCCCTTGTTGGGCAGTCCGAAGCGCCTGTGGATTAAAAGTCTTTAGAGTTGCAGTCAGGATTCCTACTGGTTTCACCTTTTTCCCTGTGTTGTCCCTTTCTTTTTCACATTTTGTAGTTTGGTTTAGTTACCAGAAAGCCACTGTTCAGAGTCTTAGCCAGATAGACAACACAATGGATTGGCCCACCCTGAGATTCCACTGGTGTAAAGGTAAGGCAGAGAAAGCAAAATCTTGATTTTGTATGGTACCCATTGGGCATTCCATAATCCTTTATAACCAGAGAAGTAGCTTAGAAGTTGTGTCACTGTTATGTGATGACAATGTCCTACTGAAATAAATACAGTTTTTCACTGTTTAAGGGGAATGTTTAAAATTCAGTTTTTTGCCACAGATAGTCAGCGTGTCTGGAAAACATTTGGCTCAGATACTGGGAGAGCAGGATAATTTACTCATTTTAGCCATGTAGTGCAGTGTTGATTATGAAAGAGCGAATTGGCTTTTATTTACAAAAAGAAAAGGTCCCCTGGTGTTTTTAATTGTAGGAATGGAAGGTGGGTTTAGGTAGGCAGGGTTATGAGATGATGTGGTTAATGGGAGAAGGAAGATCTGTAGCAAAGAGAAACAGTTTTTCCAGTTCTGGCTGGGAATTCTTTGAAGACAGAGATTTTCTGCAAGCTGCTTTAAAAAAACATTCTCTCTCGTTCTCTGAGAGCTTCAAGACTGACTGCACATTATAACAAGTAATGGCTGCTGACTGTATTTAAAGTGACAATGTAAGTTTTCAGGAGCAATGTTGCTTCTCTGGAACTGAAACAGTGATAAGTTAGAAATTAAAATTGTTTCATTTCATTTTTAATGAATGTCCAACTGCTAAAAGTTAAGCTGTTTCATTTATTACAATTAAACTGTGTTATGAAATAAAAAGTGTGTTTTACTATAAAAGATCTCTAATTTATCACTGCAATTACTCCTGGGACAAAGCATCCTATCCTCACACTTATGCCAAAATAGAAAAATTGTTGGGGTCTAGTCTAGTTTCCGAACGTAATTTGGGATTCTGGCCCAGGGGTCTAATAGCTGTGATACAGAAATATAGAAAATAGGAGCAGGAGTAGACTGTAGTCAGCCCATCTTGCCTACTCTGCCATTCAATGCGATTATGGCTGATCCTCTATCTCAACCTAATGTAAGCAGGCAGCAGCAAATTTTGAGCACTGCAAGATCCCACAAACATCACTGAAATAATGAGCAGGTAATCTGTTTTTGTCATGTCGGTTGAGGGATAAATATTGGCGAGTATAACAGGGATGAGTCCTCAGCTCTTCTTCGAAATTGTGTCCCGAGCACAGACAGATTTACTACCTTATCCGAATGACCACATCTCTGACAGTGCAGCACCCCCTCCGTATTGCATTGGAGAGTCAGTCTGGATTTTATGCATCTCCCAGAAGGGGTACTTGAACCTGATGCCTCTAACTTGAGAGGTGAGTGCGCTACGTCGGAGTCACAGCTAACACAAGTGTGGTTAAAAAGTACTTCAAGGTTTTCAGTCTGTCACTGCAGAGACAGTCTTAGAAATACAGCACAGAAGGAGGCCAATCAGGTCATTGAGTCTGTTAGCTCTCTGCAAAGCAGTCAGTTTCATTCACCCACTCTTATCCCTACAGTTCTAAAAAGTAAAGTACCGGCCAGTCTGCCAGGAGTGGGGCAGAGTGAAGTGGTAAACGTCATAATGCACAGGGTCGCAGACAGAATGGAGGTCCTCAGCAAACAGATCACCTGGCATATACTTGGTCTCCCAGGATCAAGGGAACAGTACCATAATTCTTCATCCTGCTCCAGCCTTCAACACTATTGCAACAAAGCTGAAAGTGAGCTTGAGGAACCAGGCCTCACCTTTCCATACAGGTACCACACCTAGAGTGGCAGTGCAGGGTGATCGACACACTCGGGGTTGGCCACCTGCTTTGTTCTTTCCATCAGTATCTTGGACTATGGAAGTTTGTTTGGCTTTTCCATTTCTCACTCCGCTTTCTGCCTACTTCACCCTCACCTTGCTGGTATCCTTTAGCTACTCACTCCATCTGCCAAGTATTTGATTTCCTACATTTTGTCTCCTTCTGGTTCAATATGTAGCACTCTCACCTTTGAGTCAGGGGTTGTAAGTTTAAACCCCATTCAAGAGACTTGAGCCCAGGATCTAGGCTGGCCCTTGAGTGCAGTGCTGATGGAACATTACACTGCCAGATATACTGTGTCAGCAAGATGTTGAACTGAGATCCCGTCTGCTCTCTGGGGTGGAATTAAGATCCCAAATACAGTATTTGAAGAGAATCTGGGGAGTTCTCCAGGGTTCTGGCCAATATTGATCCTTCAATCCACATCACTAAAACAAATTCTCTCGTCATTACCACATTGCTGTTAGAGAATGTTTGCTGTGTACAAATTGTCAGATGTGGTCCTTACATTACAATAGTGACTGCTTTTCAAAAGTACCTCACCTGGATGGGAAGAACTTTATGATGTGGAGATGCCAGCGTTGGACTGGGGTAAACACAGTAAGAAGTCTTACAACACCAGGTTAAAGCCCAACAGGTTTATTTATAGGAAATGTCACAAGCTTTCGGAACTGGCCATTCCTTCATCAGGTGGTGGCATTTCCTACAAATAAACCTGTTGGACTTTAACCTGGTGTTGTGAGACTTCTTACTGTGTGAAGAACTTTGCCATGGAAAATGCTGTGTTATGGCAAATTTCTTCTTTCTTTCATTGAATAGAAATACTCAACTATCTCCAGTTCTCCATCTGAGCACTTTACAGCTCATTCCATCTCTCCCCGAGAGTTGGTGTGCTTGCATATGTGGCAGCATGCATATGCACATGTACGTGTGTGTGTGTGTGTGTGTGTGTGTGTGTGTGTGTGTGTGTCTTTCCCCATTTTCTGGTTCTCCCTAACTGTTAGTTATTTGCTCTGTTCCAGCTCTCAGGAAGGATCTGCAACACTCCCCCTTTCAGTTTCTAGAACAATCCGCTCTGCTGGGGCAAGTCAAGGATGAGGGGGCGTCACATTAAGAGTGTAGCCAGCGACAAAACGCGAAAGCCTCCTTCCACATGGAATCATGCGGAAATCTGGCACTCTCGCCTAAACGGAGCAGATGCTGGGGGAATCGGAGCTTTCTGGATGGAGATCATTAAATTTATATCGGATAAGTTCATCAAGGCACGTGGACCTAAGAGACCAAAATGGAATTAAAGTACAACTATTTGAATGATGGGACAGACTCGAGGGTGAATGGCCTGCTCTGGTTTCCAATGTTCTTTGCACTGTTGTTAATTACCCAAGAGGTAGGGAGTAGGGAGCAAGATTTATACAAATGAGGCAAATTTGCATTAATCAGTATCTCTGACCCAGAGCTAGCTATGTTTTTCTTTTCTTCATCTTCCATTATTAGGAATCATGTGGAGACAAAATAAATCTTAAACATTATTCACTGTGCTGCTGGAACCTGTTGACTCATTAATGAATAGTCAGAACTGGATGGCCAGTTGATTAACGAGGGGCTTCCAAGTTACATTGAAGGGAAGGTGGTGTTCATGTAGGGATATGGGGATAGGGTCTGGGTGGGATTGTGTTCGGTGCAGACTCGATGGGCCGAAGGGCCTGTTTCTGCACTGTAGGGTTCTATGCTGGTTCTATGTCTGTAGACAAATATACAAAGCAGCTATATATAAATAATAAAAAAGGTATAAAAAAGGCTGGATCAAACCCTGGGCTAAAGTTCTCTCCAGTGAGAAGGGTCGAGAATGAAAATATGGATGCACGGAGTTTTCCAAAATCTTTCAGAACTGGAATTGTACCAAAAGGCTGCAGAAAGGTGATCACAAAAGTCCTGGATGTTTGGGAGTCTGGAGCTGCCCCCACCAAATCCGGCTGCCCTGCACCTTTCACACTTGAAGGAGCATTCAGTGGCTGCAGGCGGGATTCACTTCGCAGGAAGTCCCAGCTTAGAGAGCTGCCGGCCAGTCTGACCGACTGCATGCGCTCAAGTCCCTCAGCAACAAGAGCTGCAGTGGGTAGATAAGGCCGGAGCCCAAGTTCCAGGATTGGATGGCAAGCTAAGTTCCAAGGGTCCTAAGGTGTGGAGGTAGGTGCATTGGCAGTGGTTGACTGGGGTGTCAGGGTAGAGGGTTGGGGGTGGTGGGAAAGTGGCACAGGGAGGCCCAGCAACCACTGGACCTGAAGAGTGAGGCGCCCCAAGTCAGAAGGGGCTCCTGGTGGAAGTGTCACCCAATGCCACTCACCTCCTTCCCAACCAAGGCCTAAAGACCATTCATTTCTGGGCTTCTCCCACACTAGGTAAATCCTATTGCTAGCCTGAAAAGTGAGGCTGGGAGGGACAGCCTCACTTTAGTGGCAACAGGGTCTCAATTGAGGCAAGAGCCAGGCATCCCATCTGAAGCCATGCCCAACCCAAAGTAAAAACTGCTGCAAGATCAGGGCAGGCAGGAACCCAGAGGGAAACCTAAACCTTGAATTTCACACTCGCACCCTCTGCCTGAAATCCCCCTGTAGGGAAGCATAAAGTTCAGGCCAAGCTAACAGACGGGTTAAGTGATGGCGGACTAGTTCTGTTGCTAACCATAAAGAATAACATTGCAAGATTACAAGATAAATATGGCTCTGGAGGATCAGAATAAAGAAACAGGAACACAAGTAGACAATTTGTCACACCGAGCCTGCTTTGCCACGCCATAATATCGTGGCTGAAAATCAACTCCACCCTCGTGTACTATCACTGCATCCCTCAATTGCCTTACTATTCAAAAACCTTTTGATCGCTGTCTCGAAAATGATGAATGACTAAGCATCCAAGAGTTCCAAAGATTCACAATCCTTTGAGTGACATTTCTCTTCATCTCAGGCCAACTACTTCGCAAGGCTGTGACTCCTACACTCTACAGCAAAGGGGAAACATCTTCCCCACATCAGCAACACTATCAAGTTCCTTTCTGAATTTTATATTTTTTATTGAGATCAACCCCTCATTCATCTATAAGTTAGGGTATATAGGTCTAGCTTATGGCTCTGTGAGACTAGGTGATCTGTCAAAAACATCCTTAAAAATCACCAGTAACTTATCCTTGTCCCCCCCATGCCGATCATATGTTTAAGAAAGCCCACCAACGCCTTTACTTTCTCAGGAGGCTAAGGATATTTGGCATGTCCGCTGCTGTGACTGTCATCAGCTTTTATAGATGCACCATAGAAAGCATTCTTTCTGGTTGCATCACAGCTTGGTATAGCTTCCTGCTCTGTCCAAGACCGCAAGGAACGACAAAGGGTCATGAACGAAGCCCAGTCCATCACACAGCCTCCCATCCATTGACTCTGTCTATGCTTCCCGCTGCCTCAGCAAAGCAGCCAGCATAATTAAGGACCCCACACACCCCGGACATTCTCTCTTCCATCTTCTTCTGTCAGGAGAAAGGTACAGAAGTCTGAGATCACATACCAACCAACTCAAGAACAGCTTCCTCCCTGCTGCCATCAGGCTTTTGAGTGGACCTACCTCGCACCAAGTTGATCTTTCTGGCTATGGCTATAACACTATATTCTGCACTCTCTCATTTCCTTCTCTATGTGTGGTATGCTTTGTCTGTATAGCACGTGAGAAACAATACTTTTCACTGTATCCCAATCATGTGACAATAATAAATCAAATCAAACAGTCCTTTGATACACTATGATTTCCCTGATATCTTTATTATAGATTAGCTCCTTTTTTTTAGGTCATTCTCAAGGGTTAGTTCCACCTCCTCATTCCATTGAGAGTGTTTCTCTTTACAATGAGATCTCAGTATACTTTGTGTAACGTGTAACACATTTGAGCTTCTGGACTTTATGCTGCCTTCATTGTCTTTCATTTTGATTTTTGAATGTGGCAAAGTATCACAGCAGATCTGGTTTTAAGTTTAAACTTCAAATTAATTTATTTTACAGTAAGATGACCAAGTACCTTATAACATAGCTCGATATTTGCAGTATATCCCCTTCTAAGTTGAAATTGGGAAAATAATTTTTTAAAAACCACAATTTGAAGATTAAAACTAATCCTCTATAAATAAGTTGTGATTCTATGTACATGTTTCTCTTTCCTTTAAGGAACTTGAAACTGGCCAGTACCTGAAATATAGTGAAATCACAAAGATGCTCTAGTGAATAGATTTTCCAGCTGTCCACAACACAATAGTCATTCTGCTTCATCCCAGAAAATAGAATGATTAGAACTTTCTACATTTGGATTATCTGAACTCCGAAATTCAAACAGGAAGCATCAATCAAATCACAGAATCCTACAGTGCAGAAGAGGCCCTTTGGCCCATCGAGTCCACACCAATGTATGAATGGCCCTGACCTGCCCACCTAATCCCACTTGCCAGCGCTTGACCCATAGTCTTGAATGCTGTGGAATTCCAAGTACTCATCCAGGTTCTTTTTAAAGGATGTGAGGCATCCCACCTCCCCCACCCTCCCAGGCAGTGCGATCCAGACCATCACCATCCTCGGAGTAAAAAAAGTTCTTCCCCAAATCCCCCTTAAACCTACCACCCCTCATTTTTAACTTGTGTCCCTTCATATCTGACCCTTCAACTAAGGGGAACAGCTGCTCCCTATCCACCCTGTCCATGCACCTCAATCTTGTACACCTCAATCAGGTCTCCCCTCAGTCTTCTTTGCTCCAGAGGAAACAACCCAAGCCTATCCAACCTCTCTTCATAACTTAAATGTTCCATCCCAGGCAGCATCTTGGTGAATCTCCTCTGCGCCCCCTCCAGTGTGTTCACGTCCTTCCTGTAACGAGGCAACCAGAACTACATACAGTGCTCCAATTGTGACCTCACCAAAGTTATACACAGCTCCATCATGACCTCTCTGCTTTTGTAATCCATACCCCGATTGATAAAGGTGAGTGTACCATATGCCTTTCTCATCACCCTATTAACCTGGCTTTCTACCTTCAGAGATCTATGGACAAACCTGCCAAGGTCCCTTTGTTCCTCAGAATTTCCCAGTGTCAGACATCTCACAGTATTCTTCCCTGTCAAATTACTCCTTCCAAAGTGTATCACCTCACCTTTTTAGGGTTAAATTCCATCTGCCACTTTTCTGCCCATTTGACCATCTCGTCAATATCTTCCTGTAACCCAAGACACTCAACTTCACTGTTAACCACCCGGCCAATCTTTGTGTCATTAGCAAACTTACTGCCCCTACTCCCCACGAGGCCATCTATGTCATTTGCATAAATGCAAACTGAACACTTCTGTTTAAGTTTAAATTTAAACTCTCTCTATAAAGCTGTAACTAAGAACTGCCACGGCTGTACAGTTTCAAGCATCCCGCTCTGCAGGAAGGATATCAGAGTCATGGAAAAGCTGGAAGAACCAGACACAGAACATTGACTGTGCCTCCCATATACAAGACCCGAAACAAAGCTCTCTTGGCTTTAACCATTGTCCATTGGGAAACTAAAGCAATGAGACAAGGGCTACAAGCTTCAAAGCAGCAGCAGCAATGACAAAATAAATCGAGCAATGATGGGTATGTGATACCATGCTCAGAATGAGCGCAATTAAAATGTGAAAAAATATAGAGTGTTTAAAAAAACCCCAATATTTATTGATGTCACATTCCACACAAATACACAACCATGATCCACAGAGAGGATTTAGAGTTTCTCCTAAACACATTAGAGGCAAGTGGATAGTGTTGGGTAAAGGAGAACAACGGTTTAACACACAGCAGACTCTGTGTTAATGGTAGAGATAGCATGGCATAGTAATAGCGCAGAATATGTTACATTTTTACGCAGGGCAGCACGGGCCTGCAGAGTACGCAATCTTATGGAAAGAAAGATTGTCTTGAAAAGGAAACATTCTAAAATTATTATGGTTGGTTCTGCTGTGATGGCTGGCATTAACAAGCATTGATCTGCCTCAGTGCTCCGAAGAGTTCAGCATGTTGCAGACACCATTCTAGACACCATTGCTACTGAAAGACAAACTCACATCAGACGGCCATGTCTTGGCGACGCTGTCTATTGACTTGTCTTTCAGGATATTATCGATGACTCCACTCCTGCTCCACAGCTCAAATAGTGTCTTCCCATGATGGTAGCCCACTTCCTGTGTAGGAACCATAGGTAAAAGGTCATTCAAGCCAAGCTACGAACCAATGCAAACATTGTCCAAAGATGTGCAGGTTAGGTGAATTGGCCTAGTGTTGTGGGATTAGCAGGATAAATATGCAGGGTTACGGGAATGGGGCCTGGGTGGGATTGTGGTCGGTACAGACTTGATGGACCAAATGGCCTCCTCCTGCACAGTTAGGATTGCACTGATGCACGTTTATTGAAAGACCTGCACTTTTATAGTACCTTGCATAACTTAGGATTTCTCAAGTGGTTCACAATCAACATTGTTCTTTTGAAACGTAGTCACTGTTAAATCATTTTGAAATGTGCCAGCTAATTTTTGGACAACAAGCTCCCACAAACAACTCTGTAACAACGACCAGAGAATCTGTGCTTTGATTAAGGGACAACGTTGGCCAAGACACCTGGAAGAACTCTTCAAACTCTACTGCATTGGGATCATCTATGTCTTTTCAGAGAGCTGCTGGAAGCTCTGAACTTGCCTCTTCAGAAGCTGGAGGGCCCGAAATAGATCTTTGCTGAGCATGTCTGTTTCACCCCGAATTGGGACGAGCGAATGTACGCAGATGCATTTAAATGGCTGCTGCGCGCGGTTCAGATCGTGGCCATTTTTGGGCCTTGGTAAAGTGAGCATCTGTGCGGACGTGGATTGCACTAATCGTTACATGCCCGACTTTACCAAGTTTTTGTGCCTGAAGACAGGCATGATGTAATGATAAAATCGGGCCCTCTGTGTTCTTATTTCCAAACTCTCCAATCCTTTCAAACCCACTGAGAATCTTAAACATTCCAATTCAATAATCTTTCCTTACTCTAAACTCCAGAAAGTATTTACTCAATCTCTCCTCATGGGACAACCCTTTTTCTCAAGCACCATTCTGATGAATCTACTTTGTATTGCCTTGAGGCAAGAGTAACCCAAAACTATATACCGTATCCCACTCGTGGTTTCACCAAAGCCCTGTACAATTGCAGCAAGACTTCCTTCCTCTTTTATTCCAAATCCGTTAAAGGCAGACATTCCATTTCATAGAATAAATGGTGCAGGAAGCTGCCATTTGGCCCATTGAACCTGCACCAACCACAATCCCACCCAGGCCCTATCCCCATGCATTTACCCCAGCTAGTCGTCCTGATACTAAGGGGCAATGTAGCATGGCCAACCCACCTAACCCCACATCTTAGGACTGTGCCTGTTTGCTGAATTGGTTTCTGTACCTGCGTGTTAACTACCTGTGTTTCGTACGCAAGGATACCCAAATTCCTCTGAACGCCAACATTTAATAGTTTCACACCATTGAAAAATATTGGCTCACAGCTTCCCCAGTGAGGCAGTCTCTGCCAGATTGACACTCAGTGAATTTACCCGCCTTGTCACTGCACAGCTCCAATCTCACACAACCATCCACACAAGGCTGGGGGGAGGGGAGACAGGAGCTGTGCAGCGTTTTCCTGACACTATCACAGGGCAGAGTAACCGGGCTGCTATGGATTCTGCTGGAATATTGTTCTGCTAATGCCAACTTTCCACAGCATCTCCTGGTGCTTTGAGTAACTAGAAATATTCTTAACCCATCATGTTTATACAGTAGTAGTGTCACACAACAGAAGGGTGGATGCCCTTAGTCTAACCATGGGACTTCAGTTCTGGGTGAGGGTACTGTTGTGGACTGCAGGTAGAATGGTGAGGATGAGGCCAAGTAGGTTTCTGCCTTTTTCAGAGATACCCAACAGTGTAGGGGGAGGCCATTCAGCCCATCGACAACAATCGCACCCAGGCCTTATCCCCATTATCCTTCACATCTACCCTGTTAATCCCCCAATGCTAGGGTCAATTTAGTATGACCAATCCACCTAACCTGCACATCTTTGGAGTGTGGGAGGGATGATGTGGAGTGTTGCCGGCGCTGGACTGGGGTAAGCACAGTAAGAAGTCTGACAACACCGGGTTTAAGTCCAACAGAATTACTTGATAGTAAACTCACAAGCTTTCGGGGTTTCCCTCACCTGCCGAAGGGGTAAACCTCGAAAGTTTGTGAGTTTACTATCAAATAAGTTGGTTGGACTTAAACCTGGTGTTGTCAGGCTTCTTACTGTGTGGGAGGGAACCACAGCACCCAGAGGAAGCCCACGCAGACATGGGGAGTACGTGCAGGCTCTGCACAGTGACCCGAGGCCGGAATTGAACCCCTTGCTACATCTCGGCAACTGCAGGTATTCTGACGGGTAACTAACCAGCAGCTGCAGTTTCCCAAAGAGCGACGCTAACCCTCAGAGCTTCACCACAGACTCCGACAAAAATCGGTCGATAACGGGAACTCCACTTACCATAATCTCGTTAAACTTGCCAAACTCCAGTGTGCCGTAGCGATCGATGGGCGGCCGAATGTACTCGCAATAATCGCTGTTCTTCACCACCTCCAGCTGCCGCACACAACAAACGTAAGCAAGGCGGGTCTGAATCTCCGCCATGCCCAAAACCTGCAGCAATAACAGAATTTCATACATCACTCTGCTTGAGTAAGGGAGGGCAAGTGATACTGGTGCAGGTACTGCACACTGTGGCCATAAGATAATAGTTATCGTTTAACGTTATGAAGTGGCACATATAGAATCACAGAAACCCTACAGTGCAGAAGGAGGCCATTCAGCCCCATCAATCCTGCACTGACAACAATTGGGCGGCACGGTAACAAAGTGGTTAGCACTGCTGCTTCACAGCTCCAAGGTCCTGGGTTCGATTCCCGGCTCGGGTCACTGTCTGTGTGGAGTTTGCACATTCTCCTTGTGTCTGCGTGGGTTTCCTCCGGTTTCCTCCTACAGTCCAAAGATGTGCGGGTTAGGTTGGTTGACCATGCTAAGAAGTTGCCCCTTAGTGTCCAGGGATGTGTAGGTTCGAGGGATTACATAAGAACATAAGAAATAGGAGCAGGAGTAGGCCATCTGGCCCTTCGAGCCTGCCCCGCCATTCAATAAGATCATGGCTGATCTGTCGTGGCTCAGTTCCACCTTCCCGCCCTCTCCCCATAACCCTTAATCCCCTCTCTTATCAAGAACCCATCAACCCGCTTCTTAAAAATATTTAGTGAGGCAGCCTCCACTTCAACGGGCAGAGAATTCCAGAATTCACCACCCTTTGAGTGAAGAAGTTCCTCCTCAACTCTGTTCTAAACCGCCTCCCCTTTATCTTGAGGCCCCTAGTCCTACTGTCTTTTTTGAGCGGGAAGAGTCTCTCCACCTCTATCCTATCCATCCCATTCATCATCTTGTACGTCTCAATGAGATCTCCCCTCATTCTTCTAAACTCTAACGAGTACAAGCCTATTTAGTGGGTATAATATGTAGGGATAGGGGGGTAGGGCCTGGGTGGGATTGTGGTTGGTGCAGACTCAATGGGCCAAAGGGCCTCTTTCTGCACTGTAAGGTTCTATGTTCTAATCCCTTCCAAACCCTATTCTCGTATCCCCACTTATTTATCCTGCTAACCCTCCTGTCACTAGGGTTAATTTAATATGGCCAGTCAAGCTCACCTGCACATCTTTGGACTGTGGGAGGAAACCGGAGCACTCGGAGGAAGCCCACGCAGACACGAGGAGAACGTGCAAACTCCACACAGACAGTGACCCGAGGCCAGGAATTGAACCCGGGTTCCTGGTGCTGTGAGGCAGCAGTGCCAACCACCAGAAACATGAACAGAAAACGCGAGTAATGCTCAGCTGGTCATAGCTCCTCTCTTATTGCGGACAGTCTCCAGCACTTTCTGTTATTACCTCCGATTGCCAGCGTCTGACATAATTTGTACTTGTTGGAAGGATAAGTTAACTCATTCCCGTCCCCTCAGTGGGTGGAAGAAGTGGCTATAAATACAAGATTAAACACAGGGGCTCCGGGATGTACTTTGTATAGGCAGGTTGCTGCTGCTGAGAATTGGAAGACTCGTAAATTGATTTCTTGGGTTAGTGGCTGAAACACAAACCATCGGTTCTCAACCGTGCGTGCGTCAGGACATCATTCTACACCATAAAAACATTTTGAGGCACGTCTCCTATTTCCTCTGAACTGTTCCCTAGCAAAAGACTTTTTGGGGCAATTTTGAAGCCCAGGTTTGCCGCTGCAGGCGCGTGGCCACAGAGATCACCAGCGGCACGCGGCCGCAGAGACCGCTGGCATTAACTCTGCCAACTTCCACTATCTGATTAGATGGATGGATGAAAGAAAGGAAAGGGGTTGAAGAATAATGGAGATGGAGTGGGGAGAAGTTTATTTATCAATGCCATTTTAGGCTTACATTAACACCAATGAAGTTACTGTGAAAATCCCCTAGTCGCTACACTCCGATACCTGTTCGGGTACACGGGGGGGAGAATTTAGCACGACTAACGCACCCAACCAGCACGGCTTTCAGACTGTGGGAGGAAACTGGAGCGCCCGGAGGAATCCCACGCAGATACAGGGAGAACGTGCAGACGCCACACCGACAGTGACTCAAGCTGGGAATTGAACCCGGGTCCCTGGCCTACTTGGATCGTTTGGGACAAATGGCTTGTTGTAACCTCCAAGTATGAGTTTTAAATTTGCCGCATGTCCCAGCTAAACCATCCAGGTCATAGCTGAGATCAGTCATTGGCTTTAAGGGGCTGGATTCAGCCATCAAATATATATTATTTGAGTGAGATATAAATATATATAAAATCCAAGTGATATATATGATTAATGATAATTCAGATGGTATGTTACGATATGTGAAATTGAAGTTATATATCTCTAGATAAATACATATGATTGGAGTGATTATATATTAGAACATAAGAAATAGGAGCAGGAGTAGGCCATCTAGCCCTTCGAGCCTGCCCCGCCATTCAGTAAGATCATGGCTGATCTACAGAAGGGTGGAGTGATTATATATTTCATGTATGTATGTAGTGATTTTATATGTGTGGAGTAATTGTATATAGAAATGACTCCATTTGAATATCTTTGTCATCTGTTGAGTTACAGAAGCCACTGCCCTTTATCTAAAGCTTGTGCTGCTCATCACTTCATTCTTCAATAGCGTGGAAAGTTCCTCTCAGGATTGAGTTAACAGTGAAAGGTTGCTGATCATTTCACTGCATTACGTTCATCAAAGGCAGCAGGTACAGAAAGGCAGAGTTCTGTTGAATTTGCTGCTGAAGCCATGCTGATGTTAACTCTAGACTGAACTGCTCCATCTTCCAGGTCAGCCTCCCATATTCTACACTCCAGAAACCCAGCGTCATCCAAATCTCTGCAAGTGTCCTTAAAAGCACCAAGTCCGGTTCACCCATCACCTGTTAACCATCACTGGATGCTGCTTATGCAATTCCTTGATTTTAAAATGCTCATCCTGGTTTTCAAATCCCTCCACGGCCTCACTTCTTTCTCCATCGTGCCCTCCAGCTCCATAATCCTAACACATATCCACGCTCTTCCACATCTGGCTTCTTGAGCATCCCAGATTTTAACTGCTGTGGCTGTGTCGACACCCTAAAGCTCTGGAATACACTCTCCAAACCTCTTTGCCTCTGCTCTTCTCTTCCTTAGAATCACACAATCCCTACAGTGTTGTAAGGAGGTTTTCGGTCCATTAAGCCTGCACCAAAAACAAGCTCACCCAGGCCCTACAGATTCCCCTAACCCCCTGTTTACCGTACTAAACCACCCAACACGCACACCTTTTGATTGAGGGGGGAAACTAGAGGACCTGGGAGAAACCCACACAGACATGGGGAGAACGTGCAAACTCCACATAGACAGTGACCCGTGGCTGGAATTGAACCCGGGTCCCTGGCGCTGTGAGACACAGTAAGAAGTCTGACAACACCAGGTTTAAGTGATAGTAAACCCACAAGCTTTCGAGGTTTCCCTCTTCGTCAGGTGAATGAAGAGTTCTGGCCTCAGATAGAGCATATAACAGCACAGACAGTTTACAGATTACTGATTAGAATGCGAATCTTTACGCCTAACCTGCTGTTCAAGTCTTAAAGTGGCCGACAATGTGAGTGGAAGGAGCACTGATCACAGGTTAAAGAAATGTGTATTGTCTCCAGACAGTACAGTAAGTGAGGTTTTACAAACCCAGGCAAGTCACGGGGGAGGGGGGGGGGGGGGGGGGGTTACAGATAGTGCGACATGAATCCAAGATCCTGGTTGAGGTCGTCGTCATGCGGAACTTGGCTATCAGTCTCTGCTCAGCGACTCTGCGCTGTCGTGTGTCATGAAGGCCACCTTGGAGAATGCTTACCCGAAGGTCAGAGGCCGAATGCCCATGACCACTGAAGTGTTCGCCAACAGGAAGGGAACAGCAGTGCTGAACACTGTGCCACACGCTTTCTTTAAGATGCTGCTTAAAACTTCTACCTTTGATCAAGCTTTTGGCTACCTGCCCTACTCTTATGGAGTTTAGTGTCAAACTTTGCTTGATAATGCTGCTGTGTTGCCAGGATGTTTTAATCCAGTGCATTGAAGGTATTTATAAATATTAGTTGTTGCTGTTAGATGTCATCGCTCACTTGATCCCGTTTGCCACACTAATTACAAACCACCTCCCCATACACCTCCCCACTTCACGCACAAGGCTGGCAATGGTCCGAAACATTTCATTCTGCTATTTACCTTCACTTTTGCTGCCCAAGGATTAAACCGTTTCCATAGCAACCACCAGCCAGATAGCGAGTCCCCATAATTTGTCAGATCCGTTTCGTCCTGGCTGCCAACATCAATTGCTATCACGACCTTTGCACCCATAGACCGGGCAACATCAGCTGAGAAGGGAAGAGAGAGAGAGAGATAAGTGAGCTTCAGTGAAGACAAAGCTTCCCAACCCAGGGAACCTGGCTGCCAGACTGAGTGAACAGTGCCCAATCATGTAGGAAGTGACCACACCCTCCAACCTCTCTAACTGGAGAGAGCAGCCACCTCTTTGTGGAAAGCAATGCTTCCCAGGAGACTAAGGAAACCCAGCATGTCCACCACGTTTCTCACCAACACACACAGATGCACCATACATCCTTTCTGAGTGTACCAAAGCTTGGTATGGCTCCGGATCTGTCCAAGACCGCAAAAAGCTACAAAGGGTTGTGAACGAAGCCCAGTCCATCACTCAAACCAGCCTCCCATCCATTGACTCTGTCTACACTTCCCACTGCCTCGGAAAAGCAGCCAGCATCATTAAGGACCCCACGCACCCCGGACATTCTCTCTTCCACCTTCTTCCGTTGGGAAGATACAAAAGTCTGAGGTCACGTATCAGCCAACAGCTTCTTCCCTGTTTCTGTCAAGCTTTTGAACGGACCTACCTCGCACTAAGCTGACCTTTCTCTACACCCTAGCTATGACTGTAACACTACATTCTGCACCTTATCTTTTTGCCCTGTGTGCTTCATGAACGGTATGGTTTGCCTGTATAGCACACAAGAAACAATAATTTTCACTGTACACTAATACACATGACAATAATAAGTCAAATCAAAAACATAAATGACTAAGGATAACAACCAATTATAGTTTGTAGTCTGGCCCACATTCCGCAGCTAAAAGACGTTAAGGTCACATCAACACTTTACCACCACGCAGAGATCACATTAACAGAGCTGCGGTGAAGTCCACTTCCAGTCCTGCTGTTTGATTCCCTTGGTGGGTATTTGGAGAGACTAGAAAAGCTGGGACGGAGATGGTTAAGTGAATAACTGGGACGGAGATGGTTAAGTGAATAACTGGGACGGAGATGGTTAAGTGAATAACTGGGACGGAGATGGTTAAGTGAATAACTGGGACGGAGATGGTTAAGTGAATAACTGGGACGGAGATGGTTAAGTGAATAACTGGGACGGAGATGGTTAAGTGAATAACTGGGACGGAGATGGTTAAGTGAATAACTGGGACGGAGATGGTTAAGTGAATAACTGGGACGGAGATGGTTAAGTGAATAACTGGGACGGAGATGGTTAAGTGAATAACTGGGACGGAGATGGTTAAGTGAATAACTGGGACGGAGATGGTTAAGTGAATAACTGGGACGGAGATGGTTAAGTGAATAACTGGGACGGAGATGGTTAAGTGAATAACTGGGACGGAGATGGTTAAGTGAATAACTGGGACGGAGATGGTTAAGTGAATAACTGGGACGGAGATGGTTAAGTGAATAACTGGGACGGAGATGGTTAAGTGAATAACTGGGACGGAGATGGTTAAGTGAATAACTGGGACGGAGATGGTTAAGTGAATAACTGGGACGGAGATGGTTAAGTGAATAACTGGGTCACACGAGGAGCTGGACAGCCTCTTTCTGTGCTGTAAGATTTTATATTCCAGTACGAGTTCCCTTGATTTGGGAGCTGGGGGCACATGCTATAAACTGCTGACGTTTTGACAGGCCAATGAATCTGCTGAGCTGGCAGCCTGATTACTACCAATGAATAAAACAAATCGATTACATTTTTCTCCTTTTTCTGCTAGAGGAAGGGAGGAGGGGGAGGGGAAGGAAAACAGTTCTGCTCTGGGTGATCACACAGCCTAACTATCAGGCGAGGACAGGAGTAAACTGCGCTGTGCCCACTCCCACTATCAAGTTAAATAATTGCTGTCACACACTCTGAGGCTACTTGTATGAAGAATGGCTGTTACCCAGATAGGTACAGCACTCAGTGGGCAAGGCACAGCATGCAACCACCAGGGGACAGAGAATGTGTTAATTGTACAGTAATTGGGTATTTGATCGTATTCAAAGCGATGGATGTTATCCGGGGAATCACGTGTGCGCCTATAAATAGGAACAAAATGAAAGTGCGGTTGCTGGATGAGATGGTACATGTTTGTAATGTGCCCCTCTGGATAAAAGCTTAACTGCACGAAGCTTCGGTTCCAGCTTTATCCTTCATCATTGAGTTGTCTGAAATAGCATACAAGAAATTGGCTAAAACTTATAAGCTCATAAGATATAGGAGCAGAATTGGGCCATTCAGCCCATCAAGTCTGCTCAGCCATTCGATCATGGCTGATATGCTCTTCATCCCCATTTTCCTGCCTTCACCACCCCCTCCCAAATACCCCTTAAACCCGTTACCAATTAAAAATCCATCTAACTCCTCCTTAAATTTACTCTGTCCCAGCATCCACCACACTTTGGGGTAGTGAATTCCACAGGTTCCACATCCCTTTGGGAGAATTAGTCTCTCCTCAACTCTGTTCTAAATTTGCTATCCCTTATCCTAAGGCTGTGACCTCTCGTCCTAGAATGTCCCACAAGAGGAAGCATCTGCTCCACGTCTACTTTATCCATACTTTTCACCATCTTGTGTACGCCAATTTGATCTCCCCTCATTCTTCTAAATTCCAGAGAGTAAAGGCCTGAACTGTTCAATCTCTCTTCATATGACAAACCCCTCATCTCTGGAGTCAACCTCGTAAAGAAAAACTCAACCCCTGTAAAACAAAATACAACCTCAGGACGTTTGGACATGGATTATGCTTCAGAAAACGTGTACTTCGCTGGCCGTAAAGCATTTTGGAACGTTTTGCTGTTGTGAAAGGAGATTTAGAAATGCAATTCTGTGTTTTGCTCTCTGACGTGCACTCAGGCATACCTGGAACCTACCTGGCAGGTTATTGATATATCCTCCATCCATGAGCAGGTGACCATCCTTTGGGTCACAGAGAGGAGGTAGATAACTCGACAAGGACATACTGGCTCGACAGTATCGCCACAAAGAGCCTGGAAATGAGAACAAAACACTCTCAATAATCAATAACACTCTTGCACGGCCAGGGAGGCAATGCAGCAGAGCACCTATTGTGGGGCCAGCATCCCGGCATCCAGTATCTCTGCTGAGTCTAGCATACAGGGAGGGACCACTTATACAACGCTCATTTATGTACAATGCTTAAACAAAATAGTGAGGACTTCAACCTTGGGCAGCAAGGCTGGAATTCGAAAATAAAAACAGAAAACCTTGGAAATAACATGGAATAAAAAAAAAACAACTCCATATATGATTCAAAACTGGTTCAAGCTCCTGAGCACATCACCCTGGCTGAGGGTCCAGAACGTGCTGAGGGATGGAGGAGGGTGTACACGATTGTGATAAAGACTTGCGAGAGGGTGGTGGTGAATGTGTAAAGGGTCAACATCAGGAGCATCTGATTCTGATGTAACTATGATTAAATGTTACATGATTAAGTAACCAAACAAGTGGAAAGCTCAATGCAGCACTGTGTAGAGTACTGAGATATACACTGATCTGCAAATCTACAGGAATGGTTCTATAAATAGCAGTCTATTGCAGCATGCTTAGGGGTAAACAGGCAAACCCTAAAGAAATCCCATGTAGACCCAGAACACAAAGCAAAATGAGAGAGGTGCCATCTTTCAGCAAACCTCCCCCACCATTCACTATCATGGCTGATCACGCAGTTTCGGTATCCCACTCCAGCTTTCTCAAAGGTGCCATCGATTCCCAGCTTAGGTCACTGTCTGTGTGGTGCTTGCACATTCTCCCCACGTCTGCCTGGGTCTCCTCAGGGTGCTCTGGTTTCCTCCCACAATCCAAAGATATGCATGTCAGGTGGATTGGTCATGCTAAATTTTTCAGGATATTGACAAACCAAGACTGCATCTCCCCTCTCAAGGATCCCATGGCACTGTTGTGATGGAGAGGTGTCCGGGCCGTCATTTATTCCTGAACCAATAGCATGAAATAAAGCAAAAGAAAATAGCAGCAGAGGTAGGCCATTCGGCCCTCCAAACCTGCCCCACCATTCACTATCATGGCTGATCACGCAGTTTCGGTATCCCACTCCAGCTTTCTCTCCATATCCCCTTGATCCCTTCAGCCACAGGAGCTATGTCCAGCTCCCTCTGGTACGTATCTAACAAACTGGCCCCGCCATGACCTCGCTGCTGTTTTTGGGACTTTACTGTGCACACATTGGCTGCTAAGCTTCCATTACAGCAGTGACATCAGTTCAGAAATTACTCGATATTTGACGTAAAATGCTTTGGAAAGTACACAGGCTGCAAAAGGCATGGTGCAAAGGTCAAGTCTTTTACTGTAATAAAAGGGTCTGAATTGAAATGCACTTCTTCAAAGTATAACCTGGCCCATAGCTCCAACAATTCTGTTCTATTTTACACACCTTAATTACTGGTCTGTCACATTTTGCCGAGGAGTCCACGCAGAATGGGAACTTTTAACAGAAATGCCACCATGCCTTCTGCCAAGTTACGCCCCGGGGGCTGGCTACAGGCTTAGGCCTAATGCCTTTAAATTTTAGCAACATGTCAAACTTCACTGCGGAAAGCGAGGGAAAAGAATGACTCAAATTCCCACTTGTGATTGACACCCAGGGATCCTGCCTAGTAAGTACATGTAAGCATGTGAGTACAGGCAAGCTCAGCTGATGTTTCATCCTGTGAGAACAGTCTGCTGACATTCACTGCTTGTGCCTACACGCGAGTCAGGCGAGAGAAACATCAGAGGGTTGTGAGCCACAGAATCTCAGCAGAAAACAAAACGTAAGACAAAGAACAAAGAACAACACAGGCCCTTCGGCCCATCGAGCCCGCGCTGCCCATTTTAACATTGTGAGCGCCCTCCTCTACCCATGATCTTCGTCTACACTTATTGGGGGAGATTGAGGGAAGACTAATTTAGGGACAATTTGTTACACCAATCAGCCTAACAGCACATTTTTTGGGGTGTGGGAGGAAACCAGAGCACCCAGAGAAAACCCACGCAAGCACGGGGAGAATGCGCAAACTCCCACAGACACTGACCCAAATCCATGTATCTGCGCAGCAAACAGTGATAGTCACTGAGCTGTCGTGTTGCCCGTCAGTTGGTCCAGTTTAAGCGAACACTAACGACGTGAAACATTAGGCAACTCTCGAAACAACATCCGAGAGCAGCCCTCGCACGACCCACCGCGTGTATGCCCCTCGTTGGACAACAAGACGAGCTGTAATGGGCAGGTATTGGAGCTATATAATCCAGAAGCACCCTATTGCAGCTTGTTAAATCAAAGTGACACCCTGTGTTGGTGATGGATGAGAAGGAAAACACAACTTATTAAAGGGAGAATGAAATGGGAATGGCACGGTGGCACAGTGGTTAGCTCTGCAGCCTCACAGTGCCAGGGACCTGGGTTTGATTCCCAGCTTAGGTCACTGTCTGTGTGGAGCTTGCACATTCTCCCCACGTCTGCCTGGGTCTCCTCAGGGTGCTCTGGTTTCCTCCCACAATCCAAAGATATGCATGTCAGGTGGATTGGTCATGCTAAATTCCCCCTCAGTGTACCTGAACTGTGGGAACTAGGGGATTTTCACAGCAACTTCATTGCAGTGTTAATGTAAGCCTATTTGTGACGAATAAATAAACAAAAGAATGAAACACAAGTTCCTGACAAACTGTGCTTGTCACTTTCTAAAGCCAGTCTGTGTTTATGTATTTCCCCAAAGAAACGATCAAATAATAACAAAATGTTCAGCGAGCATTTGTGCAGAAATTCAGATCATTCCCAGCAAGTTCTGCATTTTACAGCCCTTCCCAACAACCACTTTATTCCAGCTACAGCAGTGCGACTGCAAGCTCTTGTCAATTAGTCTGATTCGCTCGTGAAATGTAATTATGACCTACACACGTTAATTGTAAATGAGCTTGGCATTCTGTATTCTCATTAGAAGAATACACACGCTGGTGAATTTAAATGGCAAATGAACTTCAATACAGCGAAGTGCAGGGTGGCTCATTTTGACTGATGAAATAAGGAGGGCACTTATTCCTTGGAAGGTAATAAACTAAATGAAGCAGGAGCAAAAAAGATCTGGGAATACAGAGAAATAAATCTGCCCCAGACGTAAGGCAGGTTGATAGGCCATAAAGCAAACAAACAAGGAACAGGCTGAACAACCACATGGATGGACTTTGTTGCTGTTTTTCGGTTTAAACCATGATATTGTCCTAAATTATGTCTATGCTGGAGACCCCTCATCGAGGGAGCGTCTTTGGCTCTGATAATGTTACCCATTAATTATTCTTAGTTTTTTTGGTCTGGAAAAGCCAGACACCATGTTTTGTTGCTCTCCCTAAATGCAAGGGAGCTCTCAATAAAGGGGTGGATATTGAGAGGAGCACAGGGACTGAGAGACATTTGGAGAGCTTGTCCACAGGTCCCTGAAGGTGGCAGGAAAGGAAAAGAAGGTAGTAAAGAAAGCTGATGTTTATTGCACAAGACATTGAATATAAAAGCAAAGAACAACACAGCACAGGAAACAGGCCCTTCGGCCCAATAAGCCCACGCCGCCATTTTAACATTGTGAGTGCCCTCTTCTACCTATGACCTTTGTCTACGCCTACTGGACTCCACAATAAAGGAATTATAACCAGATTGAGGGATGCCTAATTTAGGGACAAGTTGTTAACACCAACAAATTGTCCCTAAATTGGTGTTAACAAATTATCCATTTTCCAGCAGGGATGTAATGCTGGAAGCATAAGCTGCTAATTAGGCTGACCTGATTGTAACCTCAACTCCACGTTCCTGCCTACCCCCAATAACGTTTCACCCCCTTTCTTATTAAAAATTTATCTTGCTTTGTCTCCCTACTTTAGTATTCATTCACTTCACAATAAGTGATAACATTCTATTCACTTTACTAAATACTTGCTGTTCCTTCACAATGGGGTTTTTGCGATTCATACACAAGGACACCCAGATCCCTCTGTATCTCAGAGCTCTACTATCTCTCACCATTTAAATAATAAGCTTCTTCATTGTTCCTGCCAAAATGGATAATTCTGAATTTTCCCACATTATACAAATTTTCTCTTTGCCCATTCGCTTAACCTATTTATATCCCTCTGTAGCCTCCTCACAACTTACTTTCCTATCTTTGTGTCATCAGCAACTTTAGCAATCATGCCATCTGCCCCTTCCTCCAAGTAATTTATATAAATTGTAAAAGATTAGAGGCCGAGCCCTGATCCCCACCACTCATCAGATCATGTCAGTTAGAAAAGGAACGATTTATGCCTACTGTAAGCTAGTCAATCTTCTATCCATGCCACTATGTTAACCCCTAAACCATCAGCTTTTCTTTTTTTGCAATAAACTTTGATAAACTACCTTCTCAAATGCCCTCTGGAAATCTAAGTACAGAACCTCCACCAGTTCCCCCTTTATCTACAGTTCATGTTATTTCTTTAAAGAGCAATAAATTGGATAATTAGAATTTCTCTTTCACAAAACCATGCTGACTCTGCCTGAATTTTTCGAACTGCCTTTCTATAACAACTTGAACAATAGCTTCTAACACTTTCCCTATGACAGACGCTAAGCTGACTAGCCTGTAGTTTCCTAATTTCTGTCTCCCTCCCATTTTGAATAAAGGAGTTACATTCCAAACTAATGGAACCTTCCTTGAATCCTGTGAATTTTGGAAAATTACACCCACACACTATCTCACCACCCACTTCTTTGAGACTCTGGGCTGAGGTCCATCAGGAACTGGGGACTTGTATGCAGCTCCAGCTTGGTAGCACTTAACAGAGGGTTGTAATTTTCCTGAGTTCCTCCCTCTCCTGATTTATAGCTATTTCTGGGATGTCATTCCTTATTTTCCAATATTAATTCCCCAGACTCATTTTACATAGCTCTGAATCTCACTTTGTTAACTCCTTTCCTATTTAAATATCTGTGGAAACTTTGACTTTTTTTTAAAATAGAGATGGAAAATGTTGGAAATCCAGAGGAGGCTGGTTAGTTTCTGGAAGGAGGAACATTTTTGGTGTCTAATAATGCACTGAATATCATGGTGAATAAATTACATTCAAAACTATCAACTCAGTGTCCAGATGTGGACAGGCCTGTAAGGGGTGCAGGTAAAAATGGGTGGGGAAGCAAAACAGCTGGAATAACATTGGATGCCATTACTAAAAACAATATTTATTATACAGAAATGAACTGGATTGAATATAGGGTGGAACATCTGTCTGACAGGTAATCAAAGCTTGTATGATTCTAACACACATCCTCAGTATGTCTTTCCATTATTTCCTGTTTGCTGTTCAGATATCCAACATTTTCTGTTTTCTTTCTTTTTCTCGATACTGTCTGATGCTGAGAAAGAATCCTGGGTATAAGGGCAATTGATGGGAAGCCTATCCTCCTGGGTACGCCCCAGGGGTTTAATCTCCTGGGTACGCCCCAGGGGTTTAATCTCCTGGGTACGCCCCAGGGGTTTAATCTCCTGGGTACGCCCCAGGGGTTTAATCTCCTGGGTACGCCCCAGGGGTTTAATCTCCTGGGTACGCCCCAGGGGTTTAATCTCCTGGGTACGCCCCAGGGGTTTAATCTCCTGGGTATGCCCCAGGGGTTTAATCTCCTGAGTGCGCCCCAGGGGTTTAATCTCCTGGGTACGCCCCAGGGGTTTAATCTCCTGGGTACGCCCCAGGGGTTTAATCTCCTGGGTACGCCCCAGGGGTTTAATCTCCTGGGTACGCCCCAGGGGTTAATTTAGACTTAGAACTTTCTTGTTTATCACTGGCACAACATTAAAAACTTACAGAAGCCCATTACCCAGATATAAGGAAAGGATATCCTAGTCAGGGATGTTGCTACTGAGCAGCAATTTACTTTCTCTCCAAGTACTTTGAGGGATTCTTCAATCCTGTTTAAAAGTAATTGTCAATGCATTTTATGCATGCCAGTAAGCCACTGGATGTACTAACTGCATCATCTTTGGACTGAACAGGTCTCTGGTACATGTTAAAATAAAGACCCAAGTATTAGCTTTGGAACCAATGATTGTCTAACATAAAAAATATTTTCCTATGACTTTGGAGAGGAGAAGGAGCTGTACTTGGATAGGGAAATGCTCCTTAGAAGGCTCTCTGTCTTATTGCCATGAGAAAAATACCATCATAATTCTAGGACACCTCCTATGAAACATAAGGAATAGCCTTACTTGCTCTCAAACTAACTGACAAGACGAGGTTCCATTTGGCTGGCTCAATGAATAACACACTGGCCTCAGGCAGAAGGTTGTGGGTTGAACCCCCGAGACTTTCTACTCCAGGCTGAATGTCCAGTGAAGCACTGTGAAGGTACTCTCTTTCAGCTAACATGTTTAACCAAGGCTCCTTATGCCCTCTCTAAAGGATGTGAAAGATCTTGTGGTACTATTTTGAGGAACAGCAGGGCCATTATTCCTGTTGTCCTGGCTAATATTTATCCTCAATTAACTGCTTGGTAATTATTGCAATGCTGTTTGTGCGGGTTTGCCGCATGGAAAATAGCTGCCACCTTCCCTACAGTACAACATTGGCCACATTTCAACAGTACTTCATTGGCTGAAAAGCACACAGATGTTTGGTGGTCGTGAAAGATGCTATATAAATGCAAGTCTTTTCTCTTCCTTTTCAAAATTCATCACAACAACTCCAACATGAGGAGAAGCAAGGGTATCATTGCTGCAACAGGAATTCACTGGACCACCAAATGGATACAGTACCAATTCTCAAGCTGAATTGCCCCTTAGTGTTAGGGGGACTAGCTAGGGTAAATACGTGGGGCTATGGGGATAGGGGCTGAATGTGATTGTGGTTGGTGCAGACTCGATGCTAAATGGCCTCCTACTGCACTGTGGGGATTCTATGATATGTTTCAAACTCTCAAAGGGACAGTGTTCCAAGGGTTTTGCTCCCATAAAGGCGATTTTTAATCCAAATTTATCAATAGGAGCAAGATCACCACCACACAAACCAGCCTCCCATCCACTGACTGTGTCTACACTTCCCGCTGCCTCAGAAAAGCAGCCAGCATAATTAAGGACCCCTCACACCCCGGACATTCTCTCTTCCATCGGGAAAAAGATACAGAAGTCTGAGATTGTGTACTAACCGACTGAAGTACAGCTTCTTCCCTGCTGCTGTCAGACTTTTGAATGTACTTATCATATATTAAGTTGATCTTTCTCTACACCCTGGCTATGACTGTAACACTACATTCTGCACTCTCTTCTTTCCCTTCTCTATGAACGGTATGCTTTGTCTGTATAACGCAAGAGCAGCAATACTTTCCACTGTATACTAATACATGTGACAATAATAAAATCAAATCAAATTGGGTTCAGAGGAGCAAACATGGGCTAGGACTGAGGTGGCAAGTGGCATTCCTCAGAGAAAAATCTACTTGAGTATTTTATGGGTGAACATCGAACGCTACAGTGCAGAAACAGGCCCTTCGGCCATCGAGTCTGCACCGAACACAATCCCACCCAGACCCTATCCCCACATCCCTACACATTTTACCTGCTAATCCCTCTAACCTACACATCTCAGGACACTAAGGGGCAATTTTAGCATAGCCAATGAACCTAACCCGCACATCTTTGGACTGTGGGAGGAAACCGGAGCACCCGGAGAAAACCCACGCAGACACGAGGAGAATGTGCAAACTCCACACAGACAGTGACCCGAGCCAGGAATCGAACCCAGGACCCTGGAGCTGTGAAGCAGCAGTGCTAACCACTGTGCTACCTTGCCGCCCTAAATGTAGATGTGGGAGATGTGAGTAGATGTGGGAGAAAGCTCAGAGTTTTTGAGGTGCCACAATTCACTAGGCTGATCACATTGACAATTTAAAAATGGAGTGGGGGGGGTTAAATGAGGGGACAGAGAAGGAGAGAGATGAGCAGGAGAAGGAATGGAATTGAAATTTTAGCTGGGAGGTGTCTCCAAACCGAATCAGCTGGGCAGAGGTGAGGAATTATTGAGTAGCACAAGGTGTAGTGGAATAGACACAATGACCTGAGAAACACATCGAATCAGAACAATAAACAACCACTGGATGACCAGGACCTTCTCACACTCATGTTTTACTAACTTGCCCTCTGGGGTCAGGTTCTTTCCTCTGTCACAGGTGTTGGAAACAAAATGTGTTGCGCTATATGACTTGTAAGGAGAGGCATGCTATCAACTGCTTTACTTCACTGACAGTAAACCAAACACACAGAACAGAAAGACCAATTAAAGCTAGGGTGACAAGCGAAAGCATCAGGACACCGCGTTGTGGCTTTGATTTGTTGGAAACAGTCACTGCCAACGCACTTTCATCTTTCAAATGTAGACAAGGCTTTCCCTTTTGTTTTTAGCTGCACTCCGATTAGAGGAAAAAGCTTGCTTTATGACAGTGTCACACAGCCATCAAGTTATTGAGAATCCTTCAAAAAGCTTATGTTTTACAGATAACACTTGGCAGGAAATGTCGCAACCTGGATTATAAGTCAATAACTTGCATCTGTACAAAGCCATTAATGCAATAAAATATCTCAGGGTGCTTTACAGCAACATTAAGAAACATTTGACACCAAGCCATGTAAGGATAATGAACCAGAATGCTTTACATAAATTAAGATTCCCTTCGCACAAATCCCTTTTTTCTCCTCCTTTCTCTCAAAGTGTCAGGCTATTATTTTTCCAAGGGCTGTTCCATTCTCCCATGTCATGCAATGCAGTAGCTTTCTTTTGCAGGATCGACACAGTGGTAGCACTGCTGCCTCACAGCGCCAGAGATCTGGGTTCGATTCCTGGTTTGGGTCACTGGCTGTGTGGAGTTTGCATGTTCTTTCCGTGTCTGCATGGGTTTCCTGCGGGTGCTCATCCCCCTCCTCCTCTGCCCCCTCATTTAACCCCCCCCCGCCCCATTTCTAAACTGTCAATGCGATCAGCCTCGTAAACTGTGGCATCTCAAACACTGAGCTTTCTCCCACACCTACTCAAGCAGACTTTTCTGAGGAATGCCACTTGCCACCTCAGTCCTAACTCGTGTTTGCTCCTGTAAACACCTCTGAGCCCAATTTGATTTGGTTTTATTATTGTCACACGTGTTAGTATACAGTGAAAAGTATTGCTTCTTGTTTCCTCCGACAGTCCAAAGATGTGCCGGTCAGGTGGATTAACCATGCTAAATTGCCCCTTAGTGTCAAGGGGAGTAGTTAGGGTAAATGTAAGGGGTTATGGGGGAGAGAGCTTGGGTGAGATTGTGGTCAGTGCAAACTTGATGGGCCAAATGGCCTCTTTCTGTGCTGTAGGATTCTATGATTCTACATCACTGTCATATTTGGACTTGATCCAGTTTCATGAATAGAGTGTACGTGTTTCCCTTCCTGCCTCCAACCAGTATGTCTTTGTGATGAATGGTGACATGTGTTTTCACACCCCTTGAAGTGTGCTGGCAATTGAATAACCTCAGCAACAAGCATCTGAGAGTTTGAAACTAAAGTGGGTTATCGATTCTCACACACTCACCCTGAGTTTAAACACGACTAGATTTATAGAACCCTACAGTGTAGAAAGAGGCCTTTCGGCCCATCAAGTCTGCACTGACCACAATCCCACCCAGGCCCTATCCTCATATCCCTACACATTTACCCATTAATCCCTGTAACCTAAGCATCTTAGGACACTAAGGGACAATTTTATCATAGCCAATCAACCTAACCCACACATCTTTGGACTGTGGGAGGAAACCAAAGCACCCGGAGGAAACCCACGCAGACACGAGGAGAATGTGCAAACTCCACACAGACAGTGACCCGAGCCGGGAATCGAACCCAGGTCCCTGGAGCTGTGAAGCAGCAGTGCTAACCCACTGTGCTACCGTGCCGCCCGACATCTCACACATGCACAATGATTAGGTACAGATGAAGGTGACGTACATCTACAGTTTACAATGATCTTGGTCTCTAATTTACCCACAAGGCAGGTGAACAACTGGGCGGGTTTGGGATGGCCAATGCCTTTGATTCAGGGTGACCCATTCACCCTGATAATCAGCTGATTGGTTCAGAGAGGGGAATGTAACCAGATCAGTGTGAGAGGTTATTTTGTGTTGGCCCACCTTTAAACAAAGGGGTGAGTGTGCATTTCCCAGGTGGCTATGAATGTCTATATTTAATTAGGTAGTTGCTTGAGATATGGTACTGTCAGTAGCTCAAATTAAGGTCACGTTAAAGGCCACATGATTTGCAGCAGCCATTTTGATAGTCTATTTGTGTCCAGTTTATTAAAATTATTCACAACATACTGGGGAACGACACAGTCTTCACTTGATCATAGAATCTCTACAGTGTAGGAGGTGGCCGTTTGGCCCATCAAGTCTGCGTTGACAACAATCCCACCCAGGCCCAATCCCTGTGACCCCATGTATTTATCCTGCTAGTCCACCTGACACTAAGGGGCAATTTAGCATGGCCAATCAACCGAACCTGCTCATCTTTGGAACGGAGGAGGAAACCCACGCAGACACAGTGAGAACATGCAAACTCCACACAGGCAGTGACCCGAGGCTGGAATTGAACCCAGGTCCCTGGTGCTGTGAGGCAGCAGCGCTAACCCACTGTGCCACCGTGCCGTGATGCTCTACACACGCTGCTTATAGCGGAAGTGACTGGTTAGTTATCAGGAGCACAGGCGGTGGCTGATGCCTCTCCCTCCCCACGTCTGCAGTCCAGCAGAGATCAGTCAGCTCAGATCAGGCTGGTGATATTCTGCTCAGTGGGGTTCAGTGCATTTACTAATCATGACCTTGGCACAAAAGCTCCTTCTGTAAACATGACGCGGATCACGTCCACAGCAGCCAGGCTTTGTGAATTTCACAGAAGTAGTCTTTGATTTCAAGGCATTTTTGAAGAAGAATACAAGAATGGAATCGAGCTGTGCGATTACACACTTGAAACTGGTACAATCAAGCTAGAACAAGCATCAGTCTCTGCATGCTACGGCTCGAACTATTATAGATGTCGCACAAAGTTCCACGCAAGAGAAAGGTAAAATACTGCAGCTGATGGAACTTGAAAATAAAATCGAAAAGGCTGGAAAAACTCGGCAGGTCTGACAGCATCTGTGGAGGGAGAATAGAGCCAACTATTGACTCTGGATGGGTCATCCAGACTTGAAACATTAGCTCTATTCTCCCTCCACAGGTGCTGTCAGACCTGCTGAGTTTTTCCAGGTTCTGTTTAAGTTCCATATGACTCTGGCCTACATGGATAGATTCAGCCTGGGTTTCATTAAACAGCGACACACACAAGGGGTTAATAGCCTATTGCTGCTCTTCTGTTCCTCAATCAGAGCGGGAATTACAGATGCTTCAAATGGTCACAAAGCTACTGAGCTGGGGTCGAGTTCCACAGGGGAACAGGAATCTGATGTAACCTGCTGGATCTCCTGTACAACAATGGCCACTGCATGGAAGCAGCATCAATGGGGACTTGTGAATCAGTCCAGGGAAGCATGTGTGCCATCGGGGATGTGAAAGAACCAGGGGAACTTCAAGTAATTGGTGGTGGGGCAGAGTGGGGGTGGAGGTGGAGAAGGGTTGGGTTGGGGCTGGTGGGGCAGGGTCAGGGTGGATAAGAGTTAGGGTTGGGTTGGGGGCTGGAGGGGCAGATTCGGGGTGGGGGTGGAGAAGGGTTGGGGTTGGGTTGGGCCTGGTGGGGCACAGTGGGGGTGGAGGTGGAGGTGGAGAAGAGTTGGGGTTGGGTTGGGGGCTGGAGGGGCAGGGTCAGGGTGGGGGTAGAGAAGGGTCAGGATTGGGTTGGGGGCTGGAGGGGCAGGGTCAGGGTGGGGGTGGAGAAGGGTCAGGGTTGGGTTGGGGGCTGGAGGGGCAGGGTCAAGGTGGGGGTGGAGAAGGGTCAGGATTGGGTTGGGGGCTGGAGGGGCAGGGTCAGGGTGGGGGTGGAGAAGGGTCAGGATTGGGTTGGGGGCTGGAGGGGCAGGGTCAGGGTGGGGGTGGAGAAGGGTCAGGCTTGGGTTGGGGGCTGGAGGGGCAGGGTCAGGGTTGGGGTGGAGAAGGGTCAGGATTGGGTTGGGGGCTGGAGGGGCAGGGTCAGGGTGGGGGTGGAGAAGGGTCAGGGTTGTGTTGGGGGCTGGAGGGGCAGGGTCAGGGTGGGGGTGGAGAAGGGTCAGGGGGTTGGGTTGGGGGCTGGAGGGGCAGGGTCAGGGTTGGGGTGGAGAAGGGTCAGGATTGGGTTGGGGGGCTGGAGGGGCAGGGTCAGGTTTGGGTCAAGGTAGCAAACATGTACTTCAATACATTTTTAAAAATAGGATTCCAAGTAAAAGTTAAGTTTCATTTGCACAGAATTGAAAAAGGTTAAGTTAATAAGGGCTTTCACTGAAAATTATCAATTTCCTGGGACATTATTTAAGCAGGGAATGTATCCATTCATATGATCAGATTGCAGCATTGTAGAGCTCTCACTAGCTCCCAAATCATTTGAGGTGATCTTGTTAATGCGTACGCACTCTCCACAATGGGTTTAAGAGCTCTCATGTCAGTGATGGCTAATGTTATTCACCGGTTACCTACGGCAGGTGTCCCCTGCTGGGAGTGAGGAAGGTCAAGGTGCACTCACCATCTGTATGGACACGCATGGCTGATGCAGTTATATCCGTGGTGATGTTGAAGTAAGGAATCCACAGGTCCTGAAAAGTGAATGGGAAGTACGTGTTCGGTGATTAGAAAGGCAACACAACCCCTGATTCAACTCTTCCCTCACCAAAGAGTTCTCATTTCAGTAAAAATACCACTACACTGGGAGGGAGATTGGGAGTGACTCTACCTTAGACAGATCTCTATATAAATATTTTGTCCTAACAGTACATGTTTGACCGATGCAAAGACAAGACTAAGATGTGCAGGTTAGGTTGATTGGCCATGCTAAATTGACCCTAGTGTCAGGGGGGATTAGTAGGTTAAATATGTGGGATTACAGGAACAGGGCCTGGGTGGGATTGTGGTTGGTGCAGATTCGATGGACTGAATGGCCTCCTTCTGCACCATGGGGATTCTATGCTGATTTCCTCATGCCAAAACACGCCACAATCATGCGATCACTGTTCTCAGGACACTGCCATTTTGAAACAGGAAACCAGGGAGAATAGAAGCTTCCCAATTATTTTGCAAGTCTATTCGGAGAGTGGCCAAGTTTATAAAGATCAGCGAGGTGCCAGCTTCAACTGCCAGCTCGAGTTGACATTGTGTTATCGGGAGGCTGATGCTAAATGAAACACACCAGGTTCCGTGCATCAGAACAGCTTGTCCAGTGCAAAATGTTCTGAGTGTCTGCTATTGTATGGTTGTAAAATACAGACCAGTTACACAGCTTCAGAGACGAGTGAGTGAACAACTATAATTACTTGCATCTATAAAATGTCCTGAACATATAAAACACTGCAAGGCTGCTAATAACTAGCAGTAAGATGAAAAGAATGCTGAGCCACAGGAGAGTTCAGGAACCTTTTGAAATAGTCTGAGCCTTGAGAAGGTTTGTAAAAGAGAAGGTAGGCAGAGAGGTTTAGGGAAGGAGCTTCGAAGGGCTGGGTCTGGACATCTGAAAGCACAGGTGGGGACAGGAGGAGAGAGTGGCTGCACAGAAGGTTAGAGTCAGAGAAAAGGAAGGCTTGCATTCACGTAGCCGCCTCCACAAGCTCAGCCACTCACAAAGCGCTCGACAGCCATTGAAGTGGTTCTGAAGCTGAAATGGAGGAAACTCTGCAAATGGCGGCACGGTAGCACAGTGGTTAGCACTGCTGCTTCACAGCTCCAGGGTCCTGGGTTCGATTCCTGGCTCGGGTCACTGCCTGTGTGGAGTTTGCACATTCTCCTTGTGTCTGCATGGGTTTTCTCCGGGTGCTCCGGTTTCCTCCCACAGTCCAAAGATGTGTGGGTTAGGTTCATTGGCTATGCTAAAATTGCCCCTTAGTGTCCTGGGATGTGTAGGTTAGAGGGATTAGCAGGTAAATGTGTAGGGATATGGGGATAGGGTCTGGGTGGGATTGTGTTCGGTGCAGACTCGATGGGCCGAAGGGCCTGTTTCTGCACTGTAGGGTTCTATGTTAGATAGGACAGAAGGAGACCCCCATGCCCAAATGTGAAGATTGCAGATTGCAAATTTAAGATGCTGGAAGTTAGAAAATAAATTGGGGGCAGGGGGGGCAGCACATTGGTTAGCACTGCTGCCTCACAGCGTCAGGAACCCCGGTTCAATCCCTGGCTTGGGTCACTGTCTGTGTGGAGCTTGTACATTCTCCCCATGAGTTTCCTCTGGGTGCTCTGATTTCCTTCCACAGTCCAAAGATTATCCCAGAGGGGTAATTTACAGAGACTAGCTTGAGTAAATGTATAGGGCTATTGGAATTGTGCCGGTGGTGGGGGGTGGGGGGGGAAACGACGCTGATGCAAACTCGATGGGCCAAATGGTCTCCTTCTGCACTGTTGGGATTCTATGAAATGTCATTTACAAGGGTGGGACTGATGAGCGTGGGAGATTGGTCATAGAAGCCAGAGAATCCCACCCAGGCACTACTCCCGTAACCCCCACATATTTATCTTGTTAATCCCCCTTGCACTAGGCATGGAAAGAATTCCTGCGTCCAGGGCTTTATGGAAAAGGCATGAAGAAAAGCCAACAAGGACACAGGAATAACTGACTGGATGTGACCAGAGCATTGTTCAGTTTTAGCAGTGGAGGAGGTTACTGTCAGTTCTGAAGAAGAGTTACGTTGGATTTGAAACATTAACTCTGTTTCTCTCTCTCCCCACTTGCTGCCAGACCTGCTGAGTTTCTCCAGCATTTTCTGCTTCTATTTAAGTTATTGGCAGAGCCAGGCAACGTCACAGAATAACTCATGTTGGTGATGGAGACAATGTAAGGCTTGATGCTCAGCCCAGTATCAGACAGGCTAAGATTTTAGCAGGTTCCTAAGGGGTCAGGGAGAGGAATGAATCAATGTCATGGGAGTGGAGACTGTGGCTTTGTTCTTCCAATGTTCAGCTGAAGGAAGTTACGACTCATAGAACATAGAACACTAGAGCACAAACAGGCCCTTCGGCTCCAAGTTGTGCCGATCATATCCCTACCTACCAGGCCTATCTATAACCCTCAATCCCACTAAATCCCATGTACTCATCCAGAAGTCTCTTAGAAGACCCCAACGAGTTCGTCTCTACCACCACCAACAGCAGCCAATTCAACTCTCTCACCACCCTCTGAGTGACTCATCCAAGACTTGATGCCAGGGTGATATCAGTGCTGTACTGAGCATGTTGGCAGCTCAAGAACAGGACTGGAGGAGAGGGTTATTCCAGCTAGTTCCAGTACTGATGGGTTCATCTCTTACCTCTATTTGCTTGTCCTTAAAGGTGTTGCTGATGCTGCTGTTAAAAGATGATCCTGAGAACATCGAGGTGATTGGATAGGTCAAATCTAGCACTTTCTTGAAAACATTTGTCATTTCCTGTTAATTTAAATGAAAAATCATTAGCCACAGTGATTCACTTCAGACGCATAATAGGTAATACCCCTACCTCCAGGCCGGAAGGTCCAGGTGAAAGTTCCATGCCTGGACCTGATGACCATGGTATGAGGGCTAATGATGTGGTCCTGCAGGCTGATAATTGGCCTAAGAATCCTTCCATCACTTCGCCAGTCTGCATCTCAACTCCAATAATCTGCCTTTCGGCCCATCGACTCTGCACAATCCCACCCAGGCCCTTGACGTCCTGACCTAACAAAATTCCCTCTTGCTGGGTTTTCAGCATTCCGATTGTCCGAGTATCCACGAGGGGAAATAATTCCACATTCCCACTGCACTGTGTGGTTTCATTCTCATTTTAAGATTAAGGTCCTTTGTTTTGGATTTTCCCAATTGAGGGATGGTCATCCGTGTGTTTAGACTATTGAATACTTCTTTTATTTCAAGTTCCTCAATCACATTATCCTCAACCTTTCAAACTAAAGGAAATAAACCCAAGTTAAAGCCACTCACGCTAACAATTTAACTCTTTACGGGTCAGTATAGTTTTGCTAAACCTGCACTGCATCTGTTCCAAGGCCAAAGCACCTTCCCTGTGGTATAGTGCCCAGAACTGATCAGTCCAGGTGGGTATCTGGTCAAGGCTTTGCACAACAGAAGCAACCCTTGTAAAATAATGGTCCTTCGATTATTTTTTGCACCTGTGGATCAGCTTCTTGCTGATGTCCCTGGGCACCCAAATTCCATTGCATCATTACAGTTTATAGTCACATCATTTGAAAAATATTGATATGACATTTTGGATTCCAACTGGGTCCCCACACTGAACTCCATCTGACAATTTTGTTCACTCATTTAAACTGTTCATGTCCTTTAGTGACTTTCTGCTACCATCTGTGCAACTTACTGTTCCTCTAGTGCCATCTGGAAATGCAGATACATAAGCTTACTCAAGTCATTGATACAAATGGTGAGAAGCTGACGCCTTAGTACAGATCCCTGTGGAACACCATTTGTCACATCCTGCTGATCAGAAAGCAACAATTTTATCTCTACCGCTACAGAATCCCTACAGTGTGGAAGGAGGCCATTCGGCCCATTGACTCTGCACAATCCCACCCAGGCCCTATTCCCATAACTCCACATATTTACCCTGCTGATCCCCCTAACACTAAAGTCAACTTAGCGTGGCCAATCCACCTAACCCGCACATCTTTGGACTGTGGGAGAAAATGCATGCAGACAAAGGGAAAGTGTGCAAACTAACTCCGTGCAGTGACACTGGACATATTAGCGAGAGGCAACATGGTTTTGTGAAGGGGAGGTTGTGCCTCACTAACTTGATCGAGTTTTCCAAGGAAGTGACGAAGATGATTGATGTGGGTAGGGCAGCGAATGATGTCTACATGGACTTCAGTAAGGTCTTTGACAAGGTCCCTCATGGCAGATTGGTGCAGAAGGTGAAGTTGCATGGGATCAGAAGTGAGCTGGCAAAGTGGATACAGAACTGGTTTGATCATAGAAGACAGAGGGTGGAAGTGGAAGGGTATGTTTCTGAATGGAGAGCTGTGACAAATGGCATTCCTCAGGGATCAGTTCTAGACTTTTGCTATTTGTAATATATTTTCCGCCAAATCATTTATATAATTGGATTGATTAATAAGTTTGCGGATGACACAAAGGTTGTGGCTAGCGATGAGGACCTTCAGAGGATACAGCAGGATATAGATCGGTTGGAGACGTGGGCAGAAAGATGGGAGATGGAGTTTAATTCGGACAAATGTAAGGTAATGCACTTTGGAAGGTCTAATACAGATAGGAAATATACAGTAAATGGCAGAACCCTTAAGAGTATTGATAGGCAGAGGGATCTGGGTGTACACAGGTACACAGGTCACTGAAAGTGGCAATGCAGGCAGAGAAGGTAGTCAAGATGGCATACGGCATGCTTGCCTTCATCAGCCAGGGCATTGAGTTTAAAAATTGGCAAGTCCTGTTGTAGTTTTATAGAACCTTAGTTATTCTGCACTTGGAATATAGTGTTCAATTCTGGTCGCCACACTACCAGATGTGGAGACTTTGGAGAGGGTACAGGAAAGATTTACCAGGATGTTGCCTGGTATGAGGGCATTATGTGGGTATGCCAGCGTTGGACTGGCGTAAACACAGTAAAAAGTCTGACAACACCAGGTTTTAGTCCAACCGATTTATTTGATAATATTCTCACAAGCTTTCGAGGTTACCCTCTTTGTCAAGTGAATGGAGAGTTCTGGCCTCAGACAGACAGAGCAAACAAAGCACAGACAGTTGTCTGTGCTTTGTTTGCTCTGTCTGTCTGAGGCCAGAACTCTCCATTCACTTGACAAAGAGGGTAACCTCGAAAGCTTGTGAGAATATTATCAAATAAATCGGTTGGACTAAAACCTGGTGTTGTCAGACTTTTTAATGAGGGCATTAGCCATGAGGAAGGGTTGGAGAAACTTGGTTTGTTCTCACTGGAGCGAAGGCTGAGGGACGATCTGATAGAAGTCTACAAGATTATGAGGGGCATGGACAGAGTAGATAGTCAGAAGCTTTTTCCCGGGGAGGGGGAGGAGTCAATTACTGGGGGGCACAGGTTTAAGGTGCAAGAAGCAAGGTTTAAAGGGGTTGTATGAGGCAAGTTTTTTTTAAATAGAGGGGGTGGGTGCCTGGAACTCGCTCGTGGGGTGGGGGCGCAGCACACAGTGGAAGCAGATACGATAGTGACTTTTATCAAATTTGTTTTGACAAATGCATAAATAAGATGGGAATGGAGGGATATGGTCCCTGAAAGGGTAGGTTTTATTTTATTTCATTTGGGCAGCATGGTTGGTGCAGTCTTGGAGGGCTGAAGGGCCTGTCCGTGTGCTGTAATTTTCTCTGTTCTTTGAGGCTGGAATCGAACCCGGGTCCTTGGCACTGTAAGGCAGCAGTGCTAACCACTCTGCCACCCCAAGGTTATCTCTGATTCCTCGCGCTGTCATCTTTGTTGATGATGAATTGTGTGGAACCTGATCAACGTCTTCAGTAAAGCAACATCTATAAAATCTCTACTGTCCACCTTGTTAGTGACGTCCGCAAAAGAATTCAACACTTGCGTTGGACCAGAGGCCACAATACCAATTCCCACTATTCCACCTCCCCACTTACACACAAACCTGTAAAATACTGCACAGTAAAATAGAAGACCAATAAAGAATAAGGATATTTACACCCAAGTCTCTAAACTCAAACCAAGATCAAGTAGTATTGATCTGGTGTCTTTTGCAAGTGAGAACAGCTGTCATGCATAACACAGTCACGAGCATGAGACCAGCTTCCGAGAATTCCAGTCATGCATTCTTTTCAGGAGCTGAACGACAAGAGGCTCTCTTGCAGGATTACTGATTTAAGTAAACAAACACAGTGGGTTAGCACGGCTGCCTCACGGCACCAGGGACCCGGGTTCCATTCCTGGCTTGGGTCATTCATTGTCTGGGCAGAGGCTGCACATTCTCCCCATGTCTGCGTGGGTTTCCTCCCACAGTCCGAACGACGTGCTGGTTAGGTGTATTGGTCATGCTAAATTCTCCAACAGGCACTGGAGTGTGACGACTGGGGGAATTTTCACACCAACTTCATTGCAGTGTTAATGTAAGCCTACTTGTGACACTAACAAACTTTAACACAATTAGTGCCAGTTCCTTCTCGCAGCTAGGCAAACAATACAAAGCACTGCCAACACTTGGATGTTAATACTTGCTAAATTATCCACCTCGATGGAGGGCTGCAGGAGGACTTGGGCAGATTAGGGGAGTGGGTAAAGAAGTGGCAGATGGAATACAATCTGGAAAAGTGTGAGGAGAGGCACTTTGGAAGGAGGAATGGAGGCACAGACTATTTTCCAAATGGGAAAATGCTCAGGAAATCAGAAACACTTGGGAGGACTTGGGAGTTGTTTTCAAAATTCTCTTCAGGTTAACGTGCAGGTTCAGTCGGCAGTTAGGAAGGCAAATGCAATGTTAGCATTCATGTCGGGAGGGCTAGAATACAAGGGCAGGGATGTACTTCCGAGGCTGTATAAGGTCCTGGTCAGACCCCATTTGGAGTACTGTGAGCCCCATATCTAAGGAAGGATCTTGGAAAGAGCCCAGAGGAGGTTACCAAGAATGATCCCTGGAATGAACAGCTTGTCACATTAGGAACGGTTGAGGATGCTGGGTCTGTACACAGAGTTTAGAAGAATGAGGGGGGATCTTATTGAAACTTACAGGATACTGTGAGGCCTGGATAGAGCAGAGAGGATATTTTCACTAATAGGAAAACCTAGAACCAGAGGGCACAACCTCAGGCTGAAGGGATGATCCTTTAAAACAGAAATGAGGAGGAATTTCTTCAGCCAGAGAGTGGTGAATCTGTGAAACTCTTTGCCGCAGAAGGCTGTAGAGGCCAGGTCATTGAGTGTCTTTAAGACAGAGATAGATAGGTTTTTGATTAATGCGGGTGTCAGGGATTATGGGGAAAAGGCAGGAGAATGGGGATGAGAAAAAAAATCAGCCATGATTGAATGGCGGAGCAGACTACATGGGGCAAGAGGCTAGTTCTGCTCCTAAGTCTTATGGTCTTATTTCACTGCCTCTTCCATTTCATTGGCACTAATTTGCATGGAAGAGTGTTCTTAGCCAGCTAGCCTGTTTCCACTGTCACGTCCATAAGACATGAAAGAGATCATAAACTGTGTCAATCAAACCTTACTTCCTGCTTATTTTGAGATGGACTTAGTTGGACCAAAAACATGACTGCTACAAGTCACATGATTTGCAAGTTGGCAAACAGAAATTACAGGACAAAGTTCAAACCTCACGTTTGGCGAATCTCGCACTTATTGTTTTGAGAGTCATTACAATCAAACAAGGGAGCAGCAGGTTGTCTGCCTCCCCAGTCTGGACTTATTACAAAGAGAGGGCCATCAACGTTTGCTATACTTGTGGAGGAGCTTAAGGTAAACAATGTTTTTTGACCAGAGACACAGAAACTGATCATTAACTTGAAACTGACTCAAAGGGCAATATCACATGACCCAAGATCCTCCGGCTTTTGAAAAGTTTTAATGCCACATTCCTGGACTTGCATGGAAATCTACTGTTAACACCCAGCTCTGCCGAAGGGTCGTCCAGACTCGAAAAGTTGGCTCTAATCTCTCCTCACAGATGCTGTCAGACCTGCTGAGATTTTCCAGCATTTTCTGTTTTTGATTCAGGTTCCAACACCTGCAGTATTTGCCTTTAACATCCTCATCTTGTTTCATCATCACCAAATTCCCAGGAATTTGGCAATTCTTATTTTTAGCTAGCTAGACTTTAAACCCTACATGAAGGAACCTTACTGGGCTCTGACATTCACATGGATTCCTATCCACATCTTTGGTTTTTTTTTTAAAGTTTGTCCTAGTTGTAAAGCACATTTATTTTCTATCTCATTCTTGAACAACGGGCCAATTCACCCCCAGGTTTGAATGTACAAGTGGGAAAACAGCCTATTTTAAGAACTAAAACAGACAGACTTCAGAAAAATGAAGGAGTTCAGTTTGTCTCTCCCCTGTCTCTGCTTCACCATCCAGAGGGTAACAAATTGAAGATGTCAACAGCTGAACGGCTACAAAATTTCACGAGGAAAATATGAAATAATGATTTAAACCTTGACAGTGTTTTGATCCGTCACAGCTCTATCGTCATTTTCTAACCACAAGAAGCAACATCAAGCTTTGTACCTTTGGCAGAAGCAGCTGCTGCCACTGGGACTGAAAGCAGATTCAGAGCAAGAGCACCAAGCATAGTTATTTTACATGGATGGCTATGGTAGTTGGCATTGAATATAAAAGTAGGGAGGTCTTGCTGCAGCTGTATAGGGCATTGGTGAGGCCGCAGCTGGAGTAGTGTGTGCAGTTTTGGGCGCCCCACCTGCGCAAGGATATTTTGGCCCTGGAGGGAGTGCAGAGGAGGTTTACTAGGCTGATACCGGAGTTGAGGGGATTGAGCTATGAGGAGAGGCTGAATAAACTAGGCTTGTACTCGTTAGAGTTTAGAAGAATGAGGGGAGATCTCATTGAAACGTACAAGATGATGAATGGGATGGATAGGATAGAGGTGGAGAGACTCTTCCCGCTCAAAAAAGACAGTAGGACTAGGGGGCACAGCCTCAAGATAAAGGGGAGGCGGTTTAGAACAGAGTTGAGGAGGAACTTCTTCACTCAAAGGTGGTGAATCTCTGGAATTCTCTGCCCGTTGAAGTGGTGGAGGCTGCCTCGCTAAATATTTTTAAGAAACGGGTTGATGGGTTTTTGATAAGAGAAGGGATTAAGGGTTATGGGGAGAGGGCGGGAAGGTGGAGCTGAGCCACGACAGATCAGCCATGATCTTATTGAATGGCGGGGCAGGCTCGAAGGGCCAGATGGCCTACTCCTGCTCCTATTTCTTATTGCTGCCTCACGGTGCCAGGGACCCAGGTTCAATTCCCAGCTTGGGTGATAGTCTGTGTGGAGTTTGGATGTTCTCCCCGTGTCTGCCTCCCACAGTCCAAAGATGTGCAGTGGCCATGCCTTCTTAACCACCTTATCTAACTGTCCTGCTGCCTTCAGAGATCTATAGCCATGAACAAAAAAGAGTTTGTTCTGAAAACTGCTATTTTTTGTTGCAGTGTCCATAGTTCTGACACATTCTCTGGCACGGTAGCACAGTGGGTTAGCACTGCTTCTTCACAGCTCCAGGGTCCTGGGTTTGATTCTCGGCTCGGGTCACTGTCTGTGTGGAGTTTGCACATTCTCTTGGTGTCTGCGTGGGGTTCCTCCAGGTGCTCCGGTTTCCTCCCACAGTCCAAAGATGTGCAGGTTAGGTTGATTGGTCATGCTAAGAAATTGCCCCTTAGTGTCCAGGGTAGCGGAGGTCAGAGGGATTAGTGGGTATAATATGTAGGGATATGGGGCTAGGGCCTGGATGGGATTGTGTTCAATGCAGACTCGATGGGCCGAAGAGCCTCTTTCTGCACTGTAGGGTTCTTTGATTCTCCCTCCCTTCAGTTCTAAAGAAGAGCCAAAGGACTCAAAATGTTCCCTCAGTGAGAGATAAAGAGTTGACATTTTTCCCCTTAGCGTCACGGGAACAGCTAGGGTAAATACATGGGATTATGGGAATAGGGCTGGGTGGGATTGAGGTCAGTGCAGACTTGATGGGCTAAATGGCCTCCACCTGCACTGCCGGATTCAATGGTGAGAGTTTCTTCTTCAATTCAGTTCCAATCTGTCCAAGCCCACCTTGGTAATGTCTCACTCCACCCCCACCAACAACTCAAGCCCATTTACTGCTGCAACTCTCATCTGCGCCTTTGTCAGTTCCAATCGCAAGTATTGCAATGTTGTGCTGGCCAGCCTCCCGTCCTCCGGCCTCCCGTCCTCCGGCCTCCCGCCCTCCGGCCTCCCGCCCTCCGGCCTCCCGCCCTCCGGCCTCCCGCCCTCCGGCCTCCCGCCCTCCGGCCTCCCGCCCTCCGGCCTCCCGCCCTCCGGCCTCCCGCCCTCCGGCCTCCCGCCCTCCGGCCTCCCGCCCTCCGGCCTCCGGCCTCCAGCCTCCCGTCCTCCAGCCTCGAGGAGTTCAGTTTATCCGGAGCTCAGTTAGCCGGATTGGAACCTGCCCCAAATCTCCTACATTCATCGCTCTCCTGCTCAGCGGCCTAGATTGATACTTGGTCAACAAAACAGCTCTACTTCAAAATGCTCATCCTCATACACAATCCTTTTGTGCTTTCTATCCCTGCAGCCTCCTCCAGTTCTGCAGAACAGAGGTGGACACTAAAAGGAAATAAAAGAACATGCTGACAGCAGCAGCAGGAGAATGCGAGCTGGAAAATCAGCCCTGATCATGCTGAACAGTGAAGCTGTCTCGAAGGATTTAATTATCTGTTCCTTCCCCTATTTCCCATGTCCTTATAAATATTTGAGCCATCTGCGTTCCCCCGACTCCGACTTTTTGATCATCTCTGCCACATCACTGCTGACCAGGATATGGAGATGCCGGCGTTGGACTGGGGTAAGCACAGTAAGAAATCTCACAACACCAGGTTAAAGACCGACAGGTTTAACCACAGTCCAAAGATGTGCGGGTTAGGTTCATTGGCTATGCTAAAAATTGCCCCTTAGTATCCTGGGATGTGTAGGATAGAGGGATTAGCAGGTAAAATGTGTAGGGATATGGGGATAGGGTCTGGGTGGGATTGTGTTCGGTGCAGACTCGATGGGCCGAAGGGCCTGTTTCTGTACTGTAGGGTTCTATGTCTATGTTTATTTGTTAGTACAAGCCACTAGCTTTCGGAGCGCTGCCCCTTCATCAGGTGAGTGGGAGTTCTGTTCACAAACAAGGCATATAAAGACACCAACTTAATTTACAAAATAATGGTTGGAATGCGAGTCTTTACAGGTAATCAAGTCTTAAAGGTACAGACAATGTTAGTGGTGAGAGCGTTAAGCACAGGTATTGGAGAGGAATTACAGCAGAGGAAGATCCTGTGTATACGGAAGGCTTGTCTGTAGGTTCACAGGTTGGAGCAAGACCTCTACACTGCACAGGACCTTCAACCGAACTAGATACTTCGATGACATTTTCTTTCTTTGGACTCATGGCGAACAATCATTGAAACAACTATATGACGACGTCAATGAGTGCGATCCCTCCATCAGATTCACCGTAGACTACTCTCCAGAACTGGTTGCATCCTTGGACACATGCATCTCCATCAAGGACGGTCACCTCAGCATTTCACTGTACCGCAAGCCCACAGATAACTTCCAGCTTCCACCCTAAACATGTTAAAGAAGCCATCCCCTATGGACAAACCCTTCGTATACACAGGATCTGCTTAGATGAGGAGGATCGCAACAGACACCTCCAGACATTGAAAGATGCCCTCATAAGAACAGGATATGGTGCTCGACTCATAGATCGACAGTTCAGCAAAAAACCGCACCGACTGCCTCAAAAGACAAACATGGGACACAGCGGACAGAGTACCCTTCGTCGTCCAGTACTTCTCTGGAGCAGAAAAGCTACAACATCTTCTCCGGAGTCTTCAACATGTCATTGATGAATACAAACGTCTCACCAAAGCCATCCCCACACCCCCAACTTCTCACCTTCAAACAACTGCACAACCTCAAACAGACCATTGTCCACAGCAAATTACCCAGCCTTCAGGAGAACAGTGACCACGACACCACACAACCCGGCCACAGCAACCTCTGCAAGACATGCCTGATCATCGACACGGATGCCATCGTCTCATGTGAGAACACCATCCACCAGGTACACGGTACATACTCTTGCAACTCAACCAATGTTGTCTACCTGATATGCCGCAGGAAAGGATGCCCTGAGGCATGGTACACGGGGGGGACCATGCAGCCACTACGGCAACGGATGAATGAACACTGCTCGACAAGCACCGGGTAGGAGTGTTGTCTTCCTGTTGGGGAACACTTCAGCGGTCCCAGATGTTCAGCCTCTGATCTTCGGGTAAGCATTCTCCAAAGCGACCTTCACGACACACGACAATGCAGAGTCACTAAGCAGAGACTGATAGCCAAGTTCCGCACACGAGGATGGCCGCAACCGGGATCTTGGGTTCATGTCACACTATCTGTAATCCTCATGACTTGCCTGGGCTCGCAAAATCTCACTAACTGTCTTGGCTGGAGACAGTACACATCTCTTTAACCTGTGCTTAATTCTCTCTCCACTCACATTATCTGTGACTTGATTACATGTAAAGAATCGCATTCCAACCATTATTTTGTAAATTGAGTTTGTGTCTTTATATGTCTTGTTTGTGAACAGAACTCCCACTCACCTGATGAAGGGGCAGCGCTCCGAAAGCTAGTGGCTTGTACTAACAAATAAACCTGTCGGACTTTAACCTGGTGTTGTGAGACTTCCTATATAGTAGATGGGCCAATAACCAGGAGATATAGTTTTAAAGACAAGGGGCAGGAGGTTGCAGGAAAAAAATTTCAGTCTGGAAATCTGGAACTCTCTGTTGAAAGGATGGTCAAGGCAGGAACCCTCAACAGGTGAGCACTCAAAATGCCTTAGAATACAAGGCTGTAGACCAAATGCTGGAAAATGGGATTAGAATAGTTAGATGCTTGATGGCCAGCGCAGACACAATGGGTTGAAGGGCCTCGTTCTTGTGCTGTAAAACTCTATAGCATGACCAATGTTATCTCTGGGCTGGTTTTGGTCCCCCGAGGGGGAGTTGGAGGGGTTTTGAAGTACGTGATTGCTGTAATGTAGCAGCAGAAAGTGACAAAGGGCCATCGATAGCTCAAGTGAACAAACGAATGTGAGGTAGGCGGATATCAATGAGGGAAAAAGTGTGAGATCATCCGCTCTGGATCTGCAAAGGTAAGTGAGATTTAAGGTTCATGTACAGAAATCACTAAAAGCTAGTCGACAAGAGACAATAAATAATTTAAACAGCTAATTAAATGTTGACCTTTAACTAAAGGGAGCTGGAATACCAAGAGCTCGAAGCAATGTTCCAGTTATATAAATCTCTGGTTAAGACCCCATTCAACTCAGTTCCAGGCACCACACATCAGAAAGAACGTGTCAGCCTCACAGGGGGTACGGCCTGGGTTTGTTTGAATGATACCCGAGCTAAAAGGGTGGTGAATCTCTGGAATTCTCTGCCCATTGAATTGGTGGAGGCTGCCTCGCTGAATATATTTAAGTCACGGGTAGATAGGTTTCTGATAGACAAGGGAATTAAGGGTTATGGGGAGAAAGCGGGAAAGTGGAACTGAGCCACTTCAGATCAGCCATGATCTTATTGAATGGCAGGGCAGGCTCGAGGAGCTAGATGGCCTACTCCTGCTCCTATTTCTTATGTTCTAAAGGACTAGTAGGACCAGATTGCATTTCCTTGGACACAAAAGTTTAAGGGATGGTCAGATTGAGGAGTTTAAGATTATTAAATGCATTGATAGGGTAGATAGAGAAAAAGTATTTCCTCTGGTGTGGGAGACCAGATGTGGATATGCCGGCATTGGACTGGGGTAAACACAGTAAAAAGTTTGACAGTAAAAACCTGGTGTTGTCAGACTTTTTACTGTGGGAGACCAGAACAAGGGGACAAAACTTTTGGCTAGATCAGCATTTATTGGCCATCCTAATTTGTCCTTGAGAAGGTGGTGGTGAGCTGCCTTCTTGAAATGCTGCTGTCACTGAGTTGCAGGTACACCCACAGTGCTGTTAGGGAGAAAGTTCCAGGATTTTGACCCAGTGATGGTGGAGGAGCAGCGAAATATTTCCAAGTCAAAATGATGAGGGGAACCTGCAGGTGGTGGTGTTCCCAGGTATCTGCTGCCTTTGCCCTTGTATATGGGTAGTGGCCATGGGTTTGAAAGGTGCTGTATAAGGAACCTTGAGTTTCTGCTGTGCATTTTGCAGATGGCACACACGGTTACCACCGTTTGTCAGTGCTGGAGGATTTATGGAAGAGGTAGCAATCAAGCAGGCTTAGAAGCATAGAATCCCTACAGTGCAGAATGAGGCCATTTGGCCCATCAAGTCTACACCAACCACAATCCCACCCAGGCCCTATCCCATAACCCCATGCATTTACCTTAGCTAGTCCTCCTGATACTAAAGGAAATTTAGCATGGCCAATCCACTTAACCTGCAGATCTTTGGACTGAGAGAAGGAACCAGATTACCCGGAGGAAACCCACGCAGACATGGGGAGAACACGTAAACTCCACACCGACAATGACCCAAGCTGGGAATCGAACCCAGGTCCCTGGTGCTGTGACCAGGGCTAACCGCTGTGCCACCATGTTGCTTTGCCCTTGACTATATTAGGCTTCTTGAGCATTGTTGGAGCTGCACACATCCAGGAAAGGAAGGTAGCACAGTAGTTAGCACTGCTGCTTCACTGCTCCAGGGACCCGAGTTCAATTTCCCACTTGGGTCACTGTCTGTGTGGAGTTCGCACATTCTCCTCGTGTCTGCGTGGGTTTCCTCCGACATTCTGAAAGACATGCTGGTTCGGTGCTTTGACCCAAACAGGTGCCAGAGTGTGGGGGCTAGGGGAATTTCACAGTAACTTCATTGCAGTGTTAATATAAACCTTATCAGTGACTAATAAGTAAACTTTAAAAAAAAAGTGGAGAGTATTCCATCACACTCCCGATTTGCTAGATAAAGTCTGGGGAGTCAGGAGGTGAGTTATTTGCCGTTGGGTTCCTAGCCTCTGACCTGCTCTTGTAACCACAGTATTGCTGCGGCAGGTCCAGTTCAGTTTCTATTCAAGGATAACCCCAGGATAAAGATAGTGGGGGGGTTCAGCAATGGTAATGCCACTGAATGTTAAGGTGATTAGATCCTCTCTAGAACATAGAACATAGAACATTAGAACATAGAACATTACAGCGCAGAACAGGCCCTTCGGCCCACAATGTTGCGCCGACCAGTTACAAAACAATGACCCACTAGCCTAAACCAATCCCTTTTCATCCATAAACCTATCCACAGATCTCTTAAACGCCCCCAAACTAGGTGCATTTACAACTGCAGCTGGCAGGGCATTCCAGTCCCTCACCACCCTCTGGGTAAAGAACCTACCCCTGACATCTGTCCTATAACTACCCCCCCTAGTTGGCGATGGTCATTGCCTGCCAATGTTAGGGTGCAAAGTCATGTACCGCTTCACCCAAAGGGCAATGGAAATCTGGAATTTTCCTTCTTGAAAATCTGCTGACCGACCGAGATCAAAATTTTCCAAAGAGATCCAGAGATTTTTTTTTTTGTCAAGCGAGTATATTGAAAGTTACAGAACAGAAGTGGGTAGATGGAGTTAAGATGCAGATCAGGCAGGATTTAAATGAATGGTTAAATATATTTGAGGGGTTGAATGATTTCCTCCTGTTCCTAACTTGCGCATACTAATGAATTCGTGACCAGGTAACACAAAAACAAAATACTGCAGAGGCTGGAAATCTGAATCAAGAACATAAAGTACTGGAAATACTCAGCAGGTCAGGCAGCATCTGGGGAGAGAATAACAAGAGTTAATGTTCCAGAGCTAAAGGTCATCGAGCTGAATCAACAACACTTTACTCTATCCATATGTGCCGTCAGACTTAAATGCCAGATAAACATAACATAAGAAATAGGAGCAGGAGTAGGCCATCTGGCCCTTCGAGCCTGCCCCGCCATTCAATAAGATCATGGCTGATCTGTCGTGACTCAGCTCCACCTTCCCGCCCTCTCCCCATAACCCTTAATCCCTTCTCTTATCAAAAACCCATCAACCCGTTTCTTAAAAATATTTAGCGAGGCAGCCTCCACCACTTCAACGGGCAGAGAATTCCAGAGATTCACCACCCTTTGAGTGAAGAAGTTCCTCCTCAACTCTGTTCTAAACCGCCTCCCCTTTATCTTGAGGCTGTGCCCCCTAGTCCTACTGTCTTTTTTGAGCGGGAACAGTCTCTCCACCTCTATCTAACTCAGCAGGTCTGGCAACATCTGGGTAAATGATCAGGCAGAATCAAGTGAAGTTGGTGAAAGTGTACAATATCAATCAGGACACCGGGAGACCTTGTCTGCTCTACTTTGAAATAGCACATGGGTTTTTTTTAAAAGCTTGTTCACAGGGCATTGCTGACAAGGCCAGTATTTACCGCCCATCCTTAAATACCCTTGAGAAGGTAGTGGGAAGCCCCTTTCTTGAACTGCTGCAATCCATGTGGTATAGGCACATACACACAGCTGTTAGGAAAGGAGTTCCAGGATTTTGACCCAGCGACACTGAAGGGATAGATTTCCAAGGCAGGGTGGTGTGCGAGTTGAAGGGGAACTTGATGTTCCCATTCGTTAACTGCTCTTTCCCTTCTTGGTGGTAGAACTCACGGGTTGGAGGTGCTGTAGCAGGAGCCTTGGCGAGCCGCTGCAGTGCATCTTGGAAATGAAATACATTGCTGCCGCTGTGCTTTGGTGATGTGCGGGAGGAATATTTAACAAGTGATTGAGATACGAATCAAGCAGGAAGTTTTGTCCTGGATGTTGTTGAACATCTCAGTATTGTTGGAGCAGCACTCATCCAGGATGGAGAGTACTCCATCACACTCCTGACTTGTGCACTCTAGATGGTGGACAGGATCTGGGGAGTCAAGAGTTGAGTTACTCACAAAAGAACTCCCAATTTCTGACCTACTCGGACCCACAGTATTTAGATGGCAAGCCCAGTTCAGTTTCTACTCAGTGATAATGCCCAGGTTGCTGTTAATGGTGGATTCAGCTATAATAATGCCATTGAATATCAAGGACGGCGATTAGATTCTCTCTTGTTGGAAATGGTTACTGCCTGGGGTGGTATCAATGTTACTCATCACCGGTCAGCCAGAGCCTGCATATTGTCCATCCTGCACAAGGATATCGACTGTTCCACGAATGGTGCTGAACATCGATATAATCATTTGCGAACATCCCCAAATCTGACCTTACGATGGAAGGGAGGAGATTGAAGATAGTTAGACCTATGACCCTACCCCGAGATGCTCCTGTAGCACTGACTTGGAACTCCAACCACCACCTTGTAGTGCTAGATAAAACTCCAACCAGTGGAGAGTTCACCCAGTTCCCATTAAGTTCTAGGGGACCTTGATGCCATACTTGGTCAAATGCTGCCTTGATGTCAAGGGCTGTCACTCTCACATCATCTCTGAGTGCTCCTGCAATGCATCTTGCAGATGGTGGTAAAGGGAGTGAATGTTTAAGGTAGTTATGTCCATCTAACAGGGAGACAGTGCTTTGTTTTACATCTCATTCAAAAGGTGACACTTCTGACAGTACAGCATTTCCTCAATACTGCATTGCAGTGTCAACCTAGGTGCTGGCTTAAACCCACAGTCTTCAATCTCAGAGAAAGTCTACAGAGCCACTGTAGACAATGCATCAAAACAGGAAAACTTTGGCAGCTCTCTGCACGCTGCCTGATTTTTTTTCTCCCAAATGTCAAAGTTGCAGACTTCTAAATGATGTAATTGTGGCTATCTGGTAGTTGTATCTTAATAACATATAAAACCTGTAGGTTTGGAAAATGAGTGAAGTCGCTATTAAGCTGCTGAGTGAGTTGTTTATCAGCAGTAACATATTAATGTAGCAACAATATAGTCAACCTTATAATCAGTTCCGCCCCCAAGTGAAAACAGATATTATTGTGAGGCATTGCAAAATAAATGATAATTGAACATAATATAGACTTGAGGCATTGCTTTCTGATTCATTTTACTAACTCCAGAGAACTCTAGTCAACTTGATAACTGGCCTTTCAGAATCATTAATTTTTTTGTTTTTAGTAGCGTTGTGGAACCCTGTGGTCCAAAACAATTATAGTGTAAATTAGTTTCTTTTTTAAACTTATCCGACTAGACCAGCATTTATTATCCATCCCCAATTGTCCATGAAAAGGTGGTGATGATGAGTTGGCTTCTTGAGTCGCTGCAGTTCCTGTTACTGGTCAGTAGGCAAGCTTCTGAGCACAGCAATCGCAAAACATTGTAAAAGCAACGCTACATTCCTGACACCACTAATAACTAGAAGAGCATTATCCCCCAGTGACAACAATATTGTTCAAAAAGGGAGGAGCAAGGATAAAGCCAGCAACTGCAAACCAGTCAGTTTGCCTTCAGTGATAGGGAAACTTCTGCAAACTATAGCTCGCGACAAAAATCAATAATCTCTTGGTCAAGTACAGAATAATTAAAGGAAAGCCAGCATGGATATATTAACTAACTTGGAGTTGGCGACAGCGAGGGTTAATAAAGGCAATGCTGTTGATTAGGGAATGTGGATTTTCAAAAGGCATTTGATACAACATCAGGCAACAGATTTGTGAGCAAAATTCTAGCTCACGGAATAAAAAGGAAACTGACTGGGTGACAGGAAGCAGAGAATAGTGATGAATGTTGTTTTTCAGATTGGAGGAGGGTTTATAGTGGAGCTCCTCAGGGGTCAGTGTTGGGACTCTTGCTCTTCCTGATGTACATGAATGGCCTGGACTGTGGGGTTCAGGGCACGATTTCAAAATCTGCAGATGGTACAAATATTGGAACCATTGTCAACTGAAGCTTTTCACAGTTTATTTATTAGTTGGCTTATGTTAACACTGCAATGAAGTTACTGCAAAATTCTCCTAGTCACCATACTTTGGCGCTGTTTGGGTCAATGCACCTAATCAGCATGTCTTTCAGACTGTGGGAGGAAACTGGAGCACCTGGAGGAAACCCATGGGGAGAATGCGCAAACTCCACACAAACAGTGACCCAAGCTAGGAATCGAACCTGGGTCCCAGGCACTGTAAGGCAGCAGCACGAACCACTGTGCCACCGTGCTGCCCTAGCAGACGATAGCCTTGAACTTCAAAAGGACATAGACATGTTACTGGTTGGGCAGACAAGTGGCAGAAGTTCAATGCTCAGGAGTGTGAGATGATTGATTTTGACTGGAAGAATATGGAGCGACAGCACAAAATAGACAGAAAGTCTCAAAAGGAGGTGCAGGAACAAAGGAAGCTCAGTCTATATGCACATATGTCATTGAAGAGAGCAGTTGAGAGAACAGTTAAAGCATATAGTACCCAAGGTTTTATTAATTAGGGCAATGAGTACAAGAGTAAGGAAATCACACTGAACTTGTATAAGACACTAATTTAGGTCTCATCTGGAATACTGCGTTCAGTTCTGGGCATCATATTAGAGGAAGGATGTGAAGAGATTGGAGAGAGTACAAAGAAAATTTGCAAAAACGATTCCAGGGATAAAGCACTGTAACTATGAGGATAAATTGGAGAGGTTGGGTCTGTTTTCCTTGGAGAAAAGGCTGAGAGGAGATTTGATAGAATTATTCAAGATCCTGAGGAGTATGGACAGGGTAAATAGTGAGGAACTGTTCCCTCTCAAGAGAGCCAGAGGGCACAGAATCAAAATAACTGGCAAATGGAGTAAAAGTGATGTAAGGAAAACATTTTTTCACTCGGAGGAGCAGCTGGAATCTGGAAGGAGCTTCCTGGGAAGATGGCGGAGGCAGTTTAGATTGAGTTATTCAAAAGTGAATTGGATTGCTATCTGAAAAGAATGACTTTGTAAGGTTATTGTGATGATGCAGGAGGGGAGGCTAGATGGGATGGCCTTTCAATGAGCCAGTGCAGGCTTGATAGGCCGAACAGCCTCCTTCCACGCTGTAAAGATTCTGTGAACATTTCTCTTAATAACAACAATATTCCACTTACTCCCCTCCTCATTCAAGAGATTGACATTTAAGAAATGTGTTATTCAAAAACAAGTAATGGGTGATGGAGTCATAGAACATTCCAGTGTAGTACAGGCCCTTCGGCCCTCGATGTTGCGCCAACCAGTGGAACCAATCTAATGACCCTCTAACCTAAACTATTCCAATGTTATCCATATGCCTATCCACTGACCATTTGAACGCCCTTAAAGCTGGCGAGTCCACAACTGCTGCAGGCAGGGCATTCCACACCCTTACTACCCTCTGAGTAAAGAACTTACATCTGACATCCGTCCTATAATTACCACCCCTTAATTTAAAGCAATGTCCCCTTGTGTTAGCCGTCACCATCCGAGGAAAAATCCATGTCCACCCTATCTAATCCTCTGATCATCTTGTATGCCTCAATTAGGTCACCTCTTAACCCTCTTCTCTCTCACGAAAACAACCTCAAGTCCCTCAGCCTTTCGCAGTGTCACAGTGGCGTGTAATGGATGAGGATTCATTCAGCAATACAAGGCCAGACCATTCCGCCACTGCATTAGGCTGTTAATTACCTCACTATTAGTCAACAAAAACAGCAACGCCACTTACAGAATAAAGTACACTTGATGGAGCAGACACTTCCTGCAGCCAGTAACAACCCACACAAGCACTGACCTAAATATGGAGTGTTTCCCACAAGGCAATGCTTGAAGTGATCTGCCAGGGTAGGCAGTTCCTCTTACCTTTGCCCACTGCTGGGCTCTGTTCCTCATGCGGTTTGCATTCCTCTCCTCTGCGTAAAGCGCCCCCATAAAGGAGCCAATCGAGGTCCCGCCCACCATATCGATGGGGATACCGGCCTCGTGCATCGCTCGAATAATCCCCACCTGAGAACAGCCCCTGCAGACACAAGTACAAGTTCGTCTGGTTACAGCTCAGAGGATAGATCAGCATTTTCCAACCCTGACTGACAGTAATCGCCCCCTCGGGGTGCAGTCAGACTTTATTAACAGTTAGAATGTGAAACTTCACCGCCACAGGAAGAGATTGAGGCAACTGGCTTTCAAAAGAAAACGCGATGAGTACATTAAAGAAGATTAGAGAGATGCTAAAACACGGAGATAAGGTAGATGGAACAGGAAAGACTTGTGTGGAGTATAAGCAGCAGCACTGAGACGTTGGGCTGAACGGCCTCTTTCTGTGAGCTATAATACTCTAAGTAATTTTTTGTAGTTGGTGCTATATTAACAAAGAAGAACAAAGAACAACACAGCACGGGAAACAGGCCCTTCGGCCCAACGAGCCCGCGCCGCCATCCCATGGTCCTATTCATGATTCTAGTCTATGCCTAATGTGTGAGGATCAGGGAGGTCCAATATAGGGACAATTTGTTACCCAATCAATCAGCCTAAAAGCACATTTTTGGGATGTGGGAGGAAACCGGAGCACCCGGAGGAAACCCACGCAACCACGGGGAGAACGCGCAAACTCCCACGGACACAGGCCCAAATCCATGTGTCCGCACAGCAACAGAGATAGTCTCTGAGCTGCCATGATGCCCTCGAGATGGTCCAGTTTACGCACACCAACGACATGAAGCAGTAGGCAACTCCCGAAGCAACATCCAAGAGCAGCCCACCACAAACTGCCGCCCGCATGACCCTTGCTGGACTTAAATGCCTGTGGATAAAAATTTCATTATTAAAAGACTCTATATCCCTGAGGCTAAAACTGACCCCAAGCCTATATTCCTCACAAATGGGCAAAATGCGTTTAATATTAAAAATATGAGTACCCCTGAATGCTCTGTGGGGAAATGCATTGCCTGGTATACTTTTGAGCATCAGAACGTTCCATTAAGGCTGGACTATGTAATCGATGTTGATATACCCCACTGCAGTACTGGGGGAATGCCGTACAGTTGGAGGTGCCAAGTTTCAATGAGATGTTCAACTGAGGCCCTATCCGTCCCCCAGGTGGATATGAAAAAGTCCATGGCATTATTTTAAGGTGAATCTTTTGTGAATCCACCCCCCCCCCCCCCTCCCCTGCCACAACCACCCCAATTCCTATCCCCAATGTCTTGCTCAATAATTATTCCTCAACCAACTTCGCTGGAACAGATTAAGGATAGAGCTTCTATTTCAGACACAGCTAAGAAATCGGGCACAAATGACACTGGTTAGGTTATTGTTCAAATTCCCACTATAATACATTTATATAATGACACCAAACAAAGTCTTCCATGCACCAACAAAATCAGCAAGTGTAATAGAATGTAACCATTTCTTTCTTGATGTATTCAAGTTTTATTAATAGAGATGAAAACAGTTTTGTCACAAAAGATAAGCATTTTTAATAAATGTCCCGCGTTCCACATTAGGTCATAGACATAGAACCCTACAGTGCAGAAACAGGCCCTTCGGCCCATCGAGTCTGCACCGAACACAATCCCACCCAGACCCTATCCCCATATCCCTACACATTTACCTGCTAATCCCTCTAACCTACACATCCCAGGACACTAAGGGGCAATTTTAGCATAGCCAATGAACCTAACCCGCACATCTTTGGACTGTGGGAGGAAACCGGAGCACCCGGAGAAAACCCACGCAGACACGAGGAGAATGTGCAAACTCCACACAGGCAGTGACCCGAGCCGGGAATCGAACCCAGGACCCTGGAGCTGTGAAGCAGCAGTGCTAACCACTGTGCTACCGTGCCGCCCCCAGGTCATCTGATTTTAAAAATCACTGAAAAGTATTTTAAAATTATATTGAATCATTTCACTGGTGTACATTGCTTAGTTTAATTAATTTCTGAGCAAATTATATATACTTTCTAATATGCAAAAACGTTCAAATATCCCCACTAGTTTGTGCGCGCTTCAATTTGAAGAGCAGGACAGCACAGTGGGTTAGCACTGCTGCCTCACTGCGCCAGGGACCCAGGTTCAATTCCAGCCTCGGGTCACTGTGTGTGGAGTTTGATGTTCACCCCGTGTGGATTTCCTCTGAGTGCTCTGGTTTCCTCCCACACAGTAAGAAGTCTGACAACGCCAGGTTCAAGTCCAACCAATTTATTTGATAGTAAACTCACAAGCTTTCGAGGTTTGCCCCTTCGTCAGGTGAAAGGAGAGTTCTGGCCTCAGACAGAGCGTATAACAGCACAGACAGTTTACAGATTACTGATTAGAATTAGTTAATCTGCTATTCAAGTCTTAAAGATGCCGACAATGAGAGTGGAAGGAGCACTGAGCACAGGTTAGAGAGATGTGTATTGTCTCCAGACAGTACAGTAAGTGAGGTTTTACAAACCCAGGCAAGTCACGGGGGTTACAGATAGTGTGACATGACTTGAATAGCAGGTTAGGTGTAAAGACTCGCATTCTAATCAGTAATCTGTAAACTGTCTGTGCTGTTATATACTCTGTCTGAGGCCAGAACTCTCCATTCGCCCGACGAAGAGGGAAACCTCGAAAGCTTGTGAGTTTACTATCAAATAAATTGGTTGGACTTAAACCTGGTGTTGTCAGACTTCTTACTGTGTTTACCCCAGTCTAACATCAGCATCGCCACATCATTCCTCCCACACTCCAAAAGGTGTGCAGGTTAGGTTGATTGGCCATGATAAATTGCCTCTTCTTATCAGGGGGACCAGCAGGATAAATATGTGGGGTTGCAGTCGATGCAGACGCAATGTGTTGAATGGCCTCCTTCTGCACTGTAGGGATTCTATGAGCCTCCATCATAGGCATTAACTAGGTGCAATCAGCAGAAATTTGCCACTCTCAGAATTTGGAGCTGGGCTTGGGGTTAGCTTTACGAGTGGAGGTGATTTGGGCAAACTGATTGAGAGCACTGAAGACTGAAGAATCTTGATTTGTGCTTGATGTAACTTACACTCGGTCTTAGAACAAAGAACAAAAACAGCCTGGGAAACAGGCCCTTCGGCCCAACGAGCCCACGTCGCCATCTCAACACCACCAGTCCCCCTCTCCACCCACGACCCTTGTCTAATGTTTTATGGCCATCCAGATTGAGGGAAACTGATTTAGGGACAATTTATTACTGCCAATCAGCCTAATAGCACATCTTTGGGGTGTGGGAGGAAACCGGAAACTCTTGCTGAGCAGAAATTAGCTGCCATGTTTCTTGTGTTACAACAGTTGACTACACTTTGTAGTCAACAGTTGAAACTCTTTGCGGCTTTCCGAGGTCATGACAGATGTTATATAAATGCATGTCTCTCCTGACGGTTCTGAACTATGCACACCATAATCTGCCCATGTCCACTTCCAGGTCTGCGCTGAGTGTGCTGCCCCAGTTGTAGGTGGAAATAAAACTTGCCTTCAGCAAGAACAGATGAGATGCGGGGAGAACAAGCCTTCCCCTCTATGGACCCTGGGGTAGCTGCAGGGTGACTGTGAGCTCAAGATGGCCTCAGCTTGATGAGCTCTCAGGACCAAATAAGCTGCCAACAATATCCAGTCTTAAGGATGAGGACAGATGGTGGTTGAAGCAGCAGAGTATAAAATAAACCCCATCAAATGCACCAAAGTGAAATTAAACCACCACACTGGGCCAAAACATCAGCAAGAGATACAAAGACCAAGTAAAATTAATATCAGCATTGCTGTTGTGCCATTTAGGCCCATCATACCTTAAAATTAAGATAACATTGAGTCATAAATCATGGGGTCTAAGGTAGCAACTTATGGTTTCCAGGAACAAATGCCAGATTTCATTCTAATTACACATCAGTGATACAGTCCACAAAACACACTAAAAACATAATGAACAGTTACTGGCTTCGCTCCATCATAGGATGTGACTACAGCAGATATCGCCACCCCACGTTTAAACAGCAAGCCCATTAAAAACAAACTTTAAAACTTGCACACACACCATCAGTTCTGACTTTTAAATGTTACATACACGGACATGGCAAACCAGCAAGTGATATGGGAGTGAATAACCTCCCCAGTCTGGCCAATACAGAGCCTACACAAACAGTTTTGATTTCACCAGCTTCCACGGATCTCTGATGTAGTGTCTTATTGCTGAGTTCAAACCCCAGGAGACTGGCCAATGGACCACAACTTCCAGTAGAGGTGTTGTGGACCTCGAGCACTCTTCGTAAAAAGTGTAGAACAAAAGGGGCCGTTTGATTTTCAGCCATTACTGGGGTAGATGATCACAGTTGGGCAGTTGCTGTAAATCACTCAAGGCACTGCCTCCTTAGCAAGGCTGTATGAATGAACTAGGCTTGTACTCGTTGGAGTTTAGAAGAATGAGGGGAGATCTCATTGAGATGTATAAGATGATGAATGGGATGGATAGGATAGAGGTGGAGAGACTCTTCCCGCTCAAAAAAGACAGTAGGACTAGGGGGCACAGCCTCAAGATAAAGGGGGGGGGCGTTTTAGAACGGAGTTGAGGAGGAACTTCTTCACTCAAAGGGTGGTGAATCTCTGGAATTCTCTGCCCGTTGAAGTGGTGGAGGCTGCCTCGCTAAATATTTTTAAGACGCAGGTTGATGGGTTTTTGATAAGAGAGGGGATTAAGGGTTATGGGGAGAGGGCCGGAATGTGGAACTGAGCCACGACAGATCAGCCATGATCTTATTGAATGGCGGGGCAGGCTCGAAGGGCCAGATGGCCTACTCCTGCTCCTATTTCTTATGTTCTTATGTATGTGTGCTGCCACACTCTATCCAGTAACTCCTGCAGGCTGCAAAAGCCCTACATGTCCCACTGGTCACAGCTCTTGAAACACACACAGGGAAGCGATTACCACTCACCCATAGAATCCCAACTGTGAAAAAGGAGGCCACTCGGCCCCCCCCTTTCCTCCACTTCTCAATTCAACCCTGAACCCAACCAGCCCCTTCAGCAACATCACACCTCTCAATCTCCCTCCCCCCACCCGCTGAGCGAGACTTCTCCCTCTCCCAAATCAGCAATATTTCAGCCATCGCCCCAACAAACATGATCTGATCTGATCTCCCCGTCCCACTTAACACCCAACCCATTCAATGGCTGCCAATCTCTCCACCCAAGGTTGGAACTGGTCACTGTTACCGGCCCCATCAGGCGACTCCAATCCAACTTTATTTCCCCTTTGGCAACAACACTTTCCATGTCCTCTCACCAGTTAAAGCTCCCCTCTGCAGGACATACTCTCCCAGCTCATAGAGCATGGAAACAGGCCCTTCCATCCAACTTATCCACGCTGCCTTTTTTTGTCAAAAGCCACAAAGCTAGTTCCAATTGCCCACGTTTGGCCCATACTCCTCTATACCCATCTTACCCATGTAACTGTCCAAATGCTTTTTAAAGAGGCAAAATTGTACCCGTGTCTACTACCATCTCTGGCAGCTTGTTGTTCTTGGCACCCAGCAATAGTTCTCCTCTCCCAATTGCTGTCTGCTCCTTGCTACCAGACTAAATACTGCAGGGGAGAAATGAACAGAAACTGTGATAGGAAAGATATGTACACGGTAGAAAGCATGGTACAGTAGTGAAAGTGGGCATGATGAAATAGGGGTTCAGTAGGCTGACCTATTATTATCCTGAGGGATAGGCCTATCCACTGATGCAGGAGCTGGGGGCTCCTGTGTGTACATTTCAGTTAATCCCCATCCTCAGTGTACAGTTACAATGAAATGATGCTGGATCTCAGCAGATCGTCTGACATTGTACAAATGGATCCTTTAAGGAGCCAATTAAAAGTTTCATTCATCATCGTACTTGGTTTAAGACTGACACCTTAATGATGAGAAGAAAGGCTGAAGCTAAGAGTAATATAAAAGCCAATATGCCAGCTGCCCATGGGCACTCTACCTGCCAGTATTGTGTTTAAGCTCAGTGTGAAGAATGTACTTTTTACTCGAGAGGCTGACGAACCACTGGCATACATCCTCCAGGAAGGAGAGAGAGAACGAGGGGGAAATTTGAAAGGGGAGATAAAATTGAGAAAGAACATTGGATCCGAAATATATAACAGTACACACCGCCTGTTATTTTACAATTCCTCACACAACAGAGGGAAAGGGAGGAGTGCTGTAGAACTAAAGCACATTTTGGACAGAGGCCCACAAAGTCAATGAGAACAGTGAGTCACAACGCTCACTGTTACAAATGGTTCGAGTTAGGCACGCACGCTCATGTTCTGATAGTCATAGAGGTTTACAGCATGGAAACAGGCCCGTCAGCCCAACTTGTCCATGCCGCCTTTTTGTTTTGAAACCCCTAAGCTAATCCCAATTGCCTGCATTTGGCCCATATCCCTCTCTACCCATCTTACCCATGTAACTGTCTAAATGCTTTTTGAAAGGCAAAATTGTACTTGCTTCTACTACTGTCTCTGGTAGCTTGTTCCATACACTCACCTCCCTCTGGATGAAAAGCTTGCCCCTCTGGATAATGGAATGTGATGTGGTGGGGACTCCTGGTAAATTAAACACTGGAGTTAACTGGGAATGGACAGGGGGCAGCTGACAATAGCTGCCTGGCACTATGACCCAGCCTTATTTGGTTGTACATAAGGTGGAAATGGCTAGTTATTGGTGGCAGGCACCATGTGAAATTCTTCAGGTTAAATATCTTAAGCTCCAATGTTGCCTCAGATACAAATCCGGATTGTTCCTAAGAACTGCAGAAAAAGAATCACTTCAGCAGTCTGTATGGGGACTGGAACGGCACAGGGTGAGATGGCAGCTTTGTCCAATAGCAGCACCCTAAACTTTGAGCCTAAACTTTAGGAGCTCGAGTTCTGTTCCAGGAGTTGAACATACAATCTAACTGGTAAGTGGTGAGATTTGTCTCTGATTCAAAGATACCCCTAAATGAGACATTTATAATCAAGACCCTAGAGCGAAATTGATGGTTTACTGTTTTATTAAGTTCTGTTATGGAACACCAGAGGTGACTGGCATCAGTCATGGCTCAGTTGGTAATGTTCTTGCCCCTCCCCTCCCCGAGTCCAAAGGTCAGAATCCACTCAAGGGCTTTGGCCAAAAAATCCAAGTTGACATTCCAGAACTGAGGAAGCTGAGATATTAAAACCAAGGCTCACTGTTCCCTCACAGCTGGACTGTTTGATTCCCCTGCCAATATTTACCCCTCATCTAATAACCCTAAACAGATTACCTGGTCATTTATCTCATTGCTGTTTGGGGGACCTTGCTATACACAAATTGGCCAGTGTTTCCAACATTACAATAACGACTGCACTTCAGTGAGGTGGTATCATGCTTTGGGATGTCCTGAGCTTGTGAAAGGCACTATACAAATGTAAACCTCTCTTTTCCCTCCCTTCGAAAACCTATTACATTGACAGAAATCATATCACACGGGTATAAATCAGCTAGATAGTCAACCTTTTTTTCTCAAAGACAGGGGAGTCTAAAATTAGGGGACATAGGTTTAAGGTGAGAGGGAGAGATACGAAATGGTCCAGAGGAGCAATTGTTTTACACGCAGAGGGTGGTGAGTGTCTGGAACAAGCTGCCAGAGGTAATAGAGACGGGTACAATTTTGCATTTTATTAAGCATTTAGACAGTTACACGAGTAATAAGAGTATAGAGGGATATAGGCCAACCGCAAGCAATTGGGACTAGTTTAGTGATTTAAAAGGGACAGCATGGACAAGTTGGGTCAAAGGGCCTGTTTCCATCCTGTAAACCTCTATGACTATGAATTTGTGCACCGCATGATGGTTATTTAGTTAGCAAAGTCACTCAGTTCAAATAAATATCCTATTTAATGTCCTCCACTATGTATTCAATGGAGAACCTTCTTGAATTGAACAGCTGTTTAAATTTTGCAATGTTCCAGTTTTTACAGGCATTGATCAGTCTGCATTTTTCAAATCACTGAGTTTGACCTGGTGACTTGCGATTTATTGAACTTGGAAATGGATAAGTGGAGTCATCCAGAAATCTTTATCTCATCCAGATATTGCCATAGCTGGTCAGACAAGGTAAAAACAAAAAAAAACATTTTAAAGGGTAAACAAAATGCAGAGTTCAGGATAGAACCTGTGACCTATTTATTATCTTCTACTATGAGAAGCTGGCTAAGCTGAACACCTTTTGGAAATGGGTGTATTATGTTGCTTGTTGTATTACTGTTCAATAGCCCCAACTGGCAGCCAAGAGTCCAGAATCTCATCTTGGCAAAATTAATTCAGTAAATCGGATAATTTGCAACAACGCAGCAGGAAAACAGACTGGCATTATAAATTCCCAACTGGTACACTAGCACCTTTCAGCAAGGCAGCCTGCCATTTCCATCTGGTCACTCTCTCTCGGCTGCATGTTTTTTTTATTCCTTCGTGGGACGTGGCGTCGCTGGCACTGGCTGGTCAGCATTTATTGCCCATCGGCACGGTAGCACAGTGGTTAGCACTGCTGCTTCACAGCTCCAGGGTCCTGGGTTCGATTCCCGGCTCGGGTCACTGCCTGTGTGGAGTTTGCACATTCTCCTCATGTCTGCGTGGGTTTTCTCCGGGTGCTCCGGTTTCCTCCCACAGTCCAAAGATGCGCGGGTTAGGTTCATTGTCTATGCTAAATTGCCCCTTAGTGTCCTGGGATGTGTAGGTTAGAGGGATTAGCAGGTAAATGTGTAGGGATATGGGGATAGGGTCTGGATGGGATTGTGTTTGGTGCAGACTCGATGGGCCGAAGGGCCTGTTTCTGCACTGTAGGGTTCTATGTATCCCTAATAGCCCTTGGAGGGCAGTTGACAGTCAACCACATTGCTGTGGCTCTGGAGTCACATGTAGGTCAGACCAGGTAAGGGCAGCAGATTTCCTTCCCAAAAAAGGACATTAGTGAATCTGGTGGGTTTTTCCGACAATTGCTAATGTTTCATAGTCATCAGATTCTCAATTTCAGATTTTTTTTTCTTGAATTCAAATTCCACCATCTGCCATGGCAGGATTCAAACCCCGGTCCCCAGAACATTAGTTGAGTTTCTGGATTAATAGTCAAACGATAATACCACTAGGCCATCGTCTCGTCACGTTTGATGGTTCATAATCCCTCTATTGTTGTTTAGCAAACCCAAAATCATCCAACTCCTTCTCAAAGAAACCAATCAGAGCAACTAGGGTCACCATATTTCAACAATAAACGATAAAATGCTACGTAAATGCATAGTCTCTGAGGAAAGTGATTGCAGCTTTCCCTGCTTTTGGCACCTAACCTAATACAATATTTAAGATTGGTTATAAAAACCAGACATTAAATATGCACATTTAAATGGTCAGGTTTTTCCTCTCACTGTAGTGTATGTATTCTGACAGATCAGTCAGGCTAGCTCCACACAAGTCTTGCAACATGAAACACAATTCTCTCCTCGACTATAAACTTTTCTTTAAATATCATGATTTATTTCCACCCAAGACTGAAGGGTAAACACCTAAACTTGCAAGGACATGATTGCTTAATGTTGCTGCGATGATAAAAAGATTCATCCATTTAACAAGTCTTTTTAACTTCTAACAGCTGACTTGTCTAATTCAGCTGCATCCTCAGATTTCTCTTCTAATGAGACTCAAACCCAGTATCCAGGTCAGCATTATCTAGAGCAGTCCGTTCAACGCTAAAGATAGAATTTTGCTGGCAGAGGAGTTCATATTATATATATTTATTTATATATACACACCTATCAGAAGCAGTTAGCACCAAAATGCACAGTTAAACACTGGCTCAACTCCAACAAGGTCCAACATTGAGCAAGTGCTGTTGTAATCATTGTAAGTCTACCATCTCTGGGGAAGCAATAAAACCAGCAAAGATGCACCAACCCTGATCATAGTAGCCACAAAAGTCCTTTGCACTAACTTTTACTAATGAAAGTCTTACTGATTGTAGATAATGAAGCCATAATGACTCTCCAGTGGAACCTAATGACAAAAACTTCTGGGCTCCCATTCAACATTCCTTTCATCTAAAGAAAACTTATTTTTAATTAATTTACAAGTAAGATACCAGACTTAAGAGGTTATAATTATCAGGTTTAAACTGAACTGAACTTTCCTCCTCAAGGAAAGTGAGGGCTCAGAGGTAATGACAGAGATTTTTAAAACTATTAAGGGGTTTAATGGGTAGATGTAGAGAAGGCATTTCACTTGTAGGGTGTCTGAAACTAGCGACAGTGAGTAGAATGTAGTAGCTAATAAATATGGTAGGTTTGACCTAGAGAATGGTTAAGTCTGGAATTCAATACCACAAGGAATAGTTGAGGCAAACAGTTTTGTTGCATTTAAGGGTAAGCAAGCTAGGTCAGTATGAGGCAGAGAGGAACTAAAGGAAATGCTGGTAGGGTTGGGAAGGATTCATGTGGAGCCAAATAGCCTGTTTATGTGATATAAATTCTACGTAATGCAATTAATCAAATCACAGTCACCATCCAAGTAAGCCAGCTTTGATAAAGCTGCTTTCTGATTCATTCGTCCTTCCTTTCAACAAAAAGCCCAGCCAGGGGGTGTAGGATACCCATAGTGTAGCATGGTAGAATGCTGTGTGCCCCAAATGCCCATACCCTAAGAGCACTCATAATATACCCTCGGGCTCTTACCCCAAACGAGGGAATCAAATCCAACGAGTGTGAAATCATCCCATCCTAGGTACAAGGCATAGAATCCCTACAGTGCAGGAGGAGGTCATTCAGCCCATCGAGTCTGCACTGACCACAATCCCACTCAGGCTTATTCCCGTAACCCCACATATTTACCCTGCTAATCCCCCTGATATCCCTGACATTAGGGGCAATTTAGCATGGCCAATCCAACCAAACCCGCACAAGTTTGGACTGTGGGAGGAAACCGGAGCATCCAGAGGAAACCCGTGCAGACACGAGGGAGAACGTGCAGACTCCACACAGATAGTGACTCCAGGCTGGAATTGAACCTGGGTCCCAGGCACTGAGAGGCAGCAGTGCTAACCACTGTGCTACCATATCGCCCTTTGAAATAACTCATTTAACAGAACAGCAAAGGCAACGGGAGCTGAAGGGGAGATGAAGATATCTCACGACCAGGATAGGTTCCACTTACACTGTCAACCTTAACAGGAACAGTCTGCTTTCAGCTGTTTTAGTTTTATGCTGACTGTTCTGCATTTACTTTGCTGCAATATTCTGCTTCTTGCCCATTGAACGCTGTCAGATCTGCTGGATATCAAACTCAATAAAAGTGCCTTTCATGGAAATTGCATAATTGATTTTCTGGTTGGTGATTCCAGATGACAGTGCAAGGTCCAGCAGCATTTCAAACAGATATAATGCCAAATGGCACCTAATATCATAAACATCTCTCAGCCTCAACACTGGGGGACTAACAGAGAGCATTACATAATCATCCCATTTCTGAGAAACCTTTCAGAAGATCAATGGTCGAGCTAAAGTTTTTAAACCACTCAACCATGCAAGAGGAAGGAATGGGAATGACGAGAGGGGAGAGTGGTCTCTTAATTTTCAGACCGTTCTAACTGATTTCCCAGTGACTGCCCATCCTCATGGACAGAGAGTTTGGCCTTCCTCATCACAGACAGTTTTGTCCTCATTTGAAACCAGCCGTGTGTTACCAATGGCAAAGACACATATAAAGCAAAAAGGTTTTGTCACCAGAGTCAGGCTGTGCGAGATGGAAAACGCTGGATGTAAACATTCACCCAAGTATTTGGACGTGGCTGTACACGAACAGTTCGGGGCGATGGCAGGTCAGACCTGAACTCAGAGCCTCAAACGCGGTTTGGAAAGTAGAAACCTTGGCAATGTCCCATCGTTGGACATTGGCAAGACAAAGTGGGGAAAAAGTACTCCCTATTTACTGAGCTCACCCATTTGGATCATGTGCATCGCAGGTTAATTTGACAAATATCCAGAAATGAATTTTAAAAGCAATGTTTGTAGTGGCATTCATTGAAAAAGCCTCGAATCAATTACATTTCCAAAGCTCATCAAATGCTTTTGTTAAGTTTCTGCCGTCCCACACAACCTTTGTGACTGTGACAAAGGTAAGCTAGCCCCCTACTATCCATCCGCTGCCTTTGACATGGCTGACCATCTAATCCTCTTCCAGCGCCTCTCCAGTCTCACCCAGCTGAGTGGGGAGCATTCATTCGATCCCATCCTTATCATGGGCCATGAATTCTCCTCCTGCTCAAACACTGCTTTCTGTTGTCCCTCAGGTGATCAGTCCTTAGCCTCCTTTTTCTCATCTGTATGATGATTATTGACAACATCATTTGAAAGTATAGCGACTAATGTTCAGCTCTACCTCACTGCCCCTGCTCTCCATTCCTTCACTCTCTTTAATTATCACACTCTTTGTCTGCCTTCCAACACTATCTGAGCAGATTGGAAAGACTGAAGATAATACTTTCTGCAATATCCACAGAATCCCTACAGTGCAGAAGGAGCCAACTGGCCCATCAAGCCTGATAACAACCCCACCCAGGTCTTATCCCCATAACCCCACGTATTTATTCTGCTAATTCCCTGACACTAAGGAGCAATTTAGCACGGCCAATCCACCTAACTTGCACATTTTTGAAGTGTGGGAGGAAACTGGAGCACCCAGAGGAAACCCATGCAGGCATAGGGAGAACGTGCAAACTCCACACAGACAGTGATCCAAGGTCAGAATCGAACCCGGGTCCCTGGCGCTGTGAGGCAGCAGTGCTAACCACTGTGCTGCCGTGCCAGCTCAGGTGTCCAATTTTGCTTCATAATGCTGTGAGGAACCTTGGGACATTAAAGGTACTATTGAAATGAAGTTATTGGTTTGGGGCTCTCCCTGTTCCCACTGATTATGGTGCCAGCTCCAAGCCAGAATTAGGCATTGGGATGTTCAGCTTCAACAGAATCCTGGAGTTCAAGCTGTTTGTGTAAATGATGAACAGTGGCCCCAGCATCGATCCTTGCGGAGTGCCACTTCTCACCTTTTATCAATCTCAGTAACTACCTTTAAACTCTCTATTTCCTGTTTCTGCAACCCAGCTTGCTGTCCATTTTGTACCTGCCCGCTGAGGCCCCACAGTCTCGGATTTCCAGCGTTCACAGTATGTTGTTTTTGTTACAGTTCCCTCAAATTGTTCAATCTCCTTTCCAAAATATAGAAAGGAACATTAGCTCTCCAACAGTCCCCTGCATCATTCTCTTTCCTAATGAACTACTGTAGGAATACAATTGTGCTTCTGCTACCTCTTCCCCAGCTTCTGTTAACATGCACAGATTCAATTCATCCAGGGACACAGAGTTTTACTTTCTACAAGTTTGACTAGTTAGTCAGTGATCGCCCACCACCCCTCGCCAGCCCTTAACCCGTTCTTCTGGAAATATCTTCAACTTGTGGAACTTGCGCAGAACGGAGTGCAGACAGTGGGGTGGGAAGGGAGAGAAAATCAGAAGGCAATGGGTTATGAAGGCACCTGAGATCTGAGCTGCACACAGTCTGTGGCCTGTAATATCATATCCCAAATCCCATATCTGTGAACTCATAGTTCTCAAGGAAGCTCCAGTCTGTGCTTGGCAATGTGTTCTGCCATCTGCCAAAGGAACAGAGGGACAGCTGACCCCAGCTGTGTGAACCTAAATATTGGGTGTCCTCCAAATGATATTTCTGTTTTAGACAGTTACATTCCACCGCAAGTCCTGATGTTGTCAAATAATTTATTTTAGTCGTTATTATCCATGTAATGAAACCCCAGCTATCCATTTCGATGACTCATCTGGCACCATCTGTTAGTCTGCATGTAATTTACCCCTGAACATCAATTAGTCTGTGCGCAATGTAACCCTGACTGACCAACACACTCAGGCACTGATTATAAGCTGACTGTAACATCTCTGTTCCACCGAGAATGAATAGCCACAGATGCCGTCGGAAACGATCAGCACCATCTTCTGGTGATGTTGGAGAGCACAGTAAGAAGTCTCACAACACCAGGTTAAAGTCAAAGAACAAAGAACAAACAACAACACAGCACGGGAAACAGGCCCTTCGGCCCAACGAGCCCGCGCCGCCGTCCCATTGTCTCAGTGACCTATTCATGACTCTAGTCTATGCCTAATGTGTGAGGATCAGGGAGGTCCAATATAGGGACAATTTGTTACCCAATCAGTCAGCCTAAAAGCACATTTTTGGGATGTGGGAGAAAACCGGAGCACCCGGAGGAAACCCACGCAACCACGGGGAGAATGCGCAACTCCCACGGACACAGGCCCAAATCCATGTGTCCGCACAGCAACAGAGATAGTCTCTGAGCTGCCATGATGCCCTCGAGATGGTCCAGTTTACGCACACCAACGACATGAAGCAGTAGGCAACTCCCGAAGCAATATCCAAGAGCAGCCCACCACAACCTGCCGCCCGCATGCCCCTTGCTGGACTTAAGTGCCTGAAGTCCAACGAGGTTTACTTGGTAGCAAAATACCCTAGTTTTCGGAGCACTGCCCCTTCGTCAGGTGAGTAGGAGTTCCGTTCACAAACAGGGCATATAAAGACACAAACTCAATTTACAAAATAACGATTGGAATGAGAGTCTTTACAGGTGACCAAGTCTTAAAGGTACAGGCAATGTAAGTGGAGAGTTAAGCACAGGTTAAGGAGATATATATTGTCTCCAGAAGGACAATTAGTGAGGTTTTGCAAGCCCAGGCAAGTCGTAATGGGGGTTACAAATAGTGCGACATGAACCCAAGATCCCGGTTGAGGCCGTCCTCATGTGTGGGGAACTTGGCTATTAGTTTCTGCTCAGCGACTCTGCGCTGTCGTGTGTCCTGAAGGCCGCCTTGAAGAACTTTTACCCGAAGATCAGAGGTCGAATGCCCGTGCACACTGAAGTGCTCCCCAACAGGAAGAGAACAGTCTTGCCTGGCGATTGTCGAGCAGTGTTCATTCATCCATTGTCGTAACGCCTGCACGATTTCCCCAATGTACCATGCCTCAGGACATCCTTTCCTGCAGCGTATCAGGTAGACAACATTGGCCGAGTTGCAAGAGTATGTACCACGTACCTGGTGGATGTGTTCTCATGTGACATGATGGTATCCATGTCGATGATCCGACATGCCTTGCAGAGGTTGCTGTGGCAGGGTTGTGTGGTGTCGTGGTCACTGTTCTGAAGGCTGGGTAGTTTGCTGTGGACAATGGTCTGTTTGAGTTTGTGCAGTTGTTTGAAGGCGAGAAGTGGGGGTGTGGGGATGGCCTTGGCGAGATGTTCGTCTTCTTCAATGACATGTTGAAGGCTCCAGAGAAGATGTCGTAGCTCCGGGAAGTACTGGACGACGAAGGGTACTCTATCCACTGTGTCCCATGTTTGTCTTCTGAGGAGGTCGGTGCGGTTTTTCGCTGTGACGCGTCAGAACTGTTGATCGATGAGTCAAGCGCCATATCCTGTCCCTATGAGGACATTTTTCAGCATCTGGAGGTGTCTGTTGCGATCCTCATCTGTACCAGGTACACGGTACATATTTGCAACTCGACCAATATTGTCTACCTAATATGCTGCAGGAAAGGACGTCCCGAGGCTTGGTGCATTGGGGAGACCGTGCAGACATTACGACGACGGATGAATGAACACCGCTCGACAATCACCAAGCAAGACTGTTCTCTTCCTGATGGGGAGCACTTCAGCGGTCACGGGCATTCGGCCTCTGATCTTCAGGTAAGCATTCTCCAAGGCGGCCTTCACGACACACGACAGCACAGAGTCGCTGAGCAGAGACGGAAGCCAAGTTCTGCCTCAACTGGGATCTTGGGTCCATGTCACACTATCTATAAGCCCATAATGACTTACCTGGGCTTGTAAAATCTCACTAACTGTCCTTCTGGAGACAATATACATCTCTTTAACCTGTGCTTTACGCTCTCGCCACTCATGCTGCCTGTACTTTTAAGGCTTGATTAGCTGTAAAGACTCGCATTCCAATCGCTATTTTGTACATTGAGTTTGTGTTTTTATATGCCTTGTTCGTGAATGGAACTCCCAGTCACCTGACGAAGGGGCAGCACTCCAAAAGCTAGTGGATTTTCTACCAAATAAATCTGTTGGACTTCAATCTGGTATTGAGACTTCTTACTGTGTTTACCCCAGTCCAATGCCAGCACTTCCACATGATGTTGGAGAGTGCAGGGAACAGAGTCAGTAACAGCTCAGAGATTCAGATGCAAAAATTCTGCTGCTGTTATAATGCGTTCAGCTCCTAGAACCACTTTATAGAACATAGAACATTACAGCGCAGAACAGGCCCTTCGGCCCACGATGTTGCGCCGACCAGTTTTTTTAAAAAAAAAACACTGACCCACTAATCTAAACCAATCCCTTTTCGTCCATAAACCTATCCACAGATCTCTTAAACGCCCCCAAACTAGGCGCATTTACAACTGCAGCTGGCAGGGCATTCCAATCCCTCACCACCCTCTGGGTAAAGAACCTACCCCTGACATCAGTCCTATAACTACCCCCCCTTAATTTAAAGCCATGCAATATGTAAAAAAAACCCACTAATTTACATAATGCCTCTCACAATCTCAATGTCTCAAAGCACTTTACAATCACTTAAGTATTTACGAAGTTTCGGTGCTGTTGTGAGTAACATTGGAAATCTGACAGCCAATTTGCACTCAGCAAGTCCCACCAAACAGCAATCTGATAATGGCCAGATAATCAGGTTTGATGATGATGACTGAAGAATAAATATTGGCCAGAATCCATGGACGACTAAGATGTGCAATGACGTGCAGGTTAGGCTGAATTGTGCCTTTAGTCAGGGGGACTAGCAGGGTAAACACGTGGGGCAATAGGGATAGACCTCTGGCGGGGGTGGATTTTTGTCAGTGCAGACTCGATGGGCCAAAAGGCCTCCTTCTGTACTGTAAGGATTCTATGACTCCGTTACTCAGAGTACTGCTGCAGGATCTTTGAAGAGTTGTTGGGAGAGCAGACAGAGCTTCAGTTTAATGTCTCAATTGAAAGACTATTTCCAACAGAATGGGGGCACTGAATTTGCCTGGTTCCTAGAGTGGCATCCATTTGGACATTGAGCGATGCGGGTATAAACGTCACACGCAGAGGAATTTTGACTGTCATGAACAGAATTGCCATCCCAATTCACAACATGCCCACAATCTGGCACTACACAATTTCCACCCACCCACAGCTGCTGCCAAGCCACAGCCTCCCCACCCCCACAGCAGCAGCACTCTCACTCCAAGACCAGAAACCCAAAGTGGCTTTGGAGAGGGTGTTCCATACCACAGGCGTGTATGACAGAGCACAGAACACTACAGCACAAACAGACCCTTCGGCCCATAAGTTGCACCGATCATATCCCTACCTACCAGGCCTATCTATGACCCTCACTCCCATTAAATCCCATGTACTCATCCAGAAGTCTCTTAAAAGACCCCAATGAGTTTGCCTTCACCACCACCGACGGCAGCCGATTCCACTCACCCACCACCCTCTCCACAGTATTCTGGTCTGGCCTCTGAAGGTATACAAGGGGAATAAGTATTAAACCATTTGTTTGGAGAATTTGTCAGCAGAGACAAGGTAGAGTCATTGACAAAAGATCTTTGCTGACGATATTACTGCATTTAGTGGATAGCACAAGGCCATCGCATTTGTTGAAGGAAAAGGGCACAGTCACGATTTTAGTTGTTGATCTTAATGATAAAGAAAAGGATGATATAAAGTCACTGTTAGACTGCTGGGCAGGATTGTAATTCCCCATCATTGCAAGTAGCTATTGGGTGATTGAGCCTGGACAGGAACTAAGAATTGCCCAAAATAAGGCTGACTGAAAGGAACTCTGCTAAACCCTGATTTCTCACGATCCCCGGTGTCTGGGAAAGGATTGTTTTCCATCCCATTAAATAGCAAAAAGCAGTAAGAATCACAAAATTAAAAGAACCCTCAAGTCATTAAACATCAACCTTAATTTTCTACAGAGATTTGATTTGGCTCAGTGGTTAGCACTGCTGCCTCACTGCACCAGGGACCCCGGCTCAATTCCCAGCTTAGGTCACTGTCTGTGCAGAGTTTGCGCGTTCTCTCCATAGGTTTCCTCCGGGTGCTCCGGTTTCCTCCCACTGTATGAAAGACTTGCTGGTTAGATGCATTGGCCATGCTAAAATTCTCCCTCAGTGTACCCGAACAGGCGCCCGAGTGTGGCGACTAGGGGAATTTCACAGTAACTTCATTGCGGTGCTAATGTAAACCTACTTGTGACACTAATAAATAAACACAAACAACACAAATGCAGCAATTTCATGCAGCACAGCAAGAGAGATTCTCACAAGGTGAACTGCCGAGAGGCAGGAATCATTCAGCAATTTAGCGATTTGCAACTGGCACCAAATCTGTTCATCACAAGTTGTCAATGATTTGCACACCGATTACGTGAGTACCGTTAAACTCCTTATTCCCCCGGCAAATTCTGAGTAATTGTAATGGCTGCTAAAGCCATGCACGCAATACGTGGAGGCCCAGCTCCCACCAGGGACATTCTGCCTCTCCCCGTTCTAAATGTTGTACCTGGAAGAATTGGGCAATTATTCCGCACACCACATCTGCAGGAATCGTGATTCATCCTAGTCATAGACACATCTGAACCCAACTCACAGAGCGCTTGTTCACATCTACAATCTCGTGTCAAAAAGCACTCTACCCCTGGTGTAATTTTTCAAAGTTAAGAGTCAGCCTCCTAATGTTTCCCAGACTTTAATAACGCTGATTAATAACGTGCTGTACAAAGGCAAGATTCCAGCCTTTTTGCTTCAAATTGAAGACTACAGGGGAACCACAAAGTGGAGCAAACTTCAGATAAAAACATCTGCCATAAAATCCCTGCAATTGTTCTCATCAGTCCCATTAATCAATTCACCCTCAAACGGCTATATCAAGTCTGACACGGGTTGAGCAACAAACGCCAATGATACTCGTGTTCCAAAAAATGAATCTCAGAAGTTCACTCCTTTTCCAGATACTGACCAACTTGCCGAGTGACGTTAAGTCATTGATGTTCTACGGAGCAAGCTAATGGGCAATGAATGATTCACACATAAAGCAGCAGCATAATTAAGGACCTCACGCACCCCGGACATTAGAACATAGAACAGTACAGCACAGTACGGGCCCTTCGGCCCTCAATGTTGTGCCCAGCTGTGTCCAAACTCAAGATCAAGCTATCCCATTCCCTATAATTCTGGTGTGCTCCATCTGCCTATCCAATAACCACTTGAAAGTTCCTAAAGCGTCCAACTCCACTGTCACAGCAGGCAGTGCATTCCACACCCCAACAGCATGATTCCTGACATGAGGAGACAGTGTTACATGTCACAGGCATCCGAGTGAAGAATCCACCTTGGACGGCCCTCCTATATCTCCCACCATGAACCTTATAGTTATGCTCCCTACTAACATCTACATCCACCCGAGAGAATAGTCTCTGCGCATCCACTCTATCTATCCCCCTCATCATCTTATAAACCTCTAGTAAGTCGCCTCTCATCCTCCTCCGCTCTAAAGAGAAAAGCCCCAGCTCCTTCCACCCTTCCTCAGAAGACTGACCCTCCAAACCAGGCAGCATCCTGGTAAATCTCCTCTGCACTCACTCCAAAGCTTCCACATCCTTCTTATTATAAGGTGACCAGAACTGCACACAATATTCCAAATGTGGTCTCACCAAGGTCCTGTATAGTTTCAGCATAACCCCACAACTCAAACTCAAACCCCGTTAATAAACGCTAACACACTATAAGCCTTCTTCTTGGCTCTATTCACTTGAGTGGCAACCTTCAGAGATCTGTGGATATGAACCCCAAGATCTCTCTGTTCCTCCGCATTCCTCAGGACCCTGCCGTTGACCCTGTAATCCGCATTCAAGTTTGTCGTACCAAAATGAATCAACTCGCACTTATCAGGGTTAAATTCCATCTGCCACTTTTCTGCCCAGCTCTGCATCCTATCAATGTCTCTTTGCAGCCTACAAGAGCCCTCCACCTCATCCACTACTCCACCAATCTTGGTGTCGTCAGCAAATTTACTAACCCACCCTTCAGCTCCCTCTTCCAAGTCTTTGACAAAAATCACAAATAGCAGAGGACCCAGCACTGATCCCTGTGGTACACCGCTGGTAACTGGCCTCCAGTCTGAAAATTTTCCCTCCACCACCACCTGCTGTCTTCTATGAAACAAAGAACAAAGAACAACACAGCACGGGAAACAGGCCCTTCGGCCCAACGAGCCCGCGCCGCCGTCCCATGGTCAGTGACCTATTCATGATTTTAGTCTATGCCTAATGTGTGAGGATCAGGGAGGTCCAATATAGGGACAATTTGTTACCCAATCAATCAGCCTAAAAGCACATTTTTGGGATGTGGGAGGAAACCGGAGCACCCGGAGGAAACCCACGCAACCACGGGGAGAACGCGCAAACTCCCACGGACACAGGCCCAAATCCATGTGTCCGCACAGCAACAGAGATAGTCTCTGAGCTGTCATGATGCCCTCGAGATGGTCCAGTTTACGCACACATAAGTAACAGCCAGTTACTTATCAAATTGGCCAAATCTCCTTCTATCCCACACCTCCTTACTTTCATCATGAGCCTACCATGGGGAACCTTATCAAACGCCTTACTAAAATCCATGTATACGACATCAACTGCTTACCTCCGTCTACGCATTTAGTTACCTCCTCAAAAATTTCAACCAAATTTGTGAGGCAGGACTTACTCCTCACGAAACCATGCTGACTATCCCGGATTAAGCTGCATCCGTCCAAATGGTCATAAATCCTATCCCTTGGGACCTTTTCCATTAACTTACCGACCAAAGACTAACCGGCCTATAATTACCAGGGTCATTCCCATTTCCTTTCTTGAAGAGAGGAACAACATTCGCCACTCTCCAGTCCTCTGGCACAATCCTGTGGACAGTGAGGACCCAAAGATCAAAGCTAAAGGCTCCGCAATCTCATCCCTTGCCTCCCAAAGTATCCTAGGATGTATCCCATCTGGCCCAGGAGACTTATCGACCCTCAGGTTTTTCAAAATTGCTTAAACATCTTCCCTCAGGACATCTACCTCCTCCATCCCATCAGCGTGTATCACATTCTCATCCTCAAAAACATAGCTCCTCTCTTTAGTGAACACTGAAGAAAAGTATTCATTCAACGCCTCACCTATCTCTTCTAACTCCATGCACAAGTTCCCACTACTATCCTTGACTAGCCCTAACCTCACCCTGGTCATTCTTTTATTTCTCATATAAAGAAAAAACCCAAGGCTTTTTACTCTTATCTGACCCGCCAAGGACTTCTCATGCCCCCTCCTAGCTCTCTTAAGCCCTTTCTCTCTCTTATCTTCTTCCATCAGGAAAAAGGTACAAAACACCTGAGGTCACATACCAGTCAACCCAAGAACAGCTTCTTCCCTGCTGCTGTCAGACTTCTGAATGGAGCTACCGTGCATTAAGGTGATCTTTCCCTACACCCTAACTATGACTGTAACACTACATTCTGCACCTCTCCTTTCCTTTTCTATGTATGGTATGCTGTGTCTGTACAGCACATAAGAAACAATACTTTTCACCGTATGCTAATACATGTGACAATAATAAATCAAATCAACAACCCTGCCCCCCCCAAAAAAACTCCCTTTGCCAATCCCCCATCTCCACCCCAAAAGCAGCAATGTGATAGTGATTGGATAATTGGTTTTAAGTACAAGTTTGAAACACACTTGTGTCCAAGTTAGCAAAATGGACACGTGGTCTGGGATGCACAAAATGACCTCAATAGATCATAGAGGTCAATGTGGCATTGAAGACTCTTCTCTCCAGCTCGCCAGTGATGCTGGGATAAATACTGCATAACGGGAGATTTTAATTATTGGGAGGATTAAGAGATTCGTAGACACAGTAAAAGATTGCTAACATATTGTGCTTATGAGCAAACCAGGGATAATCAGCACTGCCTTTTTATTATTCAAGTCCAAACCAGAGATGTTAAAAATGTAATGCTAACTGCGGATTTCACAAGGATTTAGCTGCACTGGCGCAGCAGGACACTTCAATCCAGTCACTTCGGAAAACCCCAGCGGCAAAGAAATTAGCAACACAGAAGAAAGATGGACTATATTTGAGATCATTCTGATGCTTGTACTCAAAGTCAGCAAACAAGCACAAGGTTAAACAAAGTCAAAATTCTATTCGAGGAACATCAGATGTAAAGATTCCTTCACAGACAAAAAGAACAAACGCTCTGGAGAACTAAAGCATTGAACTCAGCAAAAATTCCTGTCAGGAGATCATAGCTAACTTTCACATTAGAATGATCCCCGATATATTCCATGTTTCTCCTGCATTGCTAATTTCTTTGCCACGTGGATGAGGCGACAATGGGCAACTGTTTCTCAACGTCTAAGCTGGGGAGAAGGTTTAGGTATTTCAGAAGTCAGAAAAAATAAAGGACTTAATTGGACTTTCTCAAGCCAGATTGAGGTGAACTCCCAGGAAATGGCAGAGGTTCTATATGATTGTGCATCAGAACAAAGGGTTTAGGAGCAGACACAGGTCAGGGGTATGCCACACCCGTATTCACTTCAGTATTCACTAATGTCCTTTACGGAAGGAAATCTGCCGTCCTTACGTGGTCTGGCCCACATGTGACTCCAGAGTCACAGCGACGTGGTTGTCTCTCAACTGCCCTCTAAGGGCAACTAGGGATGGTCAATAAATGCCGGCTAGCAAGCGATGCTAATTTGGACGAATTAATTTTAAAAAGTACACAATTCTCTGCTATAATTAATGCAATGTATGGTGATAAGAACATAAGAAATAGGAGGAGTAGACCATCTAGCCCTTCGAGCCTGCCTCGCCATTCAACAAGATCATGGCTGATCTGAAGTGGATCAGTTCCACTTTCCCGCTTTCTCCCCATAACCCTTAATTCCCTGTCTATCAGAAACCTATCTACCCGTGACTTAAATATATTTAGCGAGGCAGCCTCCAACACTTCAACGGGCAGAGAATTCCAGAGATTCACCACCCTTTGAGTGAAGAAGTTCCTCCTCAACTCCGATCTAACTGCCCCCCCCCCTTATTTTGAGGCTGTGCCCTCTAGTCCTGCTGTCCTTTCTAAGCGGGAAGAATTTCTCTACCGTTACCCTATCCATCCCTTTCATCATCTTATACGTCTCTGTAAGATCCCCCCTCAGCCTTCTAAACTCCAGTGAGTACAGACCCAGTCTATTCAATCTCTCTTCATAGGCTAACCCCCTCATCTCCAGTATCAGTCTAGTGAACCTCCTGTGTACTCCCTCCAAGGCCAATATATCCTTTCGCAAATGCGGTGACCAATGATGGTGTAACTTCAAATGTCAAAGAAAAGTACAGACATTTATTTAGTGTGTAGCATGACCAACGGGTGACCCAAAGAACTTTACAGACAATGAAGTGTTTTGGAAGTGAAGGCACTGTAATAATGTGGGAAACGCAGCGGTAATTTTCTCACAGCAACTTTCCACAGACATCAGCGTGATAATAACAAGGAATTCTGTGTTTGTGATGCTGATCGAGTGCTACCATGGATGACACAAGTAGTAGCTGTAGATTTAATCATGGAAAGAATTAATGATCTCAAAACAGATTGAAACGCTTGCCCGCATGACGTGATGGACCAGCTGGTCTTCTCCTCACAAACATTCTTACATTTTGTGCGTGTGTCTCCCCTGCAGGCACAGTGTTAGCTTTCGCACATATTCATGATCTGTGGCTATAAAATTCTTATACTGTTAGCAACCCCATCATCACTACCTTCGATAAATTGCAGATTACTCCGGCTCAACGTTAAGATGACCAGAAACGACATGATTGCTGGCCTTGCATCCTCTGTAAAAAGTCTGACAACACCAGGGCCGGCATTCCCACATCATGACTTGCATCCTCTGCACAGAGGGACATTGTACCAAACGAAACAACACATTCCATGACAAAAGTTCTAGCTGCACACAACTTAATGTGTCCCTTACAAATGGAATCGCTAGGTTAGTTAGTGACCAATTGTTCTTAGCAAATCCTTAGTTTGATTAAGGGTTAGAATCAGTCATGGAATGGTTACTGCACAGAGGAAGGCCATTCAGACTTTGGCAAGAGCAATTCAGCTGGTCCCTCTCTCCCAATGTGTCCACATAGTCTTGTCAATATTTTCTCTTCACGTAATTATCCAATTTCCTTTGAAATCCATGATGGAATCCGCCTCTAAGATACTCTCACGAATTGTATTCCAGCCCCTAACCATATGCTGTGTAAAAAAAAACTTTTCCTTATATTCTTTTTGGTACTTTTGCATTAAATCTGTGTGCTTTAGTGAGTATTCTGAAAAGGGAAATCTGTTTCTCCCTATCTACTCTGTTTAAAAGCCATGATTTTGAATAGCTCTATCAAATCTGCTCAACCATCTCCTCTCCTAGATCTTCAGTGCTTCAATCTACTCCCATAACTGGAGTCTGGGAGAAGTCTGCACATTGCAAACTGGTCGTTGTCCAGCTGAATGAGAGCATAAGAAACACCTCAGGAGAAATCTGGTCAACAAACGCCACCAGTGATCTGCAACACCGCACCACCACAAATCCGTCATGAAGCTAGCACAGCACAGTGGCTCAAAAGACTGCACAAAAATCTGGTCCTGCCCCTGGCAGAAGATATCACACTAACCCACCCAGCGTACAAATCATCTCAAGGCAGCCAATCTGGACCAACCTGCCCGAGCCAGGCAGTTCTACTGTGGACCTGTGACATGACACCAACAACACTACCCAGAATCAGCACCTGGTTGATGATCCCATAGAGTCATAGAGGTTTACAGCATGGAAACAGGCCCTTCGGCCAAACTTGTCCACACTATCCTTTTCTTTTAAACCGCTAGGCTAATCCCAATTGCCTGCATTTGGCCCGTATCCCTCTATACCCATCTCACCCACATAACCACCTAAAATGCTTTTTAAAAGACAAAATTGTACCTGTCTCTACTGCTACCTCCGACAACTCGTTCCAGACACTCACCTCCCTCTGTGTGAAGAAATTGCCCCTCTGGACACTTTGTATCTCTCCCTTCTCACCTTAAACCTACGCCCTCTAGTTTTAGACTCCCCTTCCTTTGGGAAAAGATATTGACTATCTAGCTGATCTGTGCCCCTCTTTATTTTATAGGTCTCAATAAGATCACCTCTCAGCCTCTTATGCTCCAGCGAAAAAAGTCCCAGTCTATTCAGCCTCTCCTTATATCTCGAACCATCAAGTCCTGGTAGCATCCTAGTAAATCTTTTCTGCACTCTTTCTAGTTTAACAATGTCCTTTCTATATTAAGGTGACCAGAACTGTACACAGTATTCCAAGTGTGGCCTTACCAAAGTCTTGTACAACTTCAGCAAGACATCCCAACTCCTCTATTCAATGTTCTGACCAATGAAACCAAGCATGCTGAATGCCTTCTTCACCACTCAGGCCACCTGTGACTTCACTTTCAAAGAGCTATGAACATGTACCCCTAGATCTTTGTTCTGTAACTCTCCCCAACACCCTACCGTTAACTGAATAAGTCCTGCCCTGATTCAATCTACCAAAACGCATCACCTCGCATTTGTCTAAATTAAACTCCATCTGCCATTCTTCAGCCCACTGATCCAATTGATCAAGATCCCGTTGCAATCGGAGATAACTTTCTTCACTGTCCACTATGCCACCAATCTTGGTGTCATCTTTAAGCTTACTAACCATGCCTCCTACATTCTCATCCAAATCACTAATATAAATGACTAATAATAGTGGGCCTAGCACTGATTTCTGAGGCACACTGCTGGTCACAGGCCTCCAGTTTGAAAAACAATTCTCTACAACCACCCTCTGGCTTCTGTCAAAAAGCCAATTTTGTACCCATTTAGATACCTCACCCTGGATCCCGTGAGATTTAACTTTATGTACCACGCGGTACCTTGTCAAAGGCCTTGCTAAAGTCCATGTAGACAACATCAGCTGCATTGTCCTCATCTACCTTCTTGGTTACCCCTTCAAAAAACTCAATTAAATTCGTGAGACATGATTTTCCACTCACAAAGCCATGCTGACTGTCCCTAATTAGTCCTTGCGTCTCTAAATGTCTGTAGATCCTGTCTCTCAAAATACCTTCCAACAATTTATCCACCACAGATGTGAGGCTCACTGGCCTATAGTTCCCAGGCTTTTCCCTGCAGTCCTTTTTAAACAAAGGCACAACATTTGCCAATCTTCAGGCTCTTCACCCGTGACTATCAATGATTCAAATATCTCGGTTGGGGACCCACAAATTTCTCCCTAGCCTGGTATACGCTGCATCAGGTCCCAGGGATTTATCTACCTTAACGTGCTTTAAGATTTCCAGCACCTCCTTCTCTGTAATACGTACACTCCTCACGACATCACTATTTATTTCCCCAAGTTCCCTAACATCCATGCTTTTCTCAACAGTAAATACTGATGAGAGATATTCAGTTAGGAACTCACACATCTCTTGTGGATCTGCATATTCCACGTTGGAAATCCAAGGCTCCGCGCTCCCGTGTGACGGTGGGGTCAAAGTGAACAGGTTTCGCACTGGGGTTGGACCCTGTTGCAACATCCATTTGCATTGGGTACACCACCGTGATTCACCCCTGTGCAGTTGTGGAAAAGTGCAAACCACGGTGCAAAGGAGCGACACGTGGTCTAATCTTTTGCTGCAGTGGTTGTCTCACTGTCCTACACCAGGCTGATGAGAAGTCTGCCATCTGGCTGAAGAATCTCAAATTTGACATCGAGCTGTTCATCAGTACGCACAATAGTGGGGTATGAAGCCCCTCATCCCCAGAACTACACAGGTCAATCTTCTTCCCCTTCTCACTAAGGCCTCCCCCCATCCTTCCAAAAGTAGCGTCCGGAATGGGACACAATAATCCAGGTGAATTGAATTGAGTTGGTTAGCTTGTATAAAAACATCTTACTGTTTTAAAAGTGTCACAGAGAAATCTGCAAGCCTGAAAAACAGGTTAAATACAGATGGAAAAACATTTTTGTCTCAGGGTTTGGCTGCCTTTTGCATGTCTGTCACACTGCACAAGGTGTTAAAACCTAATCTGACTCCCCGGTTTAACTGCACGCATCATTGCTTCCTTTGGTCACTGAGCAGTTGGCCAGGGGATATAGCCAGACCACTCAGTTCAAATATAAACATGTTGCATGATTTGTTTAAAAACTTGTCTGACTGGCAGTTCTTAAAATTTAATAAGACAGTTCTTTAAGTTCACAATATCCCCCTTCACTGTTTTTTTGATATACTGAGCAGCCTGACCTGTTTGATCTGGAGTCTCCAAATGCAGGCTGTTTGACTGCAGCCTCTCGCGAATGAGATAATCCAGGCAATTAGCATAGTTGGCAAGGGAGAAAAATGACAAATGCCAAAAAAAGTAACGGTAGTCCTAATTTTAAGAGTAGTGTTTCTGAAACAAGCTATTTTTTCACTCTTTGAGAAACAAATATTGTGCAACTTCTATAAATAGATATGTTTCTGACACCGCTTTCAGTATTTATCATTTGTCTGGGAGTTAAAACTCACAATGTTATAATCTGATAACATTCTGCTTTCCATGATAAAGATCATCTAAGTAGATGATGATGGGCTGGAGTAATCTGAAAGGCTATTAATTATCCTGCGTGCTATGTTAATTTGTCTAGTTATCACATCACGTTAAAACACTCAAGGACATAGGGATCTGTGCTCTCGAATGCTCAAGGACACAGGGATCCATGATCTCACTACATAAGAACATAAGAAATAGGAGCAGGAGTAGGCCATTCGGCCCTTCGAGCCTGCCCCGCCATTCAATAAGATCATGGCTGATCTGAAGTGGATCAGTTCCACTTTCCCGCTTTCTCCCCATAACCCTTAATTCCCCTGTCTATCAGAAACCTATCTACCCGTGACTTAAATATATTTAGCGAGGTAGCCTCCACCAATTCCAGAGATTCACCACCCTTTGAGTGAAGAAGTTCCTCCTCAACTCTGTTCTAAACTGCACCCCCCCCCCCCCCTTATTAGAGTAGCTCAAAACATCAAAACAAAAACTTATAAAATGTGATGTGGTTCATTGGGAGAATTCGGAAGTTCAGTCAAAAGGTTGTGGGTTCAGGTCAGACTCCAGAGGCCTGATCTACACTGACATTCAAGTGGGTGGATCTTACGAACGAGATGTTAAACCGCCTGCTCCCTCAGGTGGATGCATCTCATGGCATTGGTTAAGGCTCTCACTAGTGTCCTGGTCAATATTTGCCCCTCAATCCAACATTACCAAAAGAGATTCTCTTGTCATCATCACGTAGCTGCTTGTGGGATCTCGCTGTCAGCATTCCCTACATTACATGCTCCATTAGCATTACCGTGCTTCCCTGTTGTGAGAGGTGCTATACAAATGAAAGTCTTTCTTCCTCCAGTAAATTGAATAAAATAACTCAGCAACATTAAAAGCTTCAATTGATCCCTTTCTCTGAACCCAACAGATGGATGGTAAATATAACCAGGATTTGATATGGGATGTTCAGATTTATACTGCAGAATCTTTCGTCAGAAGTAGTTTACATCAGCAACACTCAGTCTGAAAGCGAGGCAGCCCATCCATCTGATTTGCGGTAGCCAGTACTTTGGCTCAAGTGGCTCAGATTGAGGGAAAGAAAAACTGCTCTGAGTGGGGCCTCTACTAAATAAACTGTGCATCCAGACTCATTCCACCCCTGACTGGAGGACTAAATTAAGACATCAAATATAATGCGCTGCCGCTTCCAATGAAAAGGTCACTGAGATTAAATTTATTTGCACTTTTTTTTAAGAAAATGAACTCACACTTGCCTTCCCCTGCAAAACTCACCAAGTGTCAGTCCCGTTCCCCGAGCAAATTCACTTAAACTGTGATTCAAGGGTGTTGACTTGCAGAATTTAAATTAAAACTCGAGCCTGGATTCGAGTCACATTCATTATAACAATTAATATGCTCTAATAAAAGATGAATTGCATTCACAATAGTGCAGGAGTGATTAGCCATCCAAACTCTACCCCAGCCTATTGATCAGACGTAGACAGCTTTAGAAAGGCATTATACAGATGCTTGATTCTGCAACTGCCCCATAAACAGTGTGGCTTGATTTCAAGATGATTAGGTGCCACTCTAAAAATTATTTCTTTACAAGCTTATGAAGCTTTGAGGGTTAACGCATTTGTTTTTGTCAAAACCTTTATTTATGGTGCATTAATATTACTGTCCTGTTTACCATCACTTTACTGGCAGCTAAACAAGTCACTCACCATCCTGACTTGGGAATTTAGCGACCGTGACGGAGTGACAATGACTCCAAATCCTCGAACTCCCTCCCTAACAGCACTGTAACATAGGAGGCAGTTCGCCAACACCTTCTCCAGGGCAGTTAGGGGTGGGCAATAAACACTGGCCAAGCCATTGGCAAGGATCGTAGGGAGAAGGCAGGAGAATGGGAATGAGAATCATATCAGCCATGATTGAATGGCAGAACAGACTCGACGGGCCGAATGGCCTTCATCCTATATCTTATCGCCCATATCCCATGAAAAAATGTGAAGGAATTTCCTTCAATTCCACTTTGCTGCCCAAACCCCATATATCTTGCTTGACTCCTTGAGACACCAAACTTCTATTTCAGTGATAAATATGATGGCACAAGTAAAATGCTCTCGGCGGAGAATTTCAAAGATTCATAAGAACAAAGATCATTACAGCACAGGAAACAGGCCCTTCAGCCCTCCAAGGCTGTGCCGCTCATTGGTCCAACTAAACCATTCGTTTGTATTCCTCCATTCCTAGTCTGCTCACGTGACTATTCATGTAACTTTTTGAATGAAGAAATTTCCCTTAATCTCAGTCCTAAACAATCGGCCCCTTATCCTAAGACTGTTCGCCCTTGTTCTCGATTCCCCAGCCAGGGCAACAACGTTTCAGTATCTTCTCTGCTGAGTCCCTTCATAATCTTGTGTGTTTCAATGGGCGGCACGGTAGCACAGTGGTTAGCACTGCTGCTTCACAGCTCCAGGGTCCTGGGTTCGATTCCCGGCTCGAGTCACTGCCTGTGTGGAGTTTGCACATTCTCCTCGTGTCTGCGTGGGTTTTCTCCGGGTGCTCCGGTTTCCTCCCACAGTCCAAAGATGTGCGGGTTAGGTTCATTGGCTATGCTAAAATTGCCCCTTAGTGTCCTGGGATGTGTAGGTTAGAGGGATTAGCAGGTAAATGTGTAAGGATATGGAGATAGGGTCTGGGTGGGATTGTGTTCGGTGCAGACTCGATGGGCCGAAGGGCCTGTTTCTGCACTGTAGGGTTCTATGCTTGAGATCACTCTCACTCTTCCAAACCTTTGACACCCAGCTTACTCCATCTCTCAACATTGAGCAACCCTGTCTTTCCAGGGACCAATCTAATGGATCTTTGCCGCACAATCTCCAATGCATGCATGTACATATGTCTTTCCTTGAATCGGACATAGTATTCTAGGTGTGGTCTCACCAAAACACGATACAACTGTGGCAAGACCTTGTCCTCCAAACTCCTTGCATTAGAGACCAATATGCAATTTGCTTTTCTCATTTCTTGCTGTACCTTTTTGTGCACTGTCAGCATTCTTTCTGGTTGTATCATAGCTTGGTATCGCTCCTGCTATGTCCAAGACTGCAAGAAACTCCAAAAGATCATGAACGTAGCCCAGTCCATCATGTAAACCAGCCTCCTATCCATTGACTCTGTCTACACTTCTCGCTGCCTCAGAAAAAACAGCCAGCATAATTAAGGACCCCACACACTTTGGACATTCTCTCTTCCACTTTCTTCCATCAGCAAAAAGATATAGAAGTCTGAGGTCACGTACCGACCGACTCAAGAACAGCTTCTTCCCTGCTGCTGTCAGACTTCTGAATGGACTTACCTACCATACATTGTTAATTTTTCTCTTCACCCTATCTACGGCTGTAACACTACATTCTGCACTCTCTCCTTTCCTTCTCTACGAATGGTATGCTTTGTCTGTGTCACGCCCAAGAAACAATACTTTTCACTGTATACTAATACACGTGACAATAAATCAAATCAAACACCTGCATGCCAAATCTCTCTCGCTCGGAAAAGTATCCCAATGTCTTTCTGAACATCAACATTTACAAGTTCTGCACTTATAAAAAAAAATTCAGCTTTTCTAACCTTGCATCTCCCCCAAATTATACTTGTCACCTTGTTACTTACTCACTTAAGCTACTTGCGTCTTTCTGCAGCCTCTGTGTCCCCTCACAGCTTGCATCCTTGCCTAACTTTGTATTGTTAACAAACCTTGATATCTCCATTTACCTTGATACCTCTTTCTTGGTGCTGGCCTCTTTAAGGTTCCTACTGACCTCAGACTTTGGAGTCAATTGTGAGCTTATGATGTGCAAAAGAACACTTGCATTAGACCAGCCTACTAAATTCATACAGGGCCCCAGAGGAAGTTCAGGTGCTGAGCCATTAGATCCTTTGCCCTACAGACGGGCTGACACTGCTTTAGTCATCTACTGTTCCCTAGAAGAAGCCGGTGAGAAACAAATGGAAAGCACATTGACCTTGAATTTCAGTTACAGAAACGTTTTCCTGGGAATGTGGACAAGAGTCTTTGCATAGTTAGCCACACAGTTCCTTTGTAGCCAGGTTTACACCTGGCATTTGAGGAGGTTTGGATGAACTATGGTGCTTTCTCTCACTCTCATACCTCACACCACAGACCATTCATCCCATCATTCCTCTTCGTGCTATTTCAAAGAGTTTCTCAATTAGAATCGCACTTCTGCTATTTCACAAATGGCACAGAAACAGACATAAGAACATAAGAAATAGGAGCAGGAGTAGGCCATCTGGCCCTTCAAGCCTGCCCTGCCATTCAATAAGATCATGGCTGATCTGTCGTGGCTCAGTTCCACATTCCGGCCCTCTCCCCATAACCCTTAATCCCCTCTCTTATCAAAAACCCATCAACCCGCTTCTTGAAAAAATTTAGCGAGGCAGCCTCCACCACTTCAACGGGTAGAGAATTCCAGAGATTCACCACCCTTTGAGTGAAGAAGTTCCTCCTCAACTCCATTCTAAAACACCCCCCCTTTATCTTGAGGCTGTGCCCCCTAGTCCTACTGTCTTTTTTGAGCGGGAAGAGTCTCTCCACCTCTATCCTATCCATCCCATTCATCATCTTATACGTCTCAATGAGATCTCCCCTCATTCTTCTAAACTCCAACGAGTACAAGCCTAGTTCATTCAGCCTCTCCTCATAGCTCAACCCCCTCAACTCCGGTATCAGCCGAGTAAACCTCCTCTGCACTCCCTCCAGGGCCAAAATATCCTTGCGCAGGTGCGGCGCCCAAAACTGCACACAGTACTCCAGCTGCGGCCTCACCAATGCCCTATACAGCTGCAGCAAGACCTCCCTACTTTTATATTCAATCCCCTCCGCTATGAAGGCCAGCATCCCATTCGCCTTCCTGACCACCTGCTGCACCTGCAAGCTGGGTTTTTGCAACTCATGCACAAGGACCCCGAGGTCCCTCTGCACCGTCGCCTGCTGCAGTTTTTCGCCACGTAAGTAATAGTCCTTCCTACCATTCTTCCTTCCAAAGTGGAGCACCTCACACTTGCCAACATTAAATTCCATTTGCCATTTCCTGGCCCATTCGCCCAGCCTACCTAGATCCTTCTGCAGACTCTCCATACCCTCCGCACAATTTGTCGTTCCCCCAATCTTGGTGTCATCCGCAAATTTTGACACCCTACACTCGGTTCCCTCCTCCAGATCATCTATATAAATGGTAAATAGCTGAGGCCCCAGCACCGACCCCTGGGGCACTCCACTAGTCACCATCCGCCAATCCGAATAGCACTCATTGACCCCCACTCTCTGCCTCCTATTTGACAACCAATCCTCTATCCACGCTAACACCCTACCCCCAACTCCAAGTCCCCTGACCTTCTGCAATAACCTCTTATGAGGTACTTTGTCAAACGCCTTCTGAAAATCCATTTGGCCCACCCAGTTCTTGCCAGCAAGAACTCTCCACTCCAGCTGCCTCCTATTTCTAAACTAAATCTACCATTCTGCCATTTATTTCTTTTTGTCTCGTTGGTCTACAATTCATTGCCCCCTCAGTACCTGGAGCCTAATAAAGCAATTACAAGCACTTTCGGATGAGCACAAATAAATTTCAAATGAATCTGCCAAAACGTAGCAGCCTAATCCCTTTAACTGCTAGCACCTAAGTGCCAATATACACAGTAGCAGCAGGTTTTCATGGGACAATCAATACCTGAAGGTACAAGAGAATATCTGTGTTTACGAGCCGGAAATTGATTTGTATGAACTTTACAGCACCGAATCTCCACAGGTGTAAATTACAGACAAGTTTATTATCTGAGGAAATTTGGAAATAGGAAAATCACCCTCATTTCTTCCGGCCACTGTTTTCTCTCTCACTGTATTGTTTCCCTTATCAGAGAACGTCTGGTAATGACAGCACTAGAGGCACAGTGCCACTTTATGCAATGGATGTGAAATTAAGCGGGCGGTACAGTGGTTAGCACTGCTGCCTCACAGTACCAGGGACCCGGGTTCGATTCCCAGCTTGGGCCACTGTCTGTGTAGAGTTTGCATGTTCTCCCCGTGTCTGGGTGGGTTTCCTCCCATAGTTCAAAGATGTGCAGGTTAGATGGGTTGGCCTTGCTAAATTGCGCTGTAGTGTCAGAGGCTAGCTAGGGTAAATGCATGGCAGTTATGGCAATATGGTCTGGGTAGGATTGTGGTCGGGTCAGACTCAATGGGCCAAATGGCGTCCTCCTGCACTGTAGGATTCTTTGATTCTATAATAATAAATGCAGCTATTATTGAGTTTGTACAGATCCCGGAGATGTCAGTAACCTTGAAATATTCTACGGCCATGGCTCAAAGGCACCGTATTTTTACTGAATGAAGAACTAACTTTCTAAACAGACTTTGGAGAAGGGGGAACGTTATACAAAGCACAAAGAACAACACAGCACGGGAAACAGGCCCTTCGGCCCATCGAGCCCGCGCCGCCATTTTAATATTGTGAGTTCCCTCACCACTCAGACTGTTCTCTCTTCCTCCATCACTCTACAAGAGAGGGAAGGAACACTCATCAATGACATTAAGCAGTTGCTAAAAGCAACGTTAAAAGCAACACTAAAAGCTTAGGTTGATAAAAGCTTATGTTACGTTGATAATTGAGAGGTTATGACTACCAGGAAGGACAGAACAGACTGGGGCTCTTTTCTTCCCTTTATTCTTTCACGAGATGTAGGAATCACAAACAGGGGCATCATTTGCTATCTATCCCTAATTGCCTTTGAACTGAATGCACGGGGGCAGTTAAGATCTGGAATCACAGGGGATCCTAGGAAGATAAAGAAACTTCCTTTAGCTTTATATTCCAGATTTATTAATTGATTTTAAATTTTACCAGCTGCCATGGTGGGACTTGAACCCATGTCCCCAGAGCATTTGTCCAGGCCTCTGGATTACTAATTCATGGACATTGCCATACACCACCATCTCCCCTTTTCTGGGAACAAAGAGGGAGAGGTGACCTGATAAGAGGTTTTTAAACGTAAGGGTTTGATAGCGTGGACGAAAAGCAGATGTTTCCATTCAGAGACGTTACCAAAACCAGGGGCTGTAAGTAAAGGACAGTTACTAATCAAATCGAGTCAAGGAATTGAGAAGAAATGTCTTTACCCAGGAGATACTGGATGTAAAATTCGCTACAAGAGGCAACTCAGGTGAATAGCATAGACACATTTCAGGGGAAGCTACATAAACATCAAGGGGAAAAGAAATGGAATGCTATTTTAATCTGATAGGTTTAGATATCTGATGGTTCATGTGAAATGTCTAAACTGCCAGAGACCAGTTGGGATGAATGGTCTGTTTGAGTGTTATAAATTCCATACAATCCTGTAGCTGCTTTGGTATGACACCCGAGAGCTGGCAGTGCACCATGGAGCTGTACCTTGGGAAAGGTTGATGCCTTTACAAGGGACAAGGACTGCAGGGTAACAAAACCAAAATTATTTAAACAAAGCCGATGTGATAGCAACTGCAATGACATAACTGGTTTTCATACGACGCAAGACACACAGATTTCTACCGTCTTGCCAACACATTCACATCACCCTTCTGTCCGAATGCTGAAGGGAGCAGTGTCCTAGAATCAGCGTTGCTTTATCCTGAAACCGCAATCTGTAGGAGTGTCCTGGTTGTGCTCACAGGCACAAGTGTTTTTCCACAGCAATATATCATTTTTTTTTTTAGCAGAAGCACGCTGCCTGTGTGGTGATGTACTCAAGTTAAGTGGCAATTTTTATATAGTAACTAACTCGAGAAGATTCCCAGCAGAGCAATGAGCGAGTCCAAGTTACCTCCTCCAGGGCACACTCAAGTGACATTCAAATTACAACACAAAGTCAAAGCAACGTCAAGGACTTATCAGAACAGATTTCCATGGAAAAATACATTTAAAAAAAATCAACAACTGCTCTTTTCTTATCTCTTGGTAATTTCAATGATTGGCCACCGGACTGAAGTGCTCGGAAAGCGCAGCAGGAGCATCTGCTGTGCCTGGTGGAAAGTTATCTGTCCTCAACCTGTGTGTGAAAGATCAGGGGAACAAGATCCAGACACTGGCTTCCTCGTCTCCAGTACTCAGCTGAGTAAAGGCAGCAAGACAGAGAGTGACTGACGAATGACTGGGTACAGCAGTCCAATACCGGCTCACACGCAGCACAAACAGCTGATAAAGTAAGGGAAACTCAGAATGGCTGCCCGCCTGCCCACGGCATTCAAGCTGTTTATGGGGCACATCAGGGCGGCACGGTAGCACAGTGGGTTAGCACTGCTGCTTCACAGCTCCAGGGTCCTGGGTTCGATTCCCGCCTCGGGTCACCGTCTGTGTGGAGTTTGCACATTCTCCTCGTGTCTGCGTGGGTTTTCTCCGGGTGCTCCGGTTTCCTCCCACAGTCCAAAGATGTGCGGGTTAGGTTCATTGGCTATGCTAAAATTGCCCCTTAGTGTCCTGGGATGTGTAGGTTAGAGGGATTAGCAGGTAAATGTGTAGGGATATGGGGATAGGGTCTGGGTGGGATTGTGTTCGGTGCAGACTCGATGGGCCGAAGGGCCTGTTTCTGCACTGTAGGGTTCTTCTATGCTGGTTTCACAGCAAGAGGCGAAAAGCTGAATGCTTGGAAGACAATGCTCTGGAGTCATGATGTGATTTGCCCTGACGCCTAGATCCTTCTGTGTGAGGGATGGTCAAACTCCACAGGGGGGCAATGATCAGGAAAAGCATCACAACCTCACCGCTGGATATCATGTCTAGCCCTTTGTCAGGGTACTGTTGGCCCTGAAGGTGCCAAATACCTGCAGCACACCAAGGAACAGGCTGCAGATCACGTGGACAGGTGACTTCCATGTTCTGGGCACTGTTTCTAGAGGGGGGGACCTCTCAAAGGTACACTGGGGACCCCCAGCCATGCAAATCCCTAGGTAAGGATTGCACAAGGAGTTTTTACTTCTGAGGGGCTTGGAAAGTCTGGTGTAAATCGCAAACTGTGGTTGGTTCAGATCATTTTATATCAATAATTATCCAAGGAAAGTTAGAATTAAAACCACTTCTAACTCCTGGGTAACTATAGTATTGATTGCTACAATCCCCACAAGGGGCGTCCCCCCTGACCACTCGAGTCCCCCTCCACTGGCCTCCTCACCACCCACTGACCACCTAACTGCAAGGTTCACTGACAAACAAACCCCTCCCCCCCCCCCAGCTTTCCCACCTGAAATCCTAACTAACTGATCCACACCTTTTGACCATTCGACACCACCCCCCCCTCCACATCCACCCGAACCCCACCTTACTAAACCCATGACATTCCCTCACCAACCACTCTGACTGACTGAGCCCAAAGCCCCCTTCCCTCGACAAGTACGAGAAAGTGCCCAGTTATATATCTTGGTCATGAAAAGCAGAACCAGTCAAATCCTGGGGAAGCAAGGACACGATCCCAAATAAACGCACCAACTGCAGTGTCCGGACACCACCCCTTTGCTGTTTAGGGGGGGAAAATCGGTGCCAAGGCAAATCAAACGTAAACCAAGCACAGGCCAGTACATCCCAGTTTCCCAGCCCCCACACCCACTCAGGGGTCAAGGTGAGGGGGACGAGGTTCAACTCAAATATCAGAGGGACGTATTTTACACAGAGGGTGGTGTGGGCCTGGAATGCACTGCCAAGCAGGGTGGTGGAAGCGGACACGCTGGGATTGTTTAAGACTTATCTGGATAGCCACACAAACAGACTGGGAGTGGAGGGATACAAACGAATGGTCTAGTTGGACCAATGAGTGGCGCAGGCTTGGAGGACCGAAGGGCCTGTTTCCTGTTCTTTGTTCACTCCCTTACACCCTCCGTGTGTAACAGTTATTTATTTGCAGCGCAGACATGCCATCAGAATTTGCGAACCGCGAACCACTCAGTTCCAATGTTCAGAGCTTCCACCGATACACCTCCACTCAGACACTGAAGATTGCTGAGCTTAATTAGAGACACCGACATTCAATCTTTGTGCATTTCTCAGAAAGGCTGTTTGATATTTTAACCAATAAGCCTACTTCAGGAAACATCAGGCTGAACGCTAGGTCCACTCAATCCAACAGAGTGGGAGAAATAAAAAAAAAACTCATTTTCTTTTCGCCCTCAAAGGCATCCTCAGGAACGAAATGCATCTGATAAAAGCTTCATGAAATGTGTGGTTGGGGAATTGGGGATGGAACAGATGCAGGCTGCTTCACTAGCTGCTTGTAACTCCAGTAATCTGAATGAAGAGCTGCGAAGCAGTACAGCACTCCTGCCAACATTATTCAGGCACTCATCCTGGTGAAGTCATTAACTGAACTTGCCTGGTGCCAACTTTCCCACAACAGAGGGAGGAGGAAAGGCTTGTACTCATTCACACAGCAGTTTCCACAAGCCCAGGACTACCAAAAATCATTTCACAGCCAATGAAGTACTTTCTGAACCTACAGTCAATGTTGTAAAGTAGGGGATATGTCAGTTCAAATTGCATACAAGAGAATGTCACTATCAGCACTGAGACAGTGCCCAGATCAATTGCTCTAATAACCGGTTTCACATTAGTTAAGATACCAGAACTCTCCTGCTCTTTTTTGAGCATAGCATCTTTTATATCATTCCAGGGTAGGTAGGTGAGAACTCGGTTTAAGAGTATTCAAGAGGCAGCTGGATATAGCACTTGAGGCGAACGGGATCAAAGATTTTGGGAAAAAGGCAGGATTAGACTATTGAGTTGGACAATCAGCCATGATCATGTTGAATGGCGGAGCAGGCTCGAAGGGCCGAATGGCCTCCTGCTCCTATCTTCTATGTTTCTATGTTAACATCTTGAGTGAAAGACAGCATCCTCGATGATACAGCACTCCCTCTCTTCCGAATGGAGGGGTGGACAGGTAGAAAAAGTGACATAAATAATCAATGTAATATCAGACAAAAGGTAAAGGAGAAAAAGGTGAGTAATAGTCAGTAGTAGTGTTTTAGGCATCGCCACAGGCAAAGGGAATATTAAAAGATGCCAAGGCAATGAAAAGCATGAGAGCAGGAATAGTCTGATGTGTGTATTCCAGTTAAGTTATACAAACACACAGAGTAGACAGAAGAAACAAATTTAATGAATTACAGATACAAATTCCGCTTTGAGAATCTGACTTTGTAGACATTACTGAAACATGGCTGCAAAGTGGTCAGGACTGGGACAGGGGACCGAATACATCAGGTTATAAATTCTACAGGAAGGATAGGGAAACTGGTAGAAAGGAGGCAATAATCTTGGTGATTAACAATGAAATTGCTTCAATGAAAGCGGGCATAACAAGAGAAAGGCAGGCAATGGAACCATGCCTGGAAACAGCATGAAGACTAAAATCAAACTCCAGCAGGCCTCTGTGCTAACCATTCTGCTGAATGGCACAGGATCCTGGGCGTGCTAATAGGCGCTACAAAATTCTGGAATGCTTTAACAATACAGCTGAGCTTCCTCAAGGGAATTCGATGCAAGAACAAAATCACAAACAGTGAGGTTCTCCATCATGCTGGGCTCAATGGCACAGAGACAACCCCAACCGGAAAATTCAAATTAAGATGGGTAGCCCATGTTTGCCACGTGGACAACTACAGAATGGTCACCCTAAAAAAAAGGGCCTTACAAACTTGTGCACTACAGACCACCTGTTCTGTGGATGCCATGAGGCAACCCTACAGAAGATGAAAATGATATTTACAATGCTGCTTATTGATTAGTGTCACAAGTAGGCTTACATTAACACTGCAATGAAGTTACTGTATACATCCAAGGGCTGCAGTCTGTTGAGCAGAAATTGAGATTTTTTTTCCCTCCGCTTTGACAAAGGTAGTTTTAAGGAGTCTTAAAAGGAGGGAAGAGAAGTGGGAGGTTTAGGTCCATTATGACTGGGTCAATAACAATGGCACCAGGTGAGGGCAATCCCACCCAGTTGGTCGATGGAGGGTAGGTTTAGAGAAAGATGGCACGGTGAGCGAGGTCAAAGGTTGCAGACAGCTCAAAGGATGAGAAAGGTTAAAGGTCATTCCAAGGACATTTCAGTGCTGGGGTGGGGGAGGAAACCTGAACTGATGAATTCTAAATAGAACAATGGCAAAGATAGGAAAGGCGGGTTGTAGGTAGGACAACTGTTTGCAGGGACAGACAGAAGGCGGTTTTTTTGTGATCACAGGGATAATGATGGCAGTTGTGAAGGGAGGAGGATAGTACCTGTTCAGAAGGAATGTTTAACATCAGCTATCATAGAAGCCAAAGAGAGACGTGCGGACATCAGCACTCAGGTGGGTTCTCCTTTGAAAGCAAACGGACATCAGAGAGAAAATACAAGGAGAGGAACTTCTGAGCCAGAAACGCATGCAAAGCTCAATTATACGTGGTAGGTATCCTGTCCTATTGGCAGCAGAACCTTTTGAGCTCTCGGCAATCACCGACATATCCACCGGAACCCCACCAAACACCGCAGATAGTGAACGTGGTCAACCCCACCTGGAAGGATGAACAAGGTAGGAGTAGGATTTAGGAAGAAGGTGGTGCTCCTCATGGAGGAGGTGAAATCAAAGGGCAACTGATAGGAGATTGGAGAGAAAATGCAAGTTCAGGGTTAGGATAAACTTACAGGGTGCATGGGCTATTGGGCCAGAGGAGGGAAACAGCAAAGGCAGCTGACTGGATGGGCTGAATTCTTGTGGCAAAGTAGTTCATCAGTTCTTTGCAGTTGTTTTTAAGTTTAGGTTAATTTATTAGAGTCATAAGTAGGCTTACATTAACACTGTAGTGAAATTAATGTGAAAATCCCCTGGTCGCCATCCTCCAGCGCCTGTTCGGGTACACAGAGGGAGAATTGAGCGTGGCCAATGCAACTAACCAGCATGTCTTTCAGACTGTGGAAGGAGCACCCAGACAAACCCATATACAGACATGGGGAGGAATGTATATTGACTGTGACCCAAATCAGGGATTGAACCTGGGTCACTGGCACTGAGAGGCAGCAGGGCTAACCACTGTGCCACCCCCCCCCCATTGTTGTTGTTTGGGATCAGGAGGAAGGGAGAGGACAGGGGTTTCAGAAGGCAGTTTGGAGAGTGGAGAAGAGATATCGGGGGTCATGTTTGTATTTCAGGATGATTTTTGAATAGTGACCGATTTTGGCAGAGGAGAGTATGACCTGCAGGTGCTTCACACGGTCCAGGCAGATCTGGCGAAATCAGATTTCCACCACTGTCCCTCCTGGACTCAGGGGAGCGGAGAAGAGAACGGCACCAGGGGAACAATGAGTAGTAGTTTGAATGGTGGGCAGCGCGTCAAAAGTTAAGATGAGAATGTGACTGAGTGGATTGCTAGCTATAGAATCATCATTGATGAATAAAGAAACTAGACAAGTAGAAATGTGAACATTTTATGACCCCCAGAGATAGGGCCAGGGGGAACTGGAGTTGGAAATGGATATGGGGAGACAGAAGTCAATTGTTAGAACCCAACTCTACTGAGATCAGTGAATTCAGGTGCAACAACGACTGAACCTGGGACCTCCCGGTCAAGTTGTGCATTTAGCCATTGTGCAGATCAAAAATTTAACCTACCTTACAGAAACCCACAATGGTGCAATATAAAACTCCGGTGACCCAGGCACACCCTACCAGACCAAGGAAACGCAAGTAAAAGATAATCCAAAAGTCAGTCGCAGCTGGTCTTCCCACGAGGCTGATGTGCATCAGTCATCAATAGAATGCCTTGTTATTCTGCCCTCTCAGAATTCAGCAAGGAAATCAGTTATAACGGCAGGTCAGAACCTTTTAGTTTTTAAATCAATTGACAATCAAAAGTCTAATTTTCACACAGCGGGTGTGTGAAATTGTTCAAAGGAAATCATGCTGCAATCAGGCTGATACCGGAGTTGAGGGGATTGAGCTATGAGGAGAGGCTGAATAAACTAGGCTTGTACTCGTTAGAGTTTAGAAGAATGAGGGGAGATCTCATTGAGACGTATAAGATGATGAATGGGATGGATAGGAGAGAGGTGGAGAGACTGTTCCCGCTCAAAAAAGACAGTAGGACTAGGGGGCACAGCCTCAAGATAAAGGGGGGGCGGTTTAGAACAGAGTTGAGGAGGAACTTCTTCACTCAAAGGGTGGTGAATCTCTGGAATTCTCTGCCCGTTGAAGTGGTGGAGGCTGCCTCGCTAAATATTTTTAAGAAACGGGTTGATGGGTTTTTGATAAGAGAAGGGATTAAGGGTTATGGGGAGAGGGCGGGAAGGTGGAGCTGAGTCACGACAGATCAGCCATGATCTTATTGAATGGCGGGGCAGGCTCGAGGGGCCAGATGGCCTACTCCTGCTCCTATTTCTTATGTTCTTAAAAACGCACCAATGGGATAGTGAAAAAGGTATCAGCTGGCACTGAGGTCTCCCTTTCAAACTAGGTTAGACAGAGAGAGAAAAAGAGAGAGAGACTTAAAAGACCATATCTCAGGAAGGACATGCTGGCCTTGGAGGGAATCCAGAGGAGGTTCACAAAAATGATCCCAGGAATGAAGGGTTTGTCACACGGGAAGCAGTTGGGGAGTCTGGGTCTACGCTTGATGGAGTTGGGAAGGATGAGGAGGGATCTAATTGAAACGCACAGAATACCGAGATGCCTATAGACAGAGCGGACATAGATGGGGTGTTTCCATTAGTGGGAGGGCACAAACTCAGAGTGAAAGGACACTCCTTTAAAACTGAGATGAGGAGGAATTTCTTCAGCCAGTGAGTGGTGAATCTTTGGAGCTCATTACCACATAGGGCTGTGGAGGCCAGGTCATTGAGTGTCTTAAAGACAGAGATAGATAGGCTCTTGATCAATAAGATAATCAAGGGTTACAGGGAGAAGGCAGGAGAATGGGGATGTGGATCATGTCAGCCATGATCAAATGGCAGAACAGCCTCATTCTGCTCCTATATCTTACGGTCTAAAGGTTGAGAGTGTTAGGGCATGGCTGACCCCTCAATAAACTTTAAACTTAAACTTTGTTAGAGTTGTTGCTGATGGAATAACAATAATGATCTTCTCTTAACAGCAGGAATTGGGAAGGAAAGGGTTGCTCGATTGGGGAAGAGAAGGACGCATAAAACAGACAGCGAAGTTAGTTAAATATTCAGAACAGACAGATAGGAGCAAATACGAAGGGAAGAAGAATCAATTCAGGGGTCGGGTCAGTCAGAGCTGCAGCATCTAGAGGTTACAGGGAACTGGGGAACGGGGGAGGTATAGGTTTCACACAGCTGCAGTCTTCGAGTTTGAACACGAAAATTGGGAAGTCCTAGTCAAAGGTAAGGAAGATATGGTTTTAGGTATAAATAGGTGTTGTCTAAACGTGACTGGAAGGGATTAGAAATGGCGACATTTTAAAGTTTATTTATTAATGTCACAAATAAGTTTATATTAACACTGCAATGAAGTTACTGTGAAAATCCCCGAGTCTCCTGTTCGGGAACACCGAGAGAAAATTTAGCATGGCCAATTCATCTAACCAGCATGTCTTTCAGACTGTGGGAGGAAACCCACACAGACACAGGGAGAATGTGCATCCCACACAGACAGTGACCTGAGCCGGGAATCGAACCCCAGTCCCTGACACCGTGAGGCAGCAATGCTAACCAATGTGTCACCGTGGCACTTGGAAGACATGCATCACATTTTCAGTCTACACGTGCAAACTTTGTTACAAGTGCAATACAATCTCAAATGTTAGGTACCTAAAACTCACGAGGACATTACAACGCACAAAGTTCACTGCTTTTAACAAAGTATTAACTGACTTATGAGGAGAAACGCCATGAACAATTTACTAAAAATATATTACAATGGAATATCTACCATTTGCAAATGGTTCACTTTGATACACATTTATTGTGAAACAACACTCAATTTGAAAGCTGATGTTGAACGAGTTGGAATTGACCAGGCTAATTCACGTGCAGAGTGAAATTCACCACTTGCTGAGCCAGCACTCGGGGGATGTGGTCCTTCTGGACTTTCCTATTGAGGTAATTATAAAGATAGAAAATGTAGAACACTCACCAGCAGCTAATGGAAGTAATCACAAGCACCAAGAGAACTATAACGGGGAATTTTCTCAGAAAATTCAAGTTCCTATAGGCAGCACAGTGCACAAAGGCTAGCATAGCTGTCTCATCGTGCCAGTGTCCCAGGTTCGATTCCAACCTCAGGTCACTATCCGTGTAGAGTTTGTGCTTTCTTCCCATGTCTGTGTGAGTTTCCTCCGGGTGTTCCAGTTTCCTCCCATAGTCTAAAGATGTACGGGTTGGTCTGATTGGCCATGCTAAATTGACCCTGGTGTCAGGGGGATTAACAGGGTAAATTTGTGGAGTTACGGGAATAGGGTCTGGGTGGGATTGTGGTTGGTACAGACCGGATGGTCTCCTTCTGTACTGTACGGGTTCTATAACGGTAGGTTATAACATGTATGTTTCTGATAAATGAATCTCTACAAATGAAAATATGGAGTTGCCGCTAATGCCAAGAACCCTTATCTAGACTGATAGCCCAGTGCTGGTATGATTGCTGAACTGCTGGAGGTGCCATCTTTCCAATAAGGCTTTAAACACCTCCTCCACCTTCTCCCTCAACTGGACGTACAAGATCCTGTGGCGTTATTCAATGAAGAGCAATGGGGTTCTTTTGCATCCTAACCAATAAATTTTCTTCAATAGTGAAGCAAATTATCTGAGCATTATCTTATTGATGTCCGAGGGAGCTTGTGGTGTATAAATTGCCTGTTCTTTCCTACGTTCTAACACTCTGATTCTAAATTACTTCATTAAATGTAAAGCACTTCAGAATACTATTAATTGTGCATCAATAATCAGTGACAAATACAGTAGGTAAACGGACCGTCACGAGATGGAATATATAAAGAAACTGCTCGTTAATACCTTACGTGAGTCCCCATTCAATTAGCCATCTCTGGAGCCCCAAGCTCCAGCCCAGAAGGCAAGAATTAGTTTCAATGCTGTCATTGTGGCGTTTTGAAGTAACAGATTTCCAAAGGCATTTGAAAAAAATATTGGAAAGGGGGATACATGCATAGTATTTTCCCTGGCTCCTATCCAATTGCTACCTCCTAATTTATAAAACGATCTATTAGGAGAAACTGTGATTTATAAGGTGGAATCAATCATAATTTCTCTCTGTATCCCATGTCCTAGAAAAGATAAATTTCAAGTTGGGAAGAGGCTATTAAGAAGCACTCACACAGAATAATGTTAGTGAGCATCTGGACATGACAGGAATCTACATCTTAATCACCTGTAGATACTGATCCAACGCATGTATAATTGCTAATGTTGTTAGAGTACTGTTAAGTGCTAAGCTTGCGAATTGATTTGACAGCTTCAGCTTGGCATGTAGCGACAAGAATGCTGATTAGCATTGTGTCTATGCAGGCAGAGACTGAATAACTGCTACAAAATATTAACTACAATACAAATCATATTTGGAAACTCTAATCCCAGTTTGCTCAAAGGACGGTCCTCCCCCAACTTTACAGAATCTCCTGGAGGCCTTTTTAATTGGACCATTTGGGCAGCACCCATAGACTTCTCCAAAGTGCCATTCTTCAAAGAGTGCTGGATAGTGTGCCAGCTGTCTGAGCACAGAGCTATCATATCCAAGCTTGATACTATCTACACCTGATGTGGTTGAGGGGGCCAGGATTGGGACATGTTCTGGTTTGGTGTGTGATGTAGTGTACCTTTAAGAGATTTAAAAAAAAATCCAGCTCACAGCCTTAGGTGATGTCATTGTTGGGAGGAAGAAAGAAGTGGGCCAGGTCGGGTGACAGGGGGTTCATTTTCAGTTTCAGGAGTTGGAGGTTAGAAGCATCAAGCTGAAACAGAAGTTGTTGGTCCTTTAGAGGATGAGAAAGGGGACCTAGTGGTAGGGGATGGGGATACGGCTCAGGTATTGAATAACTTTTTTGTTTCTGTCTTCACGGAGGAGGACGTGAATAATTTGCCGGGTGTTAGCGAAGGAAAGGTGGTAGGAATGGAGGGTCTTGATGACATTACTGTTACTAGAGAGGCGGTGCTCGACAGACTGGAGGGGCTGATTGTGGACAAGTCCCCAGGACCAGATGGAATGTATCCGAGGGTTCTGAAAGAAATGGCAGAGGTGATAGTGGATGCCTTGGTGGTTATTTTCCAGACGTCGCTGGGTTCTGCGGAAGTGCCGGAAGATTGGAAAACGGCTAATGTTACGCCGTTGTTTAAGAAGGGTGCCAGGTAAAAGGCGGGGAATTATAGGCCTGTTAGCTTAACGTCTGTGGTAGGTAAAATATTAGAATCCGTCATTAAGGAGGAAATTACGAGGCATCTTGAAGGGAATTGCTTGATAGAGCAGACACAGCACGGTTTCATTAAAGGGAAGTCGTGTCTGACAAATTTACTGAAGTTCTATGAGGATGTGTCTAGGGCAGTGGATAGAGGAGAGCCGGTGGATGTGGTCTTTCTGGATTTTCAGAAAGCGTTAGACAAAGTACCTCATAAGAGGTTATTGCAGAAGGTAGAGGGACTTGGAGTTGGGGGTAGGGTGTTAGCGTGGATAGAGGATTGGTTGTCAAATAGGAGGCAGAGAGTGGGGGACAACGGGTGCTATTCGGATTAGCGGATGGTGACTAGTGGAGTGCCCCAGGGGTCGGTGCTGGGGCCTCAGCTTTTTACCATTTATATAGATAATCTGGAGGAGGGAACCGAGTGTAGGGTGTTGAAATTTGCTGATGACACCAAGATTGGGGGAACGGCAAATTATGCAGAGGGTGTGGAGAGTCTGCAGAAGGATCTAGATAGGCTGGGCGAATGGGCCAGGAAATGGCAAATGGAATTTAATGTTGGCAAGTGTGAGGTGGTCCACTTTGGAAGGAAGAATGGTAGGAAGGACTATTACTTACGTGGCGAAAAACTACAGCAGGCGACGGCGCAGAGTGACCTCAGGGTCCTTGTGCATGAGTCGCAAAAACCCAGCTTGCAGGTGGTCAGGAAAGCGAATGGGATGCTGGCCTTCATAGCGAAGGGGATTGAATATAAAAGTAGGGAGGTCTTGCTGCAGCTGTATAGGGCATTGGTGAGGCCGCAGCTGGAGTACTGTGTGCAGTTTTGGGCGCCGCTCCTGCGCAAAGATATTTTGGCCTTGGAGGGAGTGCAGAGGAGGTTTACTAGGCTGATACCGGAGTTGAGGGGGTTGAGCTATGAGGAGAGGCTGAATGAACTAGGCTTGTACTCGTTGGAGTTTAGAAGAATGAGGGGAGATCACATTGAGACGTATAAGATGATGAATGGGATGGATAGGATAGAGGTGGAGAGACTCTTCCCGCTCAAAAATGACAGTAAGACTAGGGGGCACAGCCTCAAGATAAAGGGGGGGCGTTTTAGAACGGAGTTGAGGAGGAACTTCTTCACTCAAAGGGGGGAATTCTCTACCCGTTGAAGTGGTGGAGGCTGCCTCGCTAAATATTTTCAAGAAGCGGGTTGATGGGTTTTTGATAAGAGAGGGGATTAAGGGTTATGGGGAGAGGGCCGGAAAGTGGAACTGAGCCACGCCAGATCAGCCATGATCTTATTGAATGGCGGGGCAGGCTCGAAGGGCCAGATGGCCTACTTCCTGCTCCTATTTCTTACGTTATGTTCTTACGTTCTTGCTCTCTCCCTGTTTTTTTTAAATTGTTGTTTCTCTGAAGGGTGAAAATCTGCTGTTGTTGGGGGCTAGGTCAGAGTCTCTGTACTATACCAAATCACTGATCGCCAACCAGAAAAACACCCATTTACCCCCACTCCTGCTTTCTGTTAGTTAACCATCCTCTATCCATGCTAATACATTACCCATAACACTGTGCAGCTTTATCTTATATAGCAGTCTTTGGTGTGGCACTTTGTCAAATGTCTTCTGGAAACCCAGATATACCCACTGGGTATAACCACTGTGGTTATATCCAGATATATACCCACTGGGTATATCTGGACATAACCACAATGGTTCCCCATTGAAAACATTACACGTGCAGCGGACAAAGAATTCCATCAGATTAGTCAAACATGACCTTCCCTTCATGAACCTATGCTGAGTCTTACCAATGGCACAATTTATATCCATTTGTCTTGCTATTTTTTTCCTTAATGATAGATTCAAGCATTTTCCCTACTACAGAAGTTAAGCTAACTGGTCTACAGTTACCCGCTTTTTGTCCATCTCCTTTTTCATACAGTGGCATCACATTTGCTGTTTTCCAATCTGCGGGAACCACCCCAGAGTCCAGCGAATTTTGGTAAATTACCACTAGTGCATTTGCTATTTCTCCCGCCATTTCTTTTAGTACCCTAGGATTCATTCCATCAGAATCAGGAGATTTGTCTACCTTTACATAAGAACATAAGAAATAGGAGCAGGAGTAGGCCATCTGGCCCTTCGAACCTGCCCCGCCATTCAATAAGATCATGGCTGATCTGTTGTGGCTCAGCTCCACCTTCCCGCCCTCTCCCCATAACCCTTAATCCCTTCTCTTATCAAAAACCCATCAACTCGCTTCTTAAAAATATTTAGCGAGGCAGCCTCCACCACTTCAACGGGCAGAGAATTCCAGAGATTCACCACCCTTTGAGTGAAGAAGTTCTTCCTCAACTCTGTTCTAAACCGCCCCCCCCCTTTATCTTGAGGCTGTGCCCTCTAGTCCTACTATCCTTTCTGAGCGGGAAGAGTCTCTCCACCTCTATCCTATAGCCTCATTAACTTGCTCAACACTACCTCTTTCATGATAATGACAGTTTCTAGGTTCTCACCTGCCATAGCCTTCCTGTCATCAATTTTTGGCATGCTACTTGTGTCTCCCACTGTGAAGACCAACACAAAATACCTGTTCAATGCCTCAGCCATTTTCTCATTTCCAGTTATTACATCCCCCTCCTCATCTTCTAAAGGAGGAATGTTTACTTCAGCCACTCTTTTTCGTTTTATATATTTGTAGAAACTTTTGTCATCTGTTTTTATATTCTGAGCTAGTTTACTCTCATAATCCATCTTACTTTGTAGCATTTTTCGTGGCTTTCTGCTGACCTTTAAAGAATTCCCAATCCTCGAGAAGAATTGTAGTTAGGAGAGAAGTTATGGGACTGTCGTGCAACACGTTTAAAAATGAAGCTTTTAATTGAACTTGGATTTTTTATTAAAAACAAGATCAGATGGCAGAGCTCGTGCGTTAGTGAGCTATTTTTCATTTCAATGAAAACGCAATCACAAACTTAGAAAGCACCTCAAAGTTGTGAATCTGAACTTGGTGATGTGATTCCACCTGGATCTCTCACACAGACACGGGACTGTGATTACTCATGGCCCTTCAAGGTGACAGCTGTTGTAATATTCAGTGGCTCGTTTTAAATAAAAAAAACTAGTCTTTGGTCCCCAGAGTTAACCTAATGATTTAAAATGCTGAATAGGGAAAGACAATAATGAAGCGCTGACTGTTTCTTGTCCAGACTGGAGATAGCTGCCTGCTGTGAAATTGCAAGTATCACAGAACACGCTATTCTGAAAAACGGCACCCAGGTATGGACCAGTTAATGGATGGATTGGACTGAAATATTGTACCATTGCTTAAGTTATTGTAAGTGGTGTTGATGTCTTTTCCACCTTCTTCCATCGGGAAAAAAGATAAAAAGTCTGAGGTCACGTACCAACTGACTCCAGAACAGCTTCTTCCCTGCTGCCATCAGACATTTGAATGGACCTACCTTGCATTAAGTTGATCTTTTCCTCTACCCTAGCTATGATTGTAACACTACATTCTGCACTCTCTCCTTTCCTTCTCTATGTATGGTATGCTTTGTCTGTATAGCGCGCAAGAAACAATACTTTTCCTTGTATCCCAATACATGCGACAGCAGTAAATCAAATCAAACCAAAAAATCTACACACATACAAGCATACTTCCCAATACAAAAACCTCACCCGGTCAACACTTAAAAAGACGAATCACAGTGTTCATTATTCATAGACACAGAACCTGTATCCAGACAGCAAGCCTCCAGTCTGTCTAGAGCACTGAAATTAACATTCATTGAGTTTTACACTGCTGACCTTGGAATGTTACTGCACTCTTACCCACCTCTATTGCATTTCTGAATGTTTTACACAAGAACTGTAAGTCAGTCACTGTGAAAGATGTGTGCAACTAAACAACTGTCAATCTATCTGTAGGAGCTGATACGTGAGCAGGATCAGGCATGGCTATGATTTGCTGAGTGGCAGAAAACTCTCTGCCAAGATCCATGGGGAGATTCGTTTCATGGTTGAAATACTGGACAATACAATGCAAGGAGGGTGCAGAATAGTGTTGCAGTCATTGCTAGGACGCGAGCGGCCTAGAATCCATTGAACGTTCTCCCGATGTTACAACCATCAAACGGGCACCTAGGCGTCCAATATTGAGAGTGTCCAGTGCTGCCTGCCATATATTAAAACCTTCTTTATGGAAGGCCTTTGTACATGCAAATTGGGGCTGCGGGCAGTGGGGAATGCAGAGTGCTCAATCTCTGTTTGAAGCCTCCTTTCCAAGACTGGGGTCCCTCAGTGTAACTGGCACTTGGTCTGGCCTCCTGATCACTCCATCTCCTGACATTATCCCGGACAAGTACTCAGGCCCTGCACTCAACCCTTGAAACACCTAGATAACGAGGACACCTCGTTGTGTCAATTTATTGACGACAGCTCAGCTTTCAACACCATTATTTCTACGAAACCCATCTCCAAACTCCATGGTCTGGGCCTCGGCACCTCCTAGACTTCCTAACTCAGACCACAATCAGTAAGGATAGACAACAACACCTCTTCCACACTCATTCTCAACACCGGTGCCTCACAAGGCTGTGTTCTCAGCCCCATACTACACTCCTTATACACCTGTGATTGTGTGGCCAAATTCCTCTCCAATTCGATTTTCAAGTTTGCTGATGACACCACCGTCGTGGGTTGGATCTCAAACAATGACGAGACAGAATAACAAAGAACAACCCAGCACGGGAAACAGGCCCTTCGGCCCAACGAGCCCGCGCCGCCGCATCCTCCTACACCTACCCTGCCCTGCGTGTCTGCGAGTGGAACCCCTAACTTAGCCAGATTCAGGGGAGAATAGTGTCAATTTGGTACAGGATTGAGATAGAGAATCTGGTGAACTGGTGCAACAATAATCTCTCCCTCAATGTCAACAAATCAAATGAGATAGTCATCGACTTCAGTAAGTCTAGCGGAGGACATGCCTCTATCTACATTAACTGGGACAAAGTGGAAATGGTTGACAGCTTCAAATTTTAGATGCCCAGGTCACCAACCTATCCTAGTCTTCCGATGTCGACACTATAGTTAACAAAGCCCATCAACATCTCTACTTTCTCAGGACAGTAAGGAAATTTGGCATATCCACTACAACTCTCATCAACTTCTACAGATGCACCATTTCATCTGTAGAAGTTGTATCGCAACTTGGTATGACTCCTGCTCAGTCCGAGGCCGCAATGAATTATAAAGGATTGGGAATGCAGCCCAATCTATCACTCAAAACAGCCTCCCACCTACTGACTCTGACTACACTTCCCGCTGCCTCAGAAAAGCAGCCAGTATAACGAAGGACCCCATGCACCCCGGACATTCTCTCTTTCACTTTCTTCCAAAAAGATACAATAATCTGAGGACACTTACCAACCAACTCAATAACAGCTTCTTCTCTGCTGCCATCAGATTTTTGAATGGACTTGCCTTGCATTAAGTTGATCCTTCTCTACACCCTAGCTATGACTGTAACACTACATTCTGCGCTCTCTTGCTTCCTTCACTATGAACAGTATGCTTTGTCTGTATAGCGTGCAATAACCTGTACTTTTCACTGTATACTAATATACGTGACAATAATAAATCAAACCAAAATTCTGATTACCTCCTCCCAATTCCCAGGACCTGAGGGAACATACCTGCTCAACTTGCAATGCACTTGGCTCTGAACTGTCCTCTGGAATGGCCTTGTATACAATTCAGTTCAAGAACAATTAGGGACCGGCAAATGTAAATCAGTAGCTGTAGCTTTAGCTTTCGAACTATGTGCCAGGGAAGCCCAATTTCAGGGAAAGCTTGGGCGCTGAGATACCAGCACGCAGCCTAATGAGCTGACCCAAATTCGCACTCCATGTCTTCAAGAAGAAAGCTTTGGGGAAAAATAAGCAACAGGAGAGTAGAGGTGCCCCCTGATATAAATGTGTGAACCTTCAGCCCTGTGCAATTCTACCCCAGGAGGCCAAATAAAGCAAGAGATATTAACAATAGGATAAGAAATGGAAAACAGCTGGAAAATGGAGAAAAGCCTTGGTGGTTTCTGAAGGTTTCATTGCAGTCAGTTTTCGACAGTTTAGCAAAAGGTGAAATACTTCCACAATCGGGACTCACCTGGCCCCCCCACCTCCCAGCACCAGTGCAATGCAATTGCCAGTAAGGGTCCTGGCCAAACGGGAGAAATCAGAGTGCCGATCGGGCTGTTTCTGGGAGATCCTTTGGTACATCTCGAGCTGAGAAAACACAAGACCAAAGAGCAGCATGAGGCAGTCTGACAGCGGTATAAAAGTGATCTCAGTGTCTGAGTTAGCTACAACATCAAAATTATATACTGCATTTTGTTAATGCGCAAAGAAACTCCAATGCTCTCATTTACTTGTCTTATGTGGCACAAATTACAACTTGTGAAGCTCTTCCATCAAATTTCAGTAGTTTGAGAGCCTAGTTTCCATTATGGTCATCTCACACTGACAAACTGGACAGTACCTATGATCTTATAACATGTCAGTCGATAGCTGTAAAAATAACACTGCTGCTGGGAGTAATGTTCCTTCTCTATCACACCAGGCTTTGGTGGAAGGATGTACCTATGGATACATGTTAAATTACTTATTAGGACAACGACTTTGTGACTATTATTTTCTGCCAAGATAAAGGAAAAGGACAGTCTCGCTCTGAATTCGGCTCCATACTGTAGCCACTTTGGTAAGCCAATCATTGCTCTCAATTACATCCCAGCTATAGACTGGAGACCTCAGTAGAAAGATCCCAAATCTAAACAGGCTCCAATATTCTCAAGGCTTGAAGAAAAAGAGCTTTGCAAAGTGGTGACTGAAGATCAAACAGCAAGGAATCGGCACTCCAACAATGCACTCAACCAACCTTTGTGCAAACCTTTATTAAACATCAAGATATGCAGATTGGAAAGTTCTGAGATTTGGAGAGGGAATTTCTTGGGGGGGGGGGGGTGCACTGCTAGGGATTTTAAAGTTTACACAAGTTTCGGAGGCATTCACCTTCACCCCAACATTGAACCCAGTTTGAAACACTGCTGTACTCATGCGGTTTGTTTTAATCCATTTCCTTCAGGTCAAGGTAACATGCCCTAATTGAATCAGTAGAAACTGTGCATCTGGATGAGAGAAATTACTTTTGTAAAGTGACAGTCATCAACTCACACTTCACTGACTCCCTGCATAATTTATCTTCCACAGTTAACTTCGTCATCAATCGCCCAGCACTAACTGGTGTTCTCAGCATTAGTGCTGCTTGAATTGGTGTCAATTTTCTCCCACAGCTGATGCTTTAAGCCTGACTTCAATTAGAATTTAATTTTAAACTACTTGAAAATTTATTTAACTTGTTATAGCCTTGATACCCCCCAGTGGTGAACAAGGTTACAGAACACAACTCACTTGTCTGCTTGATCAGGGACCCAATCCACCATCTCAAACACTCCTTTCTTCCATTCCCCGAGCCCAGTGGTAGCAGTGTGCACCATCTAGTGATGTACCGCAGCTACTCACCAAGACTCCTTCCGCAGCGCCTTCCAAACCTTGACCTCAAGCCACCTGGAAGGACAGGGGCAGTAGACGCATGGGAACACCATCACCCGCAATTGCCCCTCCAACTCACTCACCATCCAGACTTGGAATCATATCACCATCCCTTCATTGCTGTTGAGTCAAAACCCTGGAACTGCCTTCCTAATTCCACCATACTTATACCCACATCGGACAGCCTATGAAGAGATACTAAATAGACTGGGTCTGTACTCGTTGGAGTTTAGAAGGCTGATGGGGGAATTTAAAGAGACGTATAAGATAATGAAGGGGATAGATAGGCTCAATGGGCCGAACGGCCCCCTTATGCATTGTAGGATTTTATGATTCTAAGAAAGTACTCTGCAATATTTGGCATGAGAGGGATAATGCATCATTGCCACAACCACAGAAAATAGTATCTGTAACTGGCTCGGGCTGTCTCTGTTATGACAGGAATGGAGAGCAAAGAAAAGAATGAATGGAAAATTAACTGACAGCATTTTGGGAGAGTGCCTTTGAACGGGATGTCACACTCAAGGACACTACAGAGAGAAAGGAAGGATGAAGATGGGTGGCATTGACTGCTGCTCCAGACTTACTGAATGCGTTAAGTATTAGGACTAATAATAAAAATAATGAAGTGAGAAATGCCTTTATCTGTTCTTCTTGTCAACATTGTGACAAAGGTACAGTCATGGTGTCAAAATGCAGCTCTATCTTATTGGCACATCTCAACTCTTATATATGATGGGTAGTTCCTATTGACAGCAACCTGACTGAAAGCATATTCCCTCAAAGAAAATATCCTTAAAAAAAGTCTTAAATTTGTTGCTTTTGATTGTTTTCTGAACGAAAAAAAATTGACCTCCAGATAAAAAGACTCTTGAATAAAGGCCCATTCTTCACTTGGCTGCTTCATATGAGGAGACGGGAAGATTTGAGCACTTGCTTAATTCCTAAGAAAGGTTGAACTGAATTCCTTCCAGGAAAGATAATCTAGGCAGAAATAGCTGGTTAAATTAATCATTTGGTAGCACAGAACTTGAACATTGTTGAAAAAAAGACATTTTGTTGACACTTCATCTTTGTAGAACCACAGAAACTGTCCATTGTGTCTGCACCAACTCTCCAAAAGAGCATCCCATCCAGGCCCTCCCCTCCACTCTAACCCTGTAACCCTGCACATTCCGTATGACTAATCCTGCTAATCCACACATCTTTGGACTGTGGGAGGAAACGAGAGCACCCAGAGGAAACCCACACAGATATGGGGAGGACATGCAAACTTCAGTCACTCAAAACCGGAATTGAACCCGGGTCCCTAGCACTGAGAGTCAACAGTGTTTCAATGTGGCGCACTCATCAGGCCAAATGCAAGAATACCAACATCAAGGGAAACAGCTACTTTATACTGCATGAGAAAAGTGTACTGATTGGTTGGCAAGTGGACTCTGGCAGAGGTGTTGCCATAGAGAATGCACCAATTAACTCCCAAGCAATTTTTTGGAAATTTAAACCAGGCAGCTGAATTCTGGTCAAGGCATTGCCCTGAGGTATGAACCAGCAAATAGCTATCAGTTCTTTTGTTTAGATGGAACAGACACAATGTGTGTACATGTTCTTTGTGTCTGCAAAAAACAGTGTATATTGTGTGATGTTACTTTTTCTTTGAGTTTTTTTTTTAAGTCATGCTCACAGCCTTGGGCGATGTCATTCTTTGGAAGGAGAAAAAAAACCTGTGGAGCAGGTCAGATGACAGGGATTCATTTTCTCTTTCAGTTTGGAGCTGCAGGTTTGAGTTTTGAGTCTTAGAAGGGGCAGCAAGCTATAAAGAAGTGTGTTCTCCCTCTCCCTGTTGTTTTGAAAATTCTGTTGGTTTCTTGGAGGGTGAAAATCTGCTATTGTTGGGGGCTCTAACCCCATTACCCTATGCGTTTACCCTAGCTAGTCCCCTTGACATTTAGGGGCAATTTAGCATGGCCAATGCATCTAACCCACACATCTTTGGACTGTGGGGGGAAACGCACGGAGGCATGGGGAAAACATACAGACTCCGCACAGACAGTGACTCAAGCCAGGAATCGAACCCGGGTCCCTGGAACTGAGGGGCCGCAGTGTTAACCACTGTGCCACCGCCCCAAACATTGAACAGAGTTTACAGATGGTACAAAATTCAGCAATATAGTAAACAATAAGGGTAGTAGCAGATTTCTATCCGATGAGAAGAATGAGGAGAGGCAATATGACCTAAAAAGGTACAATTCTGAAAGGGCTTATAAAGGCACTGACAGATCGTGTGTATGTACATTTACATTTCTGAAGGTGGCAGGACAAATTGAGGAGGTTCTTAAAAGGCATATGTTATTCTTGACTTCATTACCTGAGGTACAGGGGAGGAAGATTTCCTAAACCTTCATAAAGCACTGACTATGCTTCAGCTGCTGCATTAAGTTTGGGCGCCACACTTCAAAATCATAAATAGTTTTGATAAAGGAAGGGAATAAGGAGAGAGGGTTTTCAGTGAAAACTCAGTACATGGAGGACACAGATTGAAGGTGATTGGCAAAGACACTAGGAAACCCTTGGTTTCTTTGTAAACAGTGTGTTATGATCTTGAATGCGCTGCATGAAAAGGTGAAGGGAGCAGATTCAAATGAAACATTTAAGAGAATTGGATAAAATTGAAGGGGGAAATTTACAGAGCAATGGGGAAAGAGCACCAGGGTTAGACTAACTGAATGGCTTGACCAAAGAGCCAAGACAATCATGATGTGCTGAATGGCCTCTTTCATGTTGCATCGTTCTATATTGCTTTGTTATTGCAGGATCAAAATAGTGGAGCTCCCTCAACTACATGAGGACTGCAGCATCAAGGAAGTAGTTCACCCTGACCTTTTTAAGGATAAGTAGGATTAGCAATAAATGCCAACCTTGTTGAATAAAAACAATCTGCAAACAAATATGAGATAGTAAGCAGTACAAAACGGTAAACCCAGACTAACTCCATATTAAGCCCTGATAGTTTGAGGGTCACAAGAAAAAGACATTAAGGAAAGTGATCAGTACACGGAACGGACCTAGAAGTGGCATTGAGGAGCAGAAACTCTGGAATGATTGAAAGAGCAGTTAGATGCTGTGGAAGAGGCAGTGATGGATGGAACAGACTTCTTCATTTGCATCGATTCATAGGTGTTGACTGTATTGGGAAAGGATTGGAATTGATTGATCCCAGAAGTTTGTATGGCATGCACTTTATTTTTACCTCTCGTTATAAGTGGATGATATGGATTTGATTATGGGAACGCAATACTGAAATTTATCAAGGAGCAAGAAGTGTGAAAGATTTTAGGAGCAGATGGATAGGTTAGCAGAACGGGCAGGACGGTGACAGATGGAATTTACCCCAGAGAACTGTGACATGTTGCACCATGGGCGTAGTGAAAAAAGGAATGAAGGATGACAGAAAGACACAAAGAGTATGGTAGGTGAGAGAGAATTAGGGGTTCAATACACTGACTTGGCCACATTCATTTGATGGATAATGAACCGTATACCCAAAACTTTCAGTACGCGAACTGACCACTGGATCATGACCCCCTGGGTGATTATAGTTCTGCTACAAGGGCACTGGCAAGTGAGATATAAAGCTGGCAGTTATCAAGCCCGACAACTGGGAGACGGTGGCTGGTACTCATGACCTCTGGATGTTGACTGCTTGGATAGGCATTGGAAAGGAGCAGAAACAATGAGAGGCTGCAGAGAAAACAGAGGCAAATGAATCTGTACCTCCTTAGCTCACTGCCATCCTCTGCAGCAAATGCAGGGCAGACTGCCAAGCCAGGGAGAGGCTCCTGTGCCACATCAGGTGATGCATAACAGAGTTGAACATCACATGCAAACCATCATCTTATGAGACAGAAAGCTGCCACATCAGATTCAACTCCTTGACATTTAGTTTAACATTTGTTGGGAAAGCGTTAGAATCAATTATCAAAGAAGCAAGATCAGGACATTTGGAAAGTCAAAACTCTGTCCATCACAGGCAGCATAGTTTATGACAGACAAATCACGTTTGACTAATTTGGTAGAGATCTTTGAGGATGTAACAAGCAAAGTGGATAATGGGGACAAAAGGAACCCTGACTCCTCTGTTAAACCACTTCAGATTCCAGGCCTGGGAAAATACATCTTTTTTCCAATAACGAGAAGAAAAAACCACGTCACGCAACCTCTCCAGAACCTGTAATACTGCCGTGTGGAACTGAACGCGGGTAAATTGCCCGGCTCTCATCTACACTGTGTATGATTCGAACATCCAAACTCCTGTCTCGCTGCTTATAAGATTCATTATTCTCTTTGTGCCTTCTTCCATTGGGGAAGTCACCACTTCTGAAATGACAGTTCACCCTGCAACAGTTTCAGCTTGCTAATCTCTGAAAAAATACAGCTTTGGGATTTTGATTTTAAACTCTGGACTCCTGTGAAACCATGACTCTTAGTTTTCCATAGTCTTGCCGTGCACCTTTTTCATTCCCTTATCCCTCTTTTATTACACAAGTGCAAAAGGGGCGTTTGTTGCAAAATCCCTTCCCTGCATTTTGTCTGTGCAAAATAAACCAACCTTCTTATTTTCCTTTATCTCGAGTTTGCTGTGGTATTAATAATAGAGAATTGGATCACTACAAATTGACAGGTTGGGGAAAGTCACTTAGAAAGTTGGGGGGGGGGATGTCAAAAACCAAAATCTGTTCTGTTTAGGGACAGGTCGTCGGGGGTGAAATCGGGGCTGTTTAAATTAAAATCCCCCCTTCTGTCTGTAACAAGAGGTTTTGATAAATTTGTATAAGGCCACACTTATGGATCCCTAACATGCCCTCTCCCTCTCGGAGGCACTGTACTACAAATGCCACGCCTGAGAATCCTTCAAATTAAAACATGGCATCAAACAACATGTGGAGATTTCTGAGCTTCCTACCAGTTTAGGCAGCCTCTTGCGAGAGAAGACCCGGCGAGGACAGCAGAGGTGAAGATGACCTGAGCACCAGCTCCTCATGTTGAGCCACTCGACGGTGCGAGCTGGTGTGGGCCCATCCTCCTTGTGCAGTAGGATGAGTTGTTTGAGGGCACGCACGGCTGTGTTCTCCAACATTCGCTCCAGCTGAAAACAAAGTGATTCTGCAGATTACAGTCGAGAAGAGGCAGGTGCTGAAAGAATCCCTACAGTGCAGCCTGTCGAGCCTGCACCGACAGCAATCCCACCCTATCCCCATAACTCTATGTACTCACCCCACTAATCCCACATTTTGGGTCAATTGAGCATGGTCAATCCACCTAACCCACACATCCATGAACTGTGGGAGGAAACTGGAGCACCTGGAGGAAACCCCACGCAGACACGGGAAGAGTGTGCAAACTCCACCCGGTCACCCGAGGCTGGAATTTAACCCGAGCCTTTGACCGGTGAGGCAGCAGTGCTAACTACTTTGCCACCGCGCTGCATCGCTGGGCCAGAAATCCAGAGATCCAGGGTAATGCTCTGAGATCCGGGTTCAATTCCCCCATGGCAGATGGTGAAACTTGAATTCAATGAAAATCTGGAATTAAAAATCTAATGATGACCATGAAAAGTATTGTAAACTCCCATCTACTTCATTATGTCCTTTAAGGAAGGAAATCTGCTGTCCTTGCCCAGCCTGGCCTACACGTGCCTCCAGAGCCACAGCAATGTGGTTGACTCTTAAATGCCCTGATGGATGGGCAGTAAACGCTGGTCCAGCCAGCGACACGCACATCCCATGAAAGAATTTTTAGAATGACACTGAATTGGCTCCTAGGCGCCTAACCTGAGGCACTCCAAGTTGTGAGCTACACTTCCATTTCCCACTGCTGACCACATTACCATATCGTACAACAGCAGCATTTCCCTTTCATAGCACAGAGCACTACTCAATCCGTCTGGCAAGCAGATAAACTGGAACCTAGAAACGGTTGGTATGGTGGCACAGTGGTTAGTTAGCACTGCTGCCTCACAGCTCCAGGGGCCCAGGTTCAATTCCCGCCTCAGGTCACTGCCTGTGTGGAGTTTGCACTTTCTCCCTGTGTCTGCGTGGGTTTCCTCCGGGTGCTCCGGTTTCCTCCCACAGTCCAAAGGTGAGCAGGTAGGATTGATTGGCCATGATAAATTGACCCTAGTCAGGGGGGTTAGCAGGGTAAATGCAAGAGGTTACGGTAATAGGACATGGGTGGGACCGTTATCAGTACAGATTCGATGGATCGAATGGCCTCCTTCTGTACTGTAGGGATTTTAGGATTCTATAACAGCCACCCAGCCTTCCTTGTGTAGTGGCGTCCACTTTGCTGACCTCTTGCCTGAGGGTGAATAAAGTCACATCCAACATTTCCAGGCAGGGAAAGTTTCAGGGCCATAAAAATACAATGAGCCTTTGCAAATAAACTGGAGAACATTTCAGTATCGCTGCGAGCACCAACACACTAGGGACAGTAAAAGAGACACAAAATGCTGTGGGTGCTGGAAATATGAAATCAAAACAGAAAATGCTCAACAGATCAGGCAGCATCTGTGGAGAGAGAAAGAGAATTACGTTTCAAGTCGGTGACCTTTCATCAGAATCACTCATCACGTTAACTCTGTTTCTCTCCACAGATGCTGCCTGATCTGTTAAGTATTTCCAGCATTTTGTTTTTATTACTATGGAAGTGGTCTACAGACAGCGAAAGAGCCACATGTCCGGTATACACAATACTGCTGCAGTCAGAGCAGTGATGTGACACCATCTTTTATGAAAAAGGGATAATTTAAAAAGTCATTCACCCTCTCCCAATCCCCTTGTGAATTTTTTTTGTGCCCAAAGGCAAAAGGCTCATTCCATCGATAGAGGTAAATCCAACAAAATGAAAAGTAAACAGGTACACGATTACAACTCCTACAAATGACCTGGAAAGTTCAATATCTGACTCACCTCTCCAACAGTTGGCTCCTGCTCTCCCAGCCCAACAATAAGGATGCAGTCAGCCTGCCTGATGCAGCGCTGGGTCCAGGGAGTCATGCTGCTGTCAGACTGGTACAGCACAATTCGATGGATATCTTCTTGCTGAGCTAGCCAGCTTGATAGTCGGTACTCGTGGATACTAAAGAGACAGAAAGACAAGGGATGGTTCAGAAGCGAAACACTGGAAAGCCAACGTCAGTCAACAGGAGAGAATGGACAAGAGATAGGGCAGAACCTCTCTTCATGGCTTATTTTTCTTTTCATTCTTTCATGGGATTATGGGCATCTCTGGCAAAGCCAACATCTGTTGTCCATCTCCAATCGCCCTCAAGTTGAATGCTTCAGACAGTTAAGAGCATCTGGAGTCACTCGGAGGCCAGACTGGGGTAAAGATGGCACATTTCCTCCCATAAACCAGATAGGTATTTCTAGTAGTCAATGAGTGGATCCATGGTCACTATTATTGAGACTAGCTTTACATCTTCCAGTGACCTGAAGAAAACATTTTAATACCATCAGAAAAAAAGAGTAGAAATAATATCTTTTTTAAAAAGACGCACTGAGAATGAAGAGGGAGGGAGTGAACGGATGCACCAATGGCAGCCTGCTTAAGAAAAGTCAGCATATTATTGGATGATGGAAAACATCGTCAAGGTAATTTTGGATCTATGATTCCCCCAAACCTCCAGTAGTGTGGTGTTTATTGTCTAATTTCTAGGTTTAATCTACATCAATTAATAGAGATTCATTGCTGTTAATGGTCAACAACTCCAATCTCATTAAAGGTCACTCCCAGGATGGTAGAGAGTGAACTAGTTGGACCTTGGATATTCCACTTCTCGTGGTTCCTATTCCAAGGGATTAGATTTGTCACATGCAATTGTATATATAGTGAAAAATGTTGTTTCTTGTGCGCTATACGAAGCATATCTCAATAGAGAAGGAAAGAAGGTGGTGCAGAATGTAATGTTAGGTCATAGCTAGGGTGGGAGAGAGAGAGATCAACTTAATGCAAGGAAAGTCCATTCAAAAGTCCGATGGCAGCAAGGAAGAAGCCATTCTTGAGTCAGTTGGTATGTGATCTCAGACTTTTATGTCTTTTTCCTGACAGAAGGTGGAAGAGTGTATGTTGGGGCATGCGGAGTCCTTGATTATGCTGGCTACATTTCTGGGGCAGCGGGAAATGTAGTGAGTCGATGGATGGGAGGCTGGTTGTGCGATGGGCTATGCTTCGTTCACAACTCTTTGTAGTCTCTGGCGGTGTTGGACAGAGCAGGAGCCATACCAAGCTACGATATAACCCCAGAAAGAAATTTTGTATGGTGCATCTGTAAAAATTGGACAGAGTCACAGTGGACATGCCAAATTTCCTTAGTCTTCTAAGAAAGTAGAGGTGTTGGTGAGCTTTCTTAACTATATTATTGGCAAGGTGGGACCAGGACATATTGGTGGTGATCTGGACACTTAAAATCTTGAAGGTCTCGACCGTTTCTACTTCAACCCCATTGACGTAAACAGGGGCATGCCCTCCACTATGTTTCCTAAAGTCAATGACTATCTCCTTTGTTTTGCTGACATTGAGGGAGAGATTATTGTTGTCACACCAGTTCACCAGATTCTCTATCTCATTCCTGCGCTCTGTCTCATCATCATTTGAGATCTGACCCACTAAGGTGGTATCATCAGCAAACTTAAAAATTGAGTTGGAGGAGAATTTGACCACACAGTCATAGGTGTACAAGGACAATAGTAGAGGGCTGGGAACACATCTTTGTGGGGCACTGGTGTTGAGGATGATCGTGGAGGAGGTTTTGTTGCCTGTCCTTACTGATTGTGGTTTATGGGTTAGGAAGTCTACGATCCAGATGCAGAGGGAGGAGCCAAGGTCCAGGCCACCGAGTTTGGAGATGAGTTTTGTAGGAATAATGATGTTGAAGGCTGAGTGTAGTCAATAAATAGGAGTTTGACATAGGTGTCCTTGTTATCTAGATGTTCCAGAGTTGAATGCAGGGCCAGAGAGACGGTTTCTGCTGTGGACCTATTGCGGCGATAGAGGAAAGAGGAGTTCTGTACAGACCCTACAGGGAGAGATGGTGAGGGTGGTCTGTGGCTTTGATATCGAACTGCATTTCCAGTTTTTTTTCAAGGGAGACAGACTTCACTGTACTTTGACATCATTTAGTTTCACATTCAGACGTGAGGAGTACGCTTGCTCCCAATTCCTCCCGTTTTCCTGGTTATCTGTTGAACAATCAGCCATGATCTTATTGAATGGCGGGGCAGGCTCGAAGGGCCAGATGGCCTACTCCTGCTCCTATTTCTTATGTTCTTAAGACTCGGTCTACAGTCGCAATTCGCTGTTTCCCTCCAGATTCTTTTTTTTTTGCAAAACAGTGCAGTCAGACCTACACCCGTAAGATCAACAAACTCCAGTTTTTTTTAAAGCAGGTAACCACAAAAACAGGAACAGAGAGTCTTTAACTCAGAGAAGCATACCAAGACAGTTCACAGAGACGTCACAAAGAAAAGGTTACACGTCATTCACAGACAAATGTTCTCTCTGCCTGGAGGGCCTGCTGTTTTGCCTCTGATTTTTTGTTTGATTTCCTTAAAATACTTGCTTATGTGTCATTTTTCAGTTCTAAAATAGAACATGACCCAAACCGATTCTCTTCTCTCCAATAATGCTGATGGATTATTTTCTATTCTTGTTTCAGAGCTGCAACATTTTCAGCCAAAGACACAGAATCATTAAAGCTACTGTGGATAAAGCCATCCTCACTCGCACTGGAAATTCCATCTTTAAAAGTGTGATGATCTAGAAAGGTCAATTCGCTTCCATTCGCAGGGAGTTGCTAACCAGAAGACACAGGGTCAAGATAATTAGCTAAATATCCAGTGAGAAAATGTCTTTTTTCCCCCCCTGGCAGCTAGTTATGATGATTACACTGCCTGAGAAGATGGCAGAAGTAAATTCAGAAGTAAGCTTCAAAAGAAAATTGGACACGTACATGAAAAGGAGAAATTTGCGAGAGTACGGGAAGAGATCCACGGTGGTACAATGGTTAGCACTGCTGCCTCACAGCGCCAGGGACCCGGGTTCAATTCCAGCTTTGGTCATTGCCTGCGTGGAGTTTGCACATTCTCCCCGTGTCTGTTTGGGTTTCCTCCCACATCTAAAAGGCTGGTTAGGTGCATTGGCCATGCTAAATTCTCCCTCAGTGTACCCGAACAGGTGCTGGAGTGTGGCAGCTAGGGGAATTTCACAGTAACTTCATTGCAGTATTAATGTAAGCCTATTTGAGACACTAATAAATAAGCTTTAAAGACCAGGCAGCGAGACTAACTGCATCGCGGCCTCCCTTTGGGCTATATACAGGAAATTATAGACCAGTGAGTCTCACTTCTGTTGTGGGCAAGGTTTTAGAAAAAATTATTAGGGATAGGATTTATAGTTATTTGGAGAGTAATGAATTGATTAGAGATAGTCAGCATGGTTTTGTAGCGGGTAGGTCGTGCTTTACTAACCTTATTGAATTTTTTGAGAAAGTGACCAAAGAGGTGGATAGGGGTAAGGCAGTTGACGTGGTATATATGGATTTTAGTAAGGCGTTTGATAAGATTCACCATGGTAGGCTTCTGCAGAAAATGCAGATGTATGGGATTGAGGGTAATCTAGGAAATTGGATCAGGAATTGTCTAGCAGATAGGAGACAGAGGGTGGTGGTTGATGGTAAATATTCGTCATGGAGTTCGGTTACGGTTCGGTTACAAAACAGATCCTCAGGGATCTGTTTTGGGGCCACTGCTGTTTGTAATTTTTATTAATGATCTGGATGAGGGTATAGTTGGGTGGATTAGTAAATTTGCTGATGACACCAAAGTCGGAGGTGTGATAGATTGTGAGGAAGGGTGTCATAGTTTGCAGGAAGACTTGGACAGGTTGCAACGCTGGGCCGAGATGTGGCGGATGGAGTTTAATGCGGAGAAGTGTGAGGTAATTCACTTTGGTAGGAATAACAGATGTGTTGAGTATAGGGCTCTGTGGATAGGTTTATGGACGAAAAGGGATTGGTTTAGGTTAGTGGGTCATTGTTTTTTAACTGGTCGGCGCAACATCGTGGGCCGAAGGGCCTGTTCTGCGCTGTAATGTTCTATATGATTCGATCATTTGATACAGAGCAACTCCAAACCAACGTCACCCACAAGATATTGCTGAATTGCCCCATGAGGCTATGCAATACAACGTCAGCTACCTGAGCTAATTTGTTAGAAAGTGCCTTGCATACACCTGCTTACACAGTACAAGCAAACGTACTTTGCATGTGTGTATTTATCTTAACAAACATTAATCACGATTCAGCAACCGAGGAAGTAAAGCACTCAACTATTAAAAAGAATATCTGCTTTTTATCTTGCCTTGTTTTGAACCAAACACCACAAAATGTTAAAGTGAACATACTTGCCACACGTGGTCCAAAGTCAAAGCCCAACAACAGTATCTATTACTCATTATTTACCAATCAGAAATATATCCACATCTGGATTCCCAATTAATACGAGATCAATAACTATCCTATTGGACAATATTGGTTGAAACCAAGAGATTACAGTTCACTTATAGTCTCCTTTCTTGCATTTATTTATTCACAGGATGCTGGCATCGCTGGCTAGGCCAGCATTATTTCCTATCCCCAATCGCCTTTGAGAAGGTGGTGGCGAGCTGTCTTCTTGAGCCACCACAGTCCACGTGGTGTAGGTACACCCAGTGCTGTTAGGGAGAGTGTTCCAGGATTTTGACTCAGCCACAGTGGAGGAATGGTAATGCAAATCCAAATCAGTCAGATGTGTGGCTTGAAGGAGAAATATACAGATGTTAAAGTTTCCATGCATCTGTTGTTCTTGCCATTCTACGCGCAAGAGGTCACAGTTTTGGAACAGGCTGTCAAAGGAACCTTTGGTGAGCTGCTGCACTGCATCTTGTAGACAGCATACACTGCTGCTAATGAGCGTTGGTGGTGGAGGGAGTGAATATTTGTGGGTGGGGTGCCAAGCAAACGGGCTGCTTTGTCCTGGATAACGTTGAGCTTCTCGAGTCTTGATGGAACTACACATCCAGACAAGTGGGGGAGTATTCGATCACACGCTTGTGCCTTGTGGACAGGCTTTGGGCAGTTAGGTTGTAATAAGTTACTTACGTTACTTGCCACTTATCAGCCCAAATCAGAATATAGTCTAGGCCTTGCTGCATTTGCACACAGGCAGCTTCAGTATCTGAGGAGTTGTGAACCTGATTAACATTGTGCAATCCTCAAGGAACAACTTCACTTCTGATCTTATGATGGAGGGAAGGTCCTCGATGAAGCAGCTGAAGATGGTTGGGCCGAGGACACTACCTGAGGAACTCTCGCAGTCATGTCCTGGGACAGGGATGATTGATCTCCAACTATATTCCTACATGCTAGGTATTTCTCCAGCCAGTGGAGAGATTCCACCCCCCCCTCTCCGCCACTCCAATTCCTGTTGCCTCCAGCTCGGGTTCCTTGATACAAACTCTGTCAAATAATCCGGGAGGTCAAAAAGTTATGCAAGAGTTGAACAGGAACCTGAATTGCCTTTTAACCCCCAAGTAATATCACTTCACCCTGGCATAACACTTTGTACAGTAAGTCGTCTCTCAACACCAGGTTAAAGTCCAACAGGTTTACTTGGTAGCACGAGCTTCTGGAGCACTGCCCCTTCAACAAGGAGACATCAAGTTTGAGACACTTTGCCTCTACAGCAGGTGCTTACTCCAGTCTAACACCAGCATCTCCACATTGTAACACTTTGTAAGCAGGATATATGGAAAGCAGCTAAAGTAGGAACATTAATTGTTAGCAAAGAGCGATTTTCTTTCCCCGGCAGAGTGTCTGGTTGTCACTGCCACCTCAGCTAGGATGAGGTGACTCAGCCCAGTCCAGGGACCAAACCTGGAAACGTATAAAGTTACCACACTACATCACCAAACCAATTGTAAAAACCCAAAATACAAACAGAAACTGCTGGAAAAGCTGACCAAGGGTTCTGGCAGCATCTGTAGGGAGATAAACAGAGTTACTGCTCCAAGTCCATGTGAATGGAATGAAAGGGTACGGATTCTGTAAGTGCACACAGTTTTAGTTTTGGCAGGCATCGTGATTGAAGCAGACTTGGAGGGCCAAAGGGCCTGTTCCTGTGCTGTCTTTGTTCTTTGACTCTTCTGTGAACTTGAGACATTAGCTCTGTTTCTCTCTCTACAGGTGCTGCCAGACCTGCTGAGTTTCTCCAGCTTCTTCTGCCTTACATCAGATTTCCGGCATCCACAATATTTTGCTCTTATTTTAGTGAGAAAACTCAGTTGGAAATAAAAATCTGGGTTCAACTATTCCCCAACTAAAATAACAGCGAATTTGGAATTCTCCTTGCCAACTTTCAGATTGCTGAATCACCTTAAATGCTCTAAGCTAAATGCTGAATGCTTATCTACGCGCTTGCTGGTACTACCCACGTCTTATTTTTGTTAGCAAGGAGTATCGGCATTGTGTATACAGCCTGCCCCACTCAGAAATCACTTGCAAAATCAGAATAATGAAATGAAAGATAGACTAGAAGAGGTTGGCATGAAAGGGATAGGAGGCCCAATGAGGCAAGGTGAGATTTTTACCTGTCCAAAGCATTAGATCCAAGGCGCTGCTTGATAACCTCACTGTTCAGAAGCAAGGCAGGACCTGAAATAAAATTGTTGACTTGTTTTTAATAGGTATTGCAATAAGGGATTCACGTGGTGAAAAGTGACTATGAGCAATTACAAGACAAGTAACCTGCGCATTAGTGTAAAAGAACAAATGAAAAAGTTCAAATAGCCATCACCGGATATGGGGAAATTATTTAGTTTGAAACTCTCACTGTCTATGGGGCTTTTGATGCAAAGTCGTGGTACACTGACAGCAAATCAGGAAGAAAGTGCAGAAATTCAGGTCAGATCAAAATGCCTCTCCCTATTCACATCAATCACTGAGGCTGAGAGAAAATCCTGGACCTCCCAAACGGACGGCACAGTCAGAGCTACAGGATTATTCAAGGACAAGTGAGTGTGGGTAATAAATTCTGACTTTATCTGCAGTGCCCATAACCCAAGAATCAATTTAATGAAGTGCATTACAGTTTCAAAATGACATCACATTCCACGTTAACAAGCACCCTATGGTATATATCGAGCACATCTGCATTACAGTGCAGTCTGGAGGAGCATTTATTTTCTGAGGGGCAATGGAACAAGCTGCGGTTGAAGGACCTGGCACCAATTCCAAATTTGAAAGTTGCTTTACAGGCACCAAATGCAATACATTCAGAGCCTGCAGACCTCTGCGGTCTCAGTTCCCACACCCCCTTTATAGCATGTTAGACTAGCACTGTATTCCTCTCCATAAACAGTTTCCCAAGGAACAAGGAGATAAAATGTAATAACACGGAGCTATCTTGTGCTTAGCAGATGTGAAAGTCGCAGTGAAAGAATGACAGTGTGCAGCTAAACAACGATTGCATGCATGATCTACAAATCCCTCAATCACCACTGTTCAATCCCCGTCTCTTCAACCTTCTCCAGCATTGCAATGCAGACATGATGCCTGCAGCCACTAATCTTAGCAATTTTTCATTTTATTTCTGCTCTGTTTTGACTTTAAGCCTATAGTTATTATTTAAAGTACATAAGAACATAAGAACATAAGAAATAGGAGCAGGAGTAGGCCATCTGGCCCTTCGAGCCTGCCCCGCCATTCAATAAGATCATGGCTGATCTGTCGTGACTCAGCTCCACCTTCCTGCCCTCTCCCCATAACCCTTAATCCCTTCTCTTATCAAAAACCCATCAACCCGTTTCTTAAAAATATTTAGCGAGGCAGCCTCCACCACTTCAACGGGCAGAGAATTCCAGAGATTCACCACCCTTTGAGTGAAGAAGTTCCTCCTCAACTCTGTTCTAAACCGCCCCCCCTTTATCTTGAGGCTGTGCCCCCTAGTCCTACTGTCTTTTTTGAGCGGGAAGAATCTCTCCACCTCTATCCTATCCATCCCATTCATCATCTTATACGTCTCAATGAGATCTCCCCTCATTCTTCTAAACTCCAACGAGTACAAGCCTAGTTTATTCAGCCTCTCCTCATAGCTCAATCCCCTCAACTCCGGTATCAGCCTAGTAAACCTCCTCTGCACTCCCTCCAGGGCCAAAATATCCAAAATATTCAACAACAACTTGGCTGGTCTAACCTTGGCCTCGACTCCACTTTCCTGACTGTTCTCCATAATCCTTGACTCCTTAATTGTTCAAGAATCTAACTCCCATTTGAATATATTCAATAAATTTGCCTCCACGGCTCCCTGAGGCAGAGAATTCAAACTTTCACCACCCACAGGAAAAAAACTCCTTCACACGTGAGGTTTAAGTGGGCAACCCCATATTCTAAAACTATCACTCACCCACCACCAACTTCTAGATTCTTCCATGAAGCAAAAACATCGTATCAGCATCTACCCTGTCAAGCCCCTTTCTACTTGTAACAATAAATAAAAACTAAAAAAAAGTTTCCTTATAAAATAACCACTTTATCCTATTATAAAAAGGATATTATTAAACCAGAAAGAGTGCAGAAAAGATTTACTAACATGCTACTGGGACTTGATGGTTTGAGTTATAAGGAGGGCCTGGATAGACTGGGACTTTTTTCCTCTGGAGCGCAGAAGGCTGAGGGGTGATCTTAGAGGTTTATAAAATAACGAGGGGCAAAGATCAGCTAGATAGTCAATATCTTTTCCTAAAGGCGGGGGAGTCTAAAACTAGAGGGCATAGGTCTAAGGTGAGAGAGGAGAGATACAAAAGGATCCAGAGAGGCAGTTTTTTCACAGTGTCGAGTGTCTAGAACACGCTGCCAGAGGTATAGTAAAGGCGGGTACAATTTTGTCTCGTAAAAAGCATTTAGATAGTTACATGGGCAAGATGGGGATAGAGCGATATGGGCCAAATGCGGACAATTGAGATTAGCTCAGGGGTGGCATGGACAAGTTGGGCCAAAGAGCATGCTTCCATGCTGTAAACTTCTATGACTCTATCTCAAATCAACCTACTAAACTTTTGAATTTAGTCTAATGCAACTACATCCCACTTTAAATAAGCAGACCCAAACTTCACCCTGTATTTTTAAGTGTGCTCTGACCAACACCTTATACAATTGTAACAAGACTTCTCTACTTTTATATTCCTTCCCCCTTGCAAAAATGACCAGCTTTCCATTTGCCTTCGGAATTACTTGGTGAACTTGTCGTTAACCTTTGTGTGTGCAATGTACAAGGACACCCAGATCCCTCTGTATTGCACCATTCTAGAGTTTCTCTCCACTTAATGAATGATCTGCCAGTTACCCTCCAAACCACACACCATCCTGACTTGGAATGATCCCACCACGTCTCCACTGTCAGTGAGTCAAATGCTGGAACATCCTCTGTAACAACACTGAGTGAACTCACCACGCACTGTAATGGTGCAAGCAGGAGGCAGACTACCACCTTCCCACAGGCTATTAGTGAAGGGCAATGAATGCTGGTTTTGCCATCAATGCCCACAACCCATGAACAAAATAAAAACCACATTCCTTAAACCTAACCCTTTGACCAAACTCGTGGCCACTTGTCCTAATATCACTTTATGTGGCTTGGTGTCTAATTTTGTACAATAATGCCCTGTGAAGCATATTGAGATAACCTGTCATGTTAAAAGCACGATATATAGATTATATATAAAAAAAACTTATGTTAAAAGCACTGTATAAATTCAACTTATTGTACAGGAGGGAAAGAAAGAAAGGAACAGATGCAGCAAGGGAAGAATCCAGTTTCTATCACTGCTGCATGTGGTGATGCTGAACACAAACGGAATGTAAAGCAAACAAAGACAACTCCACTCCTCCCATCCTGGGCAATTACACTTTTACTCCACAGAGACCGTATAACTGTTCCTTGCGCTTGAACCCAGAGCCACAGCTAAATAAATCACTCTCTCTTCAATCTGAGGCACTCCCCAGAAAAGAGAGACAGAAATTGAACAGAGAAAAACTTAAAGAAACAAACTTGCATTTATATAGCACCTTTGATGACTTCCAGACAGTCCAGAGTGATTTACAGTCTGCCGTCTCTGCTGTAATATTGGAAACGAGGCAGCTAATTTATACACAGCAAGCTCCCACAAACAGCGAGATGATAATAAGCACTTCTCTGTTTTTGTGTTGTTGATTGAATAAATATTGATTGAATGAATATTAGCCAGGACACTGGGACTAACTACCCTGCTCTTCTGCAAAATGGTGCATAGAATTCTTTTACACCCAAAAGCCAGCGCCTTAAATAACTTCGTATCTGAAAGAAAACGCGGTCCTCCCTCACACTCCACTCGTGTCAGCCTGGACTTCTGCGCTCAAGCCTCTGGACTGGTACCTGAAGCAACAATCTTCTCACTCAGAGACAAGATTATTACTAACTGAGATAGGACTGGCAACAGGAGCTGCAGCGAAAAGTGAAAATGCTGGGAATGCTCAGCAGGTCAGACAGCATTTGCCAGCAGCTCAGATCGACATGACCTTTCAGCAGAGCTGTCTCTTCAGAGTGTTAATGATGAGACAGGGTCATGCACTTGTTTCTCCCCCCCCTACCCCATACTCCACCAAAATGAGGGCGGCGGGGGTGGGGGTGGGGGGGGAGGTGTTGGTGCAGGGGTGGTGGCGGTGGGTGAGTGAGTGAGTGAGTGGTGTATATATACAGTGGTTAGCACTGCTGCCTCATGGAGCCAGGGGCCCGGATTCAATTCCTGGCTTGGGGCACTGTCTGTGCGGGGTTTGCACGCGGAGTCTCCCCGTGTCTGCATGAGTTTTCCCCGGGTGTTCCAGTTTCCTCCCACACTCCAAAGATGCGCGGGTTGGGTAGATTGCCCCTTAGTGTTGGGGGAATAGCAGGGTAAATGCATGGGGTTAGAGTCTCCGTGGGATTGTAGTTGGTACAGACAGGATGGGCCAAATAGCCTCTTTCTGCACTGTAGGGATTCTATGATTCTAGACAAAGGGAAAGAGTTAAGACAAACACAAGAATCATTCTGCTCCATTCTTGGTATCTCTAAAATCCAGTTACAACTCAGTAGGACCTTTGGGCCAAACCACGTAACCACCCTCCTCACCAGCGTATGGTGCAATAAAGGACGTTAGACAACTCAGGAAAATGGATAGAAACATTAGCGACCAAGTCAATAAAAGAATGGAAATAATTGTACTAAACATTTATAAACACTGGTTGGACCTGAGCTGGAGTAATTCTGGACACCACACTTTGAGGGTGACGAGTTTTGGCAATGGTATAGAATATATTTACCAGAATGGGGCAGGGATGATAAAGAGTTCAGTTCTGCGGAGAGACTACTGGATTGTTCTCCTTAGAGCAGGAGAGATTTAATAGAGATGTTCAAAATCACGTTTTTGATTCTAGTTGGTCAGGTTTGCTTTCGAGGGCAAATGGGTGGATAAGCAAAGGACACAGATTTAAGATAACCAACAAAGTGTACCCAGAGGAAACAACTATTTTTATGCGCCAAGTTATCATCTGGAAAGCACTTCCTGAAAGGATGATGGAAGCAGGTTCATTGATACTTACATATTAATATTGAAAAGGAGAAGAACAGAGACCAGTACAGCACAGGTATAGGCCCTCCAAGCTCATGCTAATCATGGTGTCCTAACTAAACGAAAAAGAAACTTTCTGCCTTTATTGGGTCTATGTCCTTCTATTTCCTCCCTATTCATGTACCCATCCAGATGCCTATTAACATGTTGCTGATGTATCTGTTTCCACCACCTCCTCTGGCAGCGCATTACAGGCACCCACTCACTCTCTGCATGAAAAACTTCCCCCGAAAAGAGCTACAGGGAAAAAGCAATGGAATGAACACAGTTGGGTAGTTCTTTCAAAGAACAGTTCAGATTGGTTGTTATTGGATTAGGGTTAGGAATGTTACAAGTGGAGGCAACGAGTTATTTTCCTTTATGATTACAGGTACAAGAATAATTAACCACCAGGCCAAAACACCTCACTGATCGACTCTGGGCACATCAGCTCACAAACTACAAACCTTTTGCCCAAGAATTCTTACATTCACGGGTCATTACAGAGGTAACAAACAGGACTGATAAAGTTAACCCTGTCTATTTTAAACTGAATTATGATGACGTGAGACAGAGTATCAAAAGTCAAATTAGGATTAATATCTGGAAGTGAACGTGAGAGAGAGAATTCTGGGCAGGGCTGTGGAAGCATTAGCTCTGAAATTATTTTAAAACCACAGTTGGATACTGAGATTCGGGGGGACTGTAAACTCAAAGGATGGATGAGGTTGGGGATGGCGTCAAATGGTCTTCCTGAATTATCTTTATGAAATGCTACACCGTTGGTAATCTCATGAGATACGGCTGCACAAAGCAGACATATCACATCTGCAAAAAAAAAATTCCAGATAATGTGTCAGTCATTTGCAGAGCACCATAGAACAGAACAACAGCAAACACATCTCTTGATAGAGAAAGAGGCAACACAATGATGAAAAAGTGCATCATAGAATAATCTATGAATAATTCAGATGTTAGAAGTTATGGAGTGCATCGGTGTCTGATCTCCATAGTGAGCAGAGAAACCACTGCAGACTGCAATTGGTTCACTGGTGGGATCAATAGGTGAGAGTTCCTTCCCAAGGGGCTCTTCAAGTGCCTGTTGCACACAGTCAGGTGGCTGGTTTGTAACATGAGTGAGGAACGAGTTTCCTGTTTAAAAAAAAAATCACTTGCAATTTGGTTATCAGCCAGGTTCAGCGAAACAATGCATCACAATTAGCAGCAGTAATACTACACGCAAGAGCACGGCGCCCCCTCGTGCAATGTCAAGACACTTCCAACTTCCTTAGGAACAAAAGGTATTTATTGATAAAGAGAAATCAGGTACAGAGAATGTCTGCGTGTGTTTCCTGCGGATGCTCCGGTTTCCTCCCACTGTCCAAAGATGTGCAAGTTGGGTGGACTGGCCATGCTAAATTGCCTCAGTGTCCCAAGATGAGAACGCTAGAGGTATTAACTGGGTAAGTACATGTGGTTACGGGAATAGAGCCTGGGTGGGATAGTCTGTTGGTGCAGACCCAAATGGCCTCCTTTTGCACTGTAATGATTCTATGATTGTTCAGAATAACATCAGATTATCTATTGGGGTGGCACAGTGATTAGCACAGCTGCCTCAGTGCCAGAGATTTGGGTTCAATTTCAGCCTAGGGTGACTGTCTGGAGTTTGCACATTCTCCCCATGTCTCCGTGGGTTTCCTCCACGTGCTCCGGTTTCCTCCCACCATCCAAAGGTGTGCAGGTTAGGTTGATCGACTATGCTAAATTGCCCCTTAGTGTCCCAAGATGTACAGTTTAGGGGGATTAGTGGGGTAAATAAGTGGAGTTATGGGAATAGGGCTTAGGTAAGATACTCTGTTGGAGAGTCAATGTAGACTCAAAGAGCCAAATGATGTCTTTCTGCACTGTAGGGATTCTGTGATAAATTCAGCAGCGCTTTTAAAGGAACAAGCGTATTTCCTTAAGTGCAACAATGACTATATTTCAATGTACTTAATTGGGTGCAAAATGCTTTGAAACATATTGTAAAAAGCAGAAATCCATCTTTCTTTAATTCTGGTTCCCTTACACGGTTGTAGAATTGTAAACTCACATTTTAATGGATGTCTTGTTTTTATGCAGGATGACCAATACCATTACTGTAAACTAACTTTATTCAGAACAGAACATGGAGACTCATTGCAAGCCTAAAGCCTGGTTTTAACTTGCATTTACCTGTGTTATCTGATCTCTCATCCCAGGACAGGTGACCCCATGAAGTACCACCTGTACATTATTACATCTAATACAGGAGTCTCTACTATAATTGCCATAATACTATGACAGCCTGCAAATGATTTAGATATTGGAGTAAGAGAGTCATAAAGGTAAAAGAATAGAAGCTGAAGTAAACCAATTGAACCTTCAAACCTACTCCGTCATTCAACAAGATCGCAACTGATCTTCTATCGCACTTTCACCTGTCTGCATTGTCGCCTCGTCCCTTGGTATTTAAAAACCTATCGACCTCTTCTTTGAATACACTCAACAACTGAGCATCCACACACCTCTGGGGTAGAATATTAGAAAGATTCACAACTCTGAGGAAAGTCATCTCAGCTCAGTCCAAAATGTCCAATAGCTTATTTTGGAGTGTGGTCTTGTGTTCTAGACTCCTCAGCTAAGATTTTATTTGCCTTCCCAAATACTTGCATGTAAGATTTAGGTTAGGTTTAGTGAGGTGGTTGAAGCAGATACATTAGTGACATTTAAGACTTATCTGGATAGACACATGAAAAGATGGGGAACAGAGGAATATAGGTGGTTGGTCTAGATAGGACAACGTGATCAGCACAGGCTTGGAACATAGAACATTACAGCGCAGAACAGGCCCTTCGGCCCACGATCCACGGATCTCTTAAATGCCCCCAAACTAGGCGCATTTACAACTGCAGCAGGCAGGGCATTCCAATCCCTCACCACCCTCTGGGTAAAGAACCTACCCCTGACATCCGTCCTATAACTACCACCCCTTAATTTAAAGCCATGCTCCCTCGTGCTAGATTTCCCCATCAGAGGAAAAAGGCTATTACTATCCACCCTATCTAAACCTCTAATCATCTTATATGTTTCAATAAGATCCCCTCTTAGCCTCCTTCTTTCCAGCGAAAACAACCCCAAATCTCTCAGTCTCTCCTCATAGGACCTCCCCTCCATACCAGGCAACATTCTGGTAAACCTCCACTGCACCTTCTCCAAAGCCTCCACATCCTTCCTGTAATGTGGGGACCAGAACTGCACACAGTACTCCAAGTGCGGCCGCACCAGAGTTGTGTACAGTTGCAACATGACGCTGCAACTCCTAAATTCAATCCCCCTACCAATAAATGCCAAGACACTGTATGCCTTCTTAACAACCTTATCTACTTGACTCCCAACTTTCCGGGATCTATGTACACATACACCTAGATCCCTCTGCTCATCCACACTATTCAAAGTCCTCCCGTTAGCCCTATACTCGACACATCTGTTATTCCTACCAAAGTGAATTACCTCACACTTCTCCGCATTAAACTCCATCCGCCACCTCTCGGCCCAGCTCTGCAACCTGTCTATGTCTTCCTGCAAACTATGACACCCTTCATCACAATCTACCACACCTCCGACTTTGGTGTCATCAGCAAATTTACTAATCCACCCAACTATACCCTCATCCAGATCATTAATAAAAATTACAAACAGCAGTGGCCCCAAAACAGAGCCCTGAGGCACACCAGGGATCTGGAGGGCTGAGGGAACTGTTCCTCACAGAATCCTACAATGCAGAAGGCGGTTATGTAGCCCATCGAGTCTAGACTGACCACAATCCCATGCAAGCCCTATCCCCATAACCCCGTGCATTTACCTTAGTTAAGGGGCAACTTAGTGTGGCCAATCCACCTAATCTGCACATCTAGGCACTGTGGGAGGAAACTGGAGCACCCGGAGGAAACTCATGCAGACACAGGGAGAATGTGCAAACTCCACATAGACAGTGACCCAAGCCGGGAATCGAACCTGGGTCCCTGGCGCTGTGAGGCAACAGTGCTAACCATTGTGCTACTGTCTTTGTTCAGATGTGGGAAGCCATCTCTCAATATTGGAATGGCATTTTAAAGCCCACTACAGGTAAATTAAGCCATAGCTGTTGACTTGGGAAAGTAGATTGCTCAGTGCTTCTTGAACTGAGGCAGGCATGACAGAACTGTCTTCAATGGTGGGTAAACGCATCTAGCATTCATTAGTCTTTAATATGCTGGTTTTGTAATATGTTCATTTTCCAGCATGCTAAAGAGATTAATTACGAATTGATGAATATTTCACATTTGAGTAAGTGAGGGGAGGCAAAACATAGTTTGTTCCCTCTTCTGCAGCAACTGCTTTTCTTTAAGGGCCTCATTCAGCAAGTGGGCAACTTATGATTTTATTAAAGAGAAAATTGTTGTATATTGCCAGCAGGGTGATCTGAGATGTTTGTTTTTGTTACTCATTTGTTTTTGAAGTGTACTTAATTACACCTTGTGAACAGATATAAAGAGGCTGTAATCAAGAGTTAGTTGAAATTAGTTTGGCAATCAGTCTGATCATTGTAGAAATGTGCCTTCTGTACTGTGCTGAGATAAGCCACATTAGCAATGTCTTGAACCATAGGAATGACATATCACAGCCAATGGAAACTGTCTCCTTGTCCCTTGGTATTCAAAAACCTATCGACCTCTTCCTTGAATACACTCAACAACTGAGCATCCACACACCTCGGGGGTAGAAAATTACAAAAGATTCACAACTCTTGCCCCTCTTGCTATCGAAAGATGGCAGTTCCACATGTCCTTTCTCCTTCACTCTTGGGGGCCCCCTCCTCCCAGCAGCACTTTTCACTGGAGTACCACGAGGATCAAGCTGCCAGGTAGAAGGTCAACACTTCTCCAATTTTCCCACCCACTGCGGGAAGATGTCACAGCCTCGACTCAGCATGGCCCAGATCAGGTTTGAAACCCTTTGTGCCCTCACATCCTTTGTCTAGCAGCAGAACACTAAGCCCACCTTTTTATAGGCCAATGATGTTGTGAATGGATTAGGAAGGACTGTATTTCTGTACCAGGAATGCTGAGTTTGAAGTGCTTACAGTGCCATTTTACCCTGCAACAGTTCCACATTATTTTTTCCTTCCAGCTGTACAGATAGTCTAAAAGTACCCGCTTCACCCTAGGGTAATATCTTGTTCCCCCACCCCCCCGAGGAAAGTCATGCTTTATCATTGTGATCTTTAACCTGCAGTGCAGCGACTGTGGTGTCTGTCTCTTTAAGTCAGCACTACAGAAGAGCCTCACCTGGTTTGCAGGACCAACGGGAACAGAGTAATCACCCCAGAGGGTGGAGTCCTCTCTCGGGAAGAATCATCTGGAAGCCACAGAGTCAACATGAAAAGGCTGGAGCATTGCAAACTCCACACAGTCACCCAGGGCCAGAATTGAACCCAGGTCCCTGGCACTGTGGGGCAACAGTGCCAACCACTGTGCCACCAGGTCAGAAATTTAAGTTCAGAGAGGACAGTTAAGTCTGACACACCAAAACAAAAATCACTGTTTTTTTTTAATTCATGTACTACACACCACTAATAAAATCCAAAAAAGCCACCCGCCTTTTTATGGTGATAGTTATCTGTGCTCGAAAACTCAGAATTCTGTATTTGGAGCCTCTTTATCACCCCTGACGACCGGCCAGAGTGTACACCCCCGTGCCCACCGGCCAGAGTGTACACCCCCGTGCCCACCGGCCAGAGTGTACACCCCCGTGCCCACCGGCCAGAGTGTACACCCCCGTGCCCACCGGCCAGAGTGTACACCCCCGTGCCCACCGGCCAGAGTGTACACCCCCGTGCCCACCGGCCAGAGTGTACCCGTGCTCACCCGTGCTCACCGTGCCCACCAGCCAGAGTGTACACCCCCGTGCCCACCAGCCAGAGTGTACCCGTGCTCACCCGTGCTCACCGTGCCCACCAGCCAGAGTGTACACCCCCGTGCCCACCAGCCAGAGTGTACACCCCCGTGCCCACCAGCCAGAGTGTACACCCCCGTGCCCACCAGCCAGAGTGTACACCCCCGTGCCCACCAGCCAGAGTGTACACACCCGTGCCCACCAGCCAGAGTGTACACACCCGTGCCCACCAGCCAGAGTGTACACACCCCGTGCCCACCAGCCAGAGTGTACACACCCCGTGCCCACCAGCCAGAGTGTACACACCCCGTGCCCACCAGCCAGAGTGTACACACCCCGTGCCCACCAGCCAGAGTGTACACCCCCGTGCCCACCAGCCAGAGTGTACACCCCCGTGCCCACCAGCCAGAGTGTACACCCCCGTGCCCACCAGCCAGAGTGTACACCCCCGTGCCCACCAGCCAGAGTGTACACCCCCGTGCCCACCAGCCAGAGTGTACACCCCCGTGCCCACCAGCCAGAGTGTACACCCCCGTGCCCACCAGCCAGAGTGTACACCCCCGTGCCCACCAGCCAGAGTGTACACCCCCGTGCCCACCAGCCAGAGTGTACACCCCCGTGCCCACCAGCCAGAGTGTACACCCCCGTGACCACCAGCCAGAGTGTACACACCCGTGCCCACCAGCCAGAGTGTACACCCCCGTGACCACCAGCCAGAGTGTACACACCCATTCCCCCGTCGCCAGAATACATTCCCATTCCCCCCCCCCCACCTCACCATCAGCCAGAGTATACACTCCCATTACCCTCCCCTCACCACCAGTGTATACACTCCCATTCCCCTGGTCACCATCAGCCAGAGTATACACTCCCATTACCCTGTCACCATCAGCCAGTGTATACACTCCCATTACCCTCCCCTCACCACCAGTGTATACATTCCCATTCCCCCCTCCCACCTCACCAAAAGCCAGTGTATACACTCCCATTCCCGTCACCATCAGCCAGAGTATACACTCCCATTACCCTCCCCTCACCACCAGTGTATACACTCCCATTCCCCTGTCACCATCAGTGTATACACTCCCATTCCCTCCTCTCACCACCAGAGTATACACTCCCATTCCCCTGTCACCATCAGCCAGAGTATACACTCCCATTCCCCTGGTCACCATCAGCCAGAGTATACACTCCCATTCCCCCCCCCTCACCATCAGCCAGAGTATATATTCTTATTACACAATTTTCCTCCCAAAATGTATTAACTATCACTTGCCTTCCAGTTCTGCTAACATATCTTTATCTCTCCTTGTTATCTGCGTCATCAGCAACTTTGAAGTTGCGATTTAGTTAGGGTTACGGGAATAGAGCCTGGGTGGGATTGTGGTCGGTACAGACTTGTTGGACCGAATGGCCTCTTTCTGCACTGTAGGGATTCTATGATTTGAATTCATTCCCAGAACGTGGGTCTTGCTGACACAGTAAGAAGTCTGACAACACCAGGTTAAAGTCCAACCGATTTATTTGATAGTAAACTCACAAGGTTTCCCTCTTTGTCAGGTGAATGGAGAGCTCTAGCCTCAGACAGAGCATATAACAGCGCAGTTAATCTGTAAACTGTCTGCGCTGTTATATGCTCTGTCTGAGGCCAGAGCTCTCCATTCACCTGACGAAGAGGGAAACCTCGAAAGCTTGTGGATTTACTATCAAATCGGTTGGACTTTAACCTGGTGTTGTCAGAATTCTTACTGTGTTTACCCCAGTCCAATGCCAGCATCTCCACATCGAGACTTGCTGACAAAGCCAGCAATCACAGCCCATCTTAACCGTCCTTTAGAGGGTGCTGCTGAGCCACCTTCTCAAAACCACAGAGAGCTTACTGGGCCGTTTCAGAGTGCTGTGTAGAGTCAGCAACATTGCTGTGGATCAGGAGTTACCTGTACGGCAGGATGGCTAAGGATGTCTGACATCATTCCCTGAAGAGTGTTCGTGAACCAGATGGGGCATACGACAAGCTGGCACTTTCCTGATCATCATTGCCGAGACCAGCTTTTTATTTCTGATCTAATTAATTACATTTGAATTTAAATTCCCCTAGCTGTTGTGTTGGGATTCGAACTCACGTCTCTAGAACATCAGTGCAGCTGTTAGTTCAGCAATATTACCGCCACGCTACCAACCACCTGCCCTGTTCCCCATGATTAAGTTCATATCACGTCCAGACGCCAAAGACAAAAAAATGAATCTGTCACCGACTCTCGAGGTAAAATACTTCAAACCTTCCCAGACAGAACACCCATTTACTCTAACCCGGTTTCTGGTGCAACAAACTTTTTACACAGCTACATTTCCTCGTGTCACATTCCTACTTTCCTTTCACTCGCCTCGTTGTATATCTTACTAAATATCCATATAGACTGCACTTAACACACTCGTTTAGAGATGGAGATAAGAGGCTTGTGTAGAGCATAAACGTAGTCTTAGTCCAACTGAACCTAATGGACATTTCTGTGCAGTAAATTCTACTCATTTCCCAACATCCAGTTAAATCCTAACCTCTCTTATAATTTTTCCCAACCATTCCCCACATCTCTATCCATGTAGAACACATCCCATTATAATTCCATTGGCAGGATTACCTCCAGTGTAATTCCTCCACACAATCACAGTAATGAGCAGCAGGGCAAAGCAGCATTTCCAAAAATCAAGCAGACTAAAGGGTTAAAGCGTACAGGGCAGCCCGTAGTGGCTGGGGGGACAGCAGCAGCGGGCAGCCAGTGGCCGGGGGGGGGGCAGAATGCACAACCAGTTTTTGATTAGTCAGGAACTCGACATAATCTAAAATTCACGTGTGTCTGTTTGTGTCAAATATGCCAGACTGCATTTTAAATTGGGCTGAAGTAAATGTCAGTGTAAGTGTGTAACTGAGTTTCAACTGAGTTCTCCTCTATATAATTACACAAAATGAATTGATTGGAGATGTCCACAATCAGCAATGGCTTTGCAAATCACAATAAAACCGAGGAGAGAAACAGACGCTGCGTGTTAATTACATTCAGCGTTAACAATTTCAGCGTCTGTCAAAAGCAGAGGCTTGCTAGGTAAAAGCAGCTAATGTTCTATGTTCTATGATTTTGGTGTTCTGTGCTGCAAGTCTTTTCAAGCATCTCAAAGGCTCCAAAGCACAGAATGTCTGCACGCTTCCTGTCTGCGGGCTAATGTGACAGGTCCCAGTGCGCAGAGGGTGCAGAGAGAAAAGGAGTAATGGTCTGTGCTGGGGCTGAGTGCAGATGCGGAGGTGCCAGCACAGTGAAAAGCCTCACAACACCCGATTTTAACCTGGTGTGGAGAGACTTCTTGCTGAGTGTGGGGGCAGGGGGAGATAGTGTTTATCAAGGCCACCATCGTCACCGGCAGAGACAAAATACACTGTTTGGGATATTTATCGACCTGAAGAAATCACCACGCATTTGAACATAAGAACATAAGAAATAGGAGCAGGAGTAGGCCATCCAGCCCTTCGAGCCTGCCCCGCCATTCAATAAGATCATGGCTGATCTGAAGTGGATTAGTTCCACATTCCCGCCCTCTCCCCATAACCCTTAATCCCCTCTCTTATCAAAAACCCATCAACCCGCGTCTTAAAAATATTTAGCGAGGCAGCCTCCACCACTTCAACGGGCAGAGAATTCCAGAGATTCACCACCCTTTGAGAGAAGAAGTTCCTCCTCAACTCCGTTGTAAACCGCCCCTCTTTTATCTTGAGGCTGTGCCCCCTAGTCCTACTGTCCTTTCTGAGCGGGAAGAGCCACTCCACCTCTATCCCATCCATCCCATTCATCATCTTATACGTCTCAATGAGATCTCACCTCATTCTTCTAAACTCTAACAAGTACAAGCCTAGTTTATTCAGCCTCTCCTCATAACTCAACCCCCTCAACTCCGGCATCAGCCAAGTAAACCTCCTCTGCACTCCCTCCAAGGACAAAATATCCTTGCGTAAATACGGTGACCAAAACTGCACACAGTACTCCAGCTGCGGCCTCACCAATGCCCTATACAGCTGCAGCAAGACCTCCCTACTTTTATACTCAATCCCCCTCGCTATGAAAGCCAGCATCCCATTCGCCTTCCTGACCACCTGCTGCACCTGCAGGCTGGGTTTTTGCGACTCATGCACAAGGACCCCGAGGTCCCTCTGTACCGTCGCCTGCTGCAGCTTTTTGCCCCGTAAGTAATAGTCCTTCCTACCATTATTCCTACCAAAGTGGACCACCTCACACTTGCCAACATTAAATTCCATTTGCCATTTCCTGGCCCATTCACCCAGCCTATCTAGATCCTTCTGCAGACTCTCCACACCCTCCGCGCAATTTGCCGTTCCACCAATCTTGGTGTCATCAGCACATTTCGACACCCTACACTCGGTTCCCTCCTCCTATATAAATGGTAAATATAAATTTACCATTTATATAGATTTACCATCTATATAAATGGTAAATAGCTGAGGCCCCAGCACCGACCCCTGGGGCACTCCACTAGTCACCAACCGCCAATCCGAATAGCACCCGTTGACCCCCACTCTCTGCCTTGTATTTGACAACCAGTCCTCTATCCACGCTAACACCCTACCCCCAACTCCGTGCCCCCTTACCGTCTGCAATAACCTCTTGTGAGTACCTTGTCAAACGCCTTCTGAAAATCAAGAAAGACCACATCCACCGGCTCTCCTCTATCCACCGCCCTAGACACATCCTCATAGAACTCCAATAAATTTGTCAGACACGACTTCCCTTTAATGAAACCGTGCTGCGTCTGCTCTATCAAGCAATTCCGCTCAAGATGCCTCGCTATTTCCTCCTTGATGACGGATTCTAACATTTTACCTACAACAGACGTTAAACTAGCCGGCCTATAATTCCCTGCCTTTTGCCTGCTACCCTTCTTAAACAACGGCGTAACATTAGCCATTTGCATTTGGAAATATAATTAGTTTAGTGTTAAGATAACTTACATTTCTTACACTGAGGGCTATCTTAGAGCATAGGGCAATGGATAAAGAATGGAACCAGAGGGAAGGAAGCAGTTGGTAAGCTTTGAGAGTTTGAGAGGTGGTGGTAAAAATGGGTGTGCTGAAAGATAGAATTCCAGAGAACTGGGGCACAGTGCGATGGTTGCAACAATACTCAAGAACATTGATACCATGGGGGGAAAAGCAGGCAGCAGCCCTATCACGGGACTTAACCTCCTCAAGGAAGCAGTGCACACAATTTACAGGATGTACTACAGCATCTCACTCATCATGCGTCTTCTCCGGCTAAGAACATAAGAACATAAGAAATAGGAGCAGGAGTAGGCCATCTGGCCCTTCGAGCCTGCCCCGCCATTCAATAAGATCATGGCTGATCTGTCGTGACTCAGCTCCACCTTCCCACCCTCTCCCCATAACCCTTAATCCCTTCTCTTATCAAAAACCCATCAACCCGTTTCTTAAAAATATTTAGCGAGGCAGCCTCCACCACTTCAACGGGCAGAGAATTCCAGAGATTCACCACCCTTTGAGTGAAGAAGTTCCTCCTCAACTCTGTTCTAAACCACCCCCCCTTTATCTTGAGGCTGTGCCCCCTAGTCCTACTGTCTTTTTTGAGCGGGAACAGTCTCTCCACCTCTATCCTATCCATCCCATTCATCATCTTATACGTCTCAATGAGATCTCCCCTCATTCTTCTAAACTCTAACGAGTACAAGCCTAGTTTATTCAGCCTCTCCTCATAGCTCAATCCCCTCAACTCCGGTATCAGCCGAGTAAACCTCCTCTGCACTCCCTCCAGGGCCAAAACATCCTTGCGCAGGTGCGGCGCCCAAAACTGCACACAGTACTCCAGCTGCGGCCTCACCAATGCCCTATACAGCTGCAGCAAGACCTCCCTACTTTTATATTCAATCCCCTTCGCTATGAAGGCCAGCATCCCATTCGCCTTCCTGACCACCTGCTGCACCTGCAAGCTGGGTTTTTGCGACTCATGCACAAGGACCCCGAGGTCCCTCTGCACCGTCGCCTGCTGCAGTTTTTCGCCCCGTAAGTAATAGTCCTTCCTACCATTCCTCCTACCAAAGTGGACCACCTCACACTTGCCAACATTAAATTCCATTTGCCATTTCCTGGCCCATTCGCCCAGCCTATCTAGATCCTTCTGCAGACTCTCCACACCCTCCGCACAATTTGCCTTTCCCCCAATCTTGGTGTCATCAGCAAATTTCGACACCCTGCACTCGGTTCCCTCCTCCAGATCATTTAGTGGCTACCCCACTAAAGGTAGTGGAACTGGCTTCACCCCCATTATCTTACACAATCCTGGATTGTACATACATTGCCGTTGTTAAGTCAGTATCCTGGAATTTCCACCTGCGTGCTGTCAGAACCAGCAGCTTAAGAAAAAAGACAAACACAACCTCCTCGGTGCCACCCAAATGCCAGGAGTAAGTTTTAAGAAAGAAAATGGCTTGCGTTGATCGTAGATTCGTGCATAACAAGGGAACAGCTCGGATTTAGCTTCTTGCTTGCTACTGTGTTTAGTTCCCATGAGACTAAGCACAGCTTATTTTACAGAACTTTAATAAAGTACCAGAAAAGCAAAACAAAGTTCAATGAAATCACCTGGGATCTGACATTTGGACAAACGACTTGCAGTTTTCTCAAACTGAAGTATGATTACTGAAGATTCAGCATGACTTCCTTAATTCCATGACAAAGCGAGGATTTTTCTTTTAAAAGAATCCTCCTTCACAAGCATCATGATGCTGATTTCTGTCTCAGCCAAGCATCTAAAGGAGGCGGCCAAGGTGTTCAAGTGCTTGAACTAATCTTGCAAAGTGCTCGAGTTAACAATGATTTAAATTGGTTTGGTCCTTATCATTATCTGTCAGACATTTCTCACCTAGGTTGACTGAAATTGGAAAGCCTGTCTCCCAAGTTTTCAGAGGTCGGATTGTGAGATATCTTCCGCAGAGAGCAAGCAAAGAAAAGAATCAACGCACAAAAATAGCTCCGTGCAACCAGCCCCCTATCCATTGACTGTCTATACTTCCCGCTGCCTCGGGAAAGCAGCCAGCATAATTAAGGACCCGACGCATCCCAGACATTCTCTCTTCCGCCTTCTTCCATTAGGAAAAAGATACAAAATTCTGAGGTCATGTACCAACCGACTCAAGGACAGCTTCTTCACTGTTGCTGTCAGACTTTTGATTGGATCTACCTCGCATTAAGTTGATATTTCTCTGCATCCTAGCTATGACTGTGACACTGCATTCTGCACTCGCTCCTTTCCTTCTCTGTGAACGGTATGCTTTGTATAGAAACAATACTTTTCACTGTGTGTTAATACGTGACAATAATAAATCAAATGACAAAGTCAGTCATGAATGTTTATGTAATTTGAGGAATAACAGATAAACTACAGCATTACCTGTGTTGCATCATTCATTTGTACTGTTCAGTAAATGCATTTAAAGCTTAAAGTCTGACATGGCAAGAACAACTTGCATTTGTATAGTGTCTTGAATGCAGTAAAAATGTCTGGAGGTGCTTCACAGGAGGGTTACCAGACAAAATTTGACAATATTGTCACTATTAATGACAATATTCATTCATAGCTGAATGACTTTATTGAACTGGCTACTGAAGGCAAGATGGATCACGTGACAAAACTGATCAGCTCAAACAAGTAAAAATGGTTCTCGATTCGATCAGCAGGCACTTCACAAATCATCTTAGACATCAGGGCACAAAGGTGAGAGAGAGTGTTCAGACATCTCCACCCCAAATACAAAATGCCTGGATTTAAAACTAAAATGTATCACAATACAACCATCTTTGAGGAGTTTACTCCTGCAACAGGCAGCAGAATGAAATCTTACTGTGCTGTATTTATCAAGGGAGTTTACACATGTTCCAGTCTGCCTCGAATGTCCCGCACCTTCAGTTACACTGGGGACAAGGAGGAGAGTGTGGGGAAAGGAAGGCAGCATGGAACTGTGCAGCTCTCAAGGTAACATTGGGACACTCAGCTGAAGAAAGAGGAGGAGGGGAGAGGGAAACTGAGCTGTGCAATAAAGTTGGTGATAATATTCTAACACAAAGTCTTAGTGCTGCTAGGTTTTTTTTATTCATTTGTGTGGCATGGGCATCGATGGCTGGCCAGCATTTATTGCCCAACCCTAGTTGCCCAAGGGCAGTTGAGATTCAACCACATTGCTGTGGTTCTGGAATCACATGAAGGCCAGACCAGGTAAGGAAGGCAGATTTCCATCAAGACATTAATGACCCAGATGGGATTTTCTGACAATCGACAATGGTTTCATGGCCATCATAGATTGTTAATTCCAGATTTTTTAAATTGAATTCAAATTGCACCATCTGCCATGGTGAGATTTGAACCTGAGTCCCCAGAACATCAGCTGACTTTCCGGATTAATACTCTAGCAATAACACCATTAGGCCATCAGATGTGAATCAGATGGTTCAAATCAACTTGTAATGAGATAAATGTCATCAAGGCAGCGTAAACTTTGAGCTGCTTATTCACAGGGTCACTCAGAAGTCCTCCCAGAAGTTGCTGATGGACCAATGAAATTGCAAAAACACAGATTACAGAAATGTGAACTACCTCCACCCATATCAGCAACTTGATGGAATGAGATTGCTTTTCATACAAGGCCTGCATCCTGCAGGTCTGGTTTTGTTCCCTGACCACATCCAAATTTTCAACCATGGCAGCAAGGTTAGAGAGAGTGAATAATGTTACACAAAGAATAATTCACACATCTCACCCATGAACAATTTTTATAAGGATAACACAAGGATAGATAGGCTGAGAGAGAAAGAAAACAGCATTGTTGCAATCAAAGAGAATAAAGAACTGCATGAAGATCAACAAAGATTTGAGGGAGTTTCCAGACAGGCATCAGGTGCCTCCAATAGCACACTCGAGTGATGTGTGATCTCAATGGCCTGGCGCTGGGTCAATGTCTTGGAACTGCCTCCCTAACAGCACCATGGGTGTGCCTACACCTTAAGGACTGCAGTGGGTCAAGAATGCAGCTCGTCACCATTCGCAATGGCAAATAGGGATGGGCAATAGATGCTGGCCTAGCCATGACACCCACATTCTCTTAAGGAACAAAAAGAAAACATACTATTGGAAACACCACCATCTGCAAAGCTGTACCACAAGCTATACATCATCCTGACTTGGAAACACATTGCCATTTCTTCACTGCCACTGGGTCACAATCTTGGAATTTCTTCCCTAACAGCACTGTACACCACATGGACTAGGACACACGGTTTCATTAAAGGGAAGTCGTGTCTGACAAATTTGCTGGAGTTCTATGAGGATGTGTCTAGGGCAGTGGATAGAGGAGAGCCGGTGGATGTGGTCTTTCTGGATTTTCAGAAGGCGTTTGACAAGGTACCTCACAAGAGGTTATTGTAGAAGGTCAGGGGACATGGAGTTGGGGGTAGGGTGTTAGCGTGGATAGAGGATTGGTTGTCAAATAGGAGGCAGAGTGTGGGGGTCAATGGGTGCTATTCGGATTGGTGGTTGGTGACTAGTGGGGTGCCCCAGGGGTCGGTGCTGGGGCCTCAGCTATTTACCATTTATATAGATGATCTGGAGGAGGGAACCGAGTGTAGGGTGTCGAAATTTGCTGATGACACCAAGATTGGGGGAAAGGCAAATTGTGCGGAGGGTGTGGAGAGTCTGCAGAAGGATCTAGATAGGTTGGGCGAATGGGCCAGGAAATGGCAAATGGAATTTAATGTTGGCAAGTGTGAGGTGGTCCACTTTGGTAGGAAGGACCATTACTTACGTGGTGAAAAACTGCAGCAGGCGACGGTGCAGAGGGACCTGGGGGTCCTTGTGCATGAGTCGCAAAAACCCAGCTTGCAGGTGCAGCAGGTGGTCAGGAAGGCGAATGGGATGCTGATCTTCATCGCAAGGGGGATTGAATATAAAAGTAGGGAGGTCTTGCTGCAGCTGTATAGGGCATTGGTGAGGCCGCAGCTGGAGTACTGTGTGCAGTTTTGGGCGCCCCACCTGCACAAGAAGGTGGCCTTGGCCTTGGAGGGAGTGCAGAGGAGGTTTACTAGGCTGATACCAGAGTTGAGGGGGTTGAGCTATGAGGAGAGGCTGAATAAACTAGGCTTGTACTTGTTAGAGTTTAGAAGAATGAGGGGAGACGTATAAGATGTTGAATGGGATAGATAGGATAGAGGTGGAGTGGCTCTTCCCGCTCAGAAAGGACAGTAGGACTAGGGGGCACAGCCTCAAGATAAAAGGGGGGTGGTTTAGAACAGAGTTGAGGAGGAACTTTTTCACTCAAAGGGTGGTGAATCTCTGGAATTCTCTGCCCATTGAAGTGGTGGAGGCTGCCTCGCTAAATATTTTTAAGAAGCGGGTTGATGGGTTCTTGATAAGAAAGGGGATTAAGGGTTATGGGGAGAGGGCGGGAAAGTGGAACTGAGCCACGACAGATCAGCCATAATCTTATTGAATGGCGGGGCAGGCTCGAAGGGCTGGATGGCCTACTCCTGCTCCTATTTCTTATGTTCTTATGACAACCAAGAAAGCAATTCATCACCACCTTGTCAATTAGGAATGGGCAATAAATGCTACCTTTGTTAGTGACATTCTCATCCTGTGAACAAAAAGAAATCAAGGACTATATTTTCATTGATATGTGAGCCGACCAAAGCACTTACTGTGGAAATGTAAAAGCTCAAGGAACCACGCAAGTGCTGTGATGAATACTGAGTGAAAGGATAGTGATATGGATCAGGAACACAACCCTGTGAGTTTAGCACGTAGACTGCACTTTGGAAGCCGACTTAGAATAAACTCTACAAAGTGTTTGGTGTCCCACAACACGCGTCATTAGATAATGGCCAATTAAGCCGTACATGGAGCGAAACACATCAGTGAACATTAAAAGATGTGAAGCTTTGTTCCAATCTAATTTTAAAGAGAATGCAGAGAAGAGAAATATTGCAGCAGGTCTAAAGTGGCAATGGAATTGTAAACATTCATCCATTTAACCAATTACAAATGATGTAAATAAAGTCTTCATTAAAACTTTTCTCCTTTTACTGAAAGCAAAGTGTTGATCCCATTAAACTCATTGCATTGCAGAGCCAAATAATTTATAGTCAATAATCTTGCAAGCGGTGAACATTACAAGTTGAAAGTCTAATTTTACACAGGGAGTTAGGCCAGAAGGTTAGTGCTGACCTATTTACTATTAAAGCAACCGGGTGACCTTGTTTGCTTTAGCAGTTGCCTGGAAGTAAAAAAGTGCATTAACAGAAGAAAAACATTTTTAAAAATCTACAATTGTAATAATCCAAATTTGTGCAACATCACCGGACACGCCAAACCGCAGCCCGCCCCTGGACACGCCAAACCCCAACCCGTCCTGGACACGCCAAACTCCGACCCGTCCTGGACACGGCAAACCCCAACCCGTCCTGGACACGCCAAACTCCGACCCGTCCTGGACACGGCAAACCCCAACCCGTCCTGGACACGCCAAACTCCGACCCGTCCTGGACACGGCAAACCCCAACCCGTCCTGGACACGCCAAACTCCGACCCGCCCCTGGACACGGCAAACCCCAACCCGTCCTGGACACGCCAAACTCCGACCCGCCCCTGGACACGGCAAACCCCAACCCGTCCTGGACATGCCAAACTCCAGCCCGCCCCTGGACATGGCGAACCCCAACCCGTCCTGGACACGCCAAACCCCAGCCCGCCCCTGGACACGGCAAACCCCAACCCGTCCTGGACACGCCAAACTCCGACCTGCCCCTGGACATGGCAAACCCCAACCCGGCCTAGACACGCCAAACTCCGACCCGCCCCTGGACATGGCAAACCCCAACCCGGCCTAGACACGCCAAACTCCGACCCGCCCCTGGACACGCCAAACTCCGACCTGCCCCTGGACACGCCAAACTCCAGCCCGCCCCTGGACACGCCAAACTCCGACCCGTCCCTGGACATGGTGAACCCAAGCCCGTCCTGGACACGCCAAACTCCAGCCCGCCCCTGGACACGCCAAACTCCGACCCGCCCCTGGACATGGCAAACCCAAGCCCGTCCTGGACACGCCAAACTCCAGCCCGCCCCTGGACACGCCAAACTCCGACCCGTCCCTGGACATGGTGAACCCCAACCCGTCCCTGGACACGGCAAACCCCAACCCGTCCTGGACACGCCAAACTCCGACTTGCCCCTGGACATGGCAAACTCCAGCCCGCCCCTGGACACGCCAAATTCTGACCCGCCCCTGGACACGGCAAACCGCAGCCCGTCCTGGACACGGCAAACCCCAACCCGTCCTGGACACGCCAAACTCTGACCCGCCCCTGGACACGGCAAACCCCAACCTGTCCTGGACACGCCAAACTCTGACCCGCCCCTGGACACGGCAAACCCCAACCTGTCCTGGACACGCCAAACTCTGACCCGCCCCTGGACACGGCAAACCCCAACCCGTCCTGGACACGCCAAACTCCGACCCGCCCCTGGACATGGTGAACCGCAACCCGCCCCCGGACACAGCGAACCCCCCCCATCCATTACTGGACACAGCAACCCAATCCCATTTTCCATTTCTTATTTTCTCAGGCATGTACAAACATGCCACTCATGTTTAATAACGCAAGTCACAAAGTTAACACTATAGTGCTGCACCACAACAATGCTACCCACCGCCATCAACCAGAGCTTCAAACCATTCCAATGGGCGGTAACTTCTGCGGAGTGTCAGTCTCTGCTGGATTGCCACTCCCGACACCGACCCACGCTGGGATTCCACGGCCCCGATCTCCCCCAACCTTCGGCACTCAGGCTGGCTGAGTCAGGAGCAGGGCAGCGTGCCCCCAGGGTAGCATTGGCCTAGAGGGAGGGGAGGCAGTTAGGGGTTATTGTTGGCAAGTCCCCTCTCCTGAAGGGGTTTGTGTGCGCAGCTGGGGAGGGGGGGCCCCTCCTGCAGAGCTAGGTCCGGGTGGTTAGATAGTTGTTGTGTAGTTAGAAGGGATTTTCTCTTTCACTGTCAGGGTGAGATTGGCCGACCGGATTTCAAGTTTAAATCGCTTCTAACCAATCGTTTCGAGCTCAGCACAATTGCCAGGTAATCTCTTACATCCCACAGGGATTCCCCAGCGCGTTATTGGGGTAACCCCCCAAACGTGACGCTAGGGAACCAAGAAGCTTTGGGCCAATATGATTCACACGGTAAATACATTGTGACGTGGCACTCATCCATTCTGACCAAGAAACTCCCATTCTGGCTTCCACTGCTGGCCTGCACTGGATTTTGCAAAGAAAACATCACATGCCTTTCAACTGACTGCAGCCCATCAAAGGGGACAAATGGAGAGTGAATTACATTCCCAAACACAATCGGACATCTTCACATGCCGTCATCAGTGGAGGACAGGGATCAAGTTCAACTGTAATGGTGCCAGCCTCCCCCCCCCCCCCCCCCCCCCCCACCCCCAGCTCCCTTCTGGTGCCTCTACACTTAATGCAGCCCATTGGGTTCCTTCCCTCTGTCCACCACTGCTATACTCATCCCCCAACCCCCATTTTATCATCCTCACCTACAACCACCATCTCTAACCACTCTTTAACGTTCCCAGTCACTTGGTTCCCCCCCCCCCCCCACCCCCCACCATTCTAGAGTTGAACATCCAGCTAATCTTCAGGAGATGATGGGGGGGGCGCAATGAAAAGCTAAAAAGTAATAGCCCCATAATGTACCCACTAATAAGAAATGGATGTTTGCACAGAACAAATGCCAAGTGGCACGGTAGGACAGTGGTTAGCACTGCTGCTTCACAGCTCCAGGGTCCTGGGTCCAGGGTCCAATTCCTGACTTGGGTCACTGTCTGTGTGGAGTTTGCACATTCTCTTCGTGTCTGCAAGTGTTTCCTCCGGATTCTCTGGTTTCCTCCCACAGTCCAAAGCCGTGCGGGGTAGGTTGATCGGCCATGCGAAGAAATTGCCCCTTAGTGTCTAGGGATGCGTAGGTTAGAGGGATTAGCGGGTATAATATGTAGGGGCATAGGGGTAGGGCCTGGGTGGGATTGTGATCGGTGCAGAGTCAATGGGCCAAAGGGCCTCTTACTGCACTGTGGGGTTCTAAGTGCACCCATCCTGCGACTAAAGTCATCGACTGTAAAAGGAGGAAAGAGCAAACGTGTTTGAAGATAATGAAACTCAAAACTAGTTGCAGAAGTGAACAGAAAATGCTGGAAAATCTCAGCAAGTCTGGCAGCAACTGTGACAAGTGAATAGAGCCAACGTTTCAAGTCTGGATGACCCTTCATCAGAGCTGCTTCTGCAGTATTTTGTTTGTATTCCAGAAGTGAACACTGGTCACGTGCATCCTTCAGGGAGAATATCATTGCAGCCCGGCTGAAATGGAGGGCTCCATGACGACCATCGTCAATCATACCAGCCCCTCGTATTAAAAAAAATTTCTATGCACCAGTGGGTCAGCCTGCCTCCTGGTTATTAATGTACTACTGTATGTAAAGCAATAAACAAGCACTGGGGAAACAAGGCCATCTTTAATGAAAATTTCATCTCAGAACCAAAAAAAGTGACAACAATAAACCAATTTACCTCTGTGGCTTTCTGCTTCCTTTGCACCATTATTTATACTTGTCATAAAATGCAAGGATAATCAAAAATTTCTTCTTGATCAAAGCCACAACTGTAGCAGAATTTTATAAAGGAGAAACGATGCATTATATTATAGAATTCTTCAGCATCAGGCCATTCAGCTCAGCCTGTGCCATCTCTCTAAAATAACGATCAAATCTTTTTTATTCTTACACAGGAATGGATGGCATGGTGGCACAGTGATTAGCACTGCTGACCTGGGTTCAATTCCCAATTTAGATAACCGTGTCTGGAGTTTGTACGTTCTCCCCATTTCTGTGTGGGTTTCCTCTGAGCACACCAGTTTCCTCCCGCAGCCCAAAGACATGCAGGTTAGGTGCATTTGCCATTGTAAATTGCCCCTTAGTTCAGGGGGATTAGCAGGGTAACTGGGGGGTTTACGGGGATAGGGTGGGATTGTCGTTGGTGCAGGCTCAATGGGCTGAATGGCCTCCTCCAGTACTGTAGGGATTCTATGATTTCATATGGATGTCACTGGCAAGGTCAGCATTCATTGCCCATCCTTAATTGCCTTTGAACTAAGTGGCTTGCTTGGCCATTTCAGAGGGAAGATCCATTTCTGTGGGTTTGCAGATACGTGTAGGCCAGACCAGATAAGCAGAGAGTCATAGAGGTTTCCAGCATGAAAACAGGCCCTTCGGCCCAATTTATCCATGCCACCTTTTTTTTGAAACCCCTAAGCTAGTCCCAATTGCATTTGGCCCATGTCTTTCTATACCTAACTGTCCAAATGCTTCTTAAAAGACAAAATTGTACCCACCTCTGCTACTACCTCTTATTCCAAACACCCATCACTGTGAAAAAATTGCCCCTCTGGACCCTTTTGAATCTCTCCCCTCTCACTTAAACCTATGCCCTCTAATTTTATACTCCCCTACCTTGGAGAAAAGATATTGACTATCTTGCTGATCTATGCCCCTCATTGAAAATGTGACTGAACACATTGATGAAGGAAGAGCGGTAGACGTGGTTTACATGGACTTCAGCAAGACGTTTGATAAGGTTTGAGGGGAATTGCTTGATAGAGCAGACGCAGCACGGTTTCGTTAAGGGGAAGTCGTGTCTGATGAATTTACTGGAGTTCTATGAGGATGTGTCTAGGGCGGTGGATAGAAGAGAGCCGGTGGATGTGGTCTTTCTTGATTTTCAGAAGGCGTTTGACAAGGTACCTCACAAGAGGTTATTGCAGAAGGTCAGGGGACATGGAGTTGGGGGTAGGGTGTTAGTGTGGATAGAGGATTGGTTGTCAAATAGGAGGCAGAGAGTGGGGGTCAATGGGTGCTATTCGGATTGGCGGTTGGTGACTAGTGGAGTGCCTCAGGGGTCGGTGCTGGGGCCTCAGCTATTTACCATTTATATAGATGATCTGGAGGAGGGAACCGAGTGTATGGTGTCAAAATTTGCTGATGACACCAAGATTGGTGGAACGGCAAATTGCGCGGAGGGTGTGGAGAGTCTGCAGAAGGATCTAGATAGGCTGCGCGAATGGGCCAGGAAATGGCAAATGGAATTTAATGCTGGCAAGTGTGAGGTGGTCCACTTTGGTAGGAATAATGATAGGAAGGATTATTACTTACGTGGAGAAAAACTGCAGCAGGCCACGGTGCAGAGGGACCTCGGGTCCTTGTGCATGAGTCGCAAAAACCCAGCTTGCAGGTGCAGCAGGTGGTCAGGAAGGCAAATGGGATGCTGGCCTTCATAGCGAGGGGGATTGAATATAAAAGTAGGGAGGTCTTGCTGTATAGGGCATTGGTGAGGCCGCAGCTGGAGTACTGTGTGCAGTTTTGGGCGCCGTACTTACGCAAGGATATTTTGGCCTTGGAGGGAGTACAGAGGAGGTTTACTAGGCTGATGCCGGAGTTGAGGGGGTTGAGCTATGAGGAGAGGCTGAATAAACTAGGCTTGTACTCGATAGAGTTTAGAAGAATGAGGGGAGATCTCATTGAAACGTATAAGATGATGAATGGGATGGATAGGATAGAGGTGGAGAGACTCTTCCCGCTCAGAAAGGACAGTAGGACTAGGAGGCACAGCCTCAAGATAAAGGGGAGGCGGTTTAGAACAGAGTTGAGGAGGAACTTCTTCACTCAAAGGGTGGTGAATCTCTGGAATTCTCGGCCCGTTGAAGTGGTGGAGGCTGCCTCGCTAAATATATTTAAGACGCGGGTTGATGGGTTTTTGATGAGGGGGTTAAGGGTTATGGGGAGAGGGCGGGAATGTGGAACTGAGCCACAAATCAGCCATGATCTTATTGAATGGTGGGGCAGGCTCGAAGGGCCAGATGGCCTACTCCTGCTCCTATTTCTTATATTCTTATGTCCCCCATGCAAGACTTCTTGAGGTGAGAGGGCATGGGACCCAAGAGGCTTTGGCCTTGTGGATCCAGAACTGGCTTGCCTGCAGAAGGCAGAGAGTGGTTATGGATGGGTCTTTTTCTGCATGGAGGTCGGTCACCAGTGGAGTGCCCCAGGGATCTATTCTGCTCTTAACCTTTGCTGCCTCAAGGTGACAATTATTCGTGTGTAAAGCTAAGTGATGAGGGTCAATTGACTATTCAATTTGTCTGCCATCGACAACAACCTGTATTTACATAGCACATTTAACTCAGTAACATGTCGCAAACGGCTTCACAGGAACATTATCAAAGTTTGACAGCAAGCTGCTTAGAAGGTATTCAGTCAGGTGGTCAAAAGTGGGAGAGATGTTTAAGGAGGGAATTCCAGAGCTCAGAGCCTCAGCAGCTGAAGCAACAGTCACCAACAGTGGAAAAGCAGGGATGTGCAAGAGACCCAGATATAGAGGAACACAGCTATCTCAGAGGGTTGAGAGGCTGATGAGATTCACAGTGATATGGAGAGGTAAAGTCATGAGGGAATCTGAGAACTTTAAAAACTGAGACATTGATTAAATGGGAGCCGATATAGCTCAGCGATCACAGGGTGATGGACTTGGTGCAAGAAGAATATGGACAGCACAGCTTGAGATGAATTCCAGTTTATAGAGGATAGAATGCGGGAACTAACCAGGAGTGCACTGGAATAGCTAAACCGAGAAGTAACAATGGCATGAATGAGATTTTCAGCAGCAAATGAAGCAAAGTGGAGGTGGGTGATGTTAACGAGGTGGAAAAAGGTGGTTTTAATAATGGAATGGATATGTGGTTAGAATCAGAAATCGGTCCTGTTCTTGCTTGACATCAGCAAGCACTCAGACATCTCTATATATTTATATAGACCACTGATTCAGGACCAAGGGCAAGAAACCTGGCTGGTTTCTCATCTACTAAGGGCACTAAAATATTTTATTGTTAGTGATTAGGATCAGCTAGCTTTGCACAGGTCAGCATTCACTGTCAGTCTGTATCAACTAGGGTTACAACCAGAGACCTTTCAGTGCTACAACTCAGGGTCATATGACCCGGAATCATAAAATGCTTTACAGTTCCGGGGGCCCGCTGGCTCATCTTGTCTGCAAGAGCGACTCAGCTAAATTGGGTGGTGCTACCTTAGGCAACACTCTTTGTGAACAGGCCCTTTCTATCCATTAGTCAGTTAATCATAAAGTGCAAATTATCCGGCCCTTGCTTCCACTTGGCAAATGGCAACTTTATTTAAGTGGCATTTTTCCTGCTCAAGTTTCTGATACAGTAAGAAGTCTGACAACACCAGGTTTAAGTCCAACCGATTTATCTGATAGTAAACTCACTAGCTTTCGAGGTTTACTATCAAATGAAATCGGTCGGACTTAAACCTGGTGATGTCAGGCTTCTTGCTGTGTTTACCCCAGTCCAACGCCAGCATCTCCACATCGAGTTTCTGATATCAGAGGGAGTAAAAAAAACTGAAAATTTGTCCAAACGTTTTACTACATTAATATTGATGAGAAACAAAGTAAAGAGAAGTCCTCAATCCTCAACCCTTTACGCAAGGATGAAAACCTTGCAAACATACTGCAGGCCTGTCAGCACCCGGGAGAGCACATTCTACAACTTATCTCTAACACTCCTCACTCAAAATGGACTACCTCTTCAAGCTCCCAGCACTGATTACAAATAGCGACAGCAGCACAAAAAGCGTGTGCCGAGCGTTAAAATCCAACTTCCTGGGACAGCGGCTAGGAAGGGGTCTTGAACCTGGGCTGGCCACCTTCTCCGTGCACAGACTGGGGGATTGGTAACAAGGCAGGAGCAGGGGAGCTCACACTGTTACCGAGCTGCAGCTGTACAGCTTTCCATTGACCTAGATTTCTACACGGATGTACAGTCAACTGGTAGGTCGAATAACCTGGCAAAGATTGCATTTGCTTTGACGGCGCTGCTATCACGACTTTGCAGCTTTTCTGCACGTCACACATCCTGCTTCGCCTGCTGCCTCACCCAGTGCCTACCTGCACCCATTCACCCAGCCCCCGTACCCTGACCCAGTTCCTCCCCCTCTTTGCTGGCTCCCAGCACTCCGCTGGGAAAGGGTGACTTATTAAAACTGCGGATACACAAATCATTTACAGGCATTCCCAAACACAAGTCACCGCTCCTTAAGATAAAAGCAAGCTACTGCAGATGCTGGTATCTGACCTTCCTGTCACTTGCCACTTCAACACCCTACCCTGTTCTTCTGTCCACACGTCCGTCCGAAGTCTTTTGCAACATTCTAGCGAACCCCAACACAAATTGCAGGAACAGCACCTCATGTTCCGATTGGGCACTGGACAGCCTTAAGGGCTGAACACTGAGTTCAACAACTTCAGGGCATGAACTCTCTCCTCCACCTTCACCCCATTTCCATTTATTTCAATCCATTTCATCTCCTCCAACCATTTTATCATCCTTCATTATTTTCACGTCTCTATTCTCACTCTCCATTTTGCCCCCACCCCCACCTTCCGTGCAACTGCCACATTCATCAGTCTCCTCAACAATCTGTACCTCCGTTCTGCCATTTACACATTCGGATCGCTTTATGGACACTTGTAACACCTTCTTCATCATCATTTGCATTCCCTTTGGCCAATTACAACACCCCCCCCATCCCCATACTCATATAGAAACGCTTCTGATTTTCTTTCCTCTTAGCTCCGATGAAGGATCATCCACACTCAAAACGTTGACTCTATTCCCTCTCCACAGATGCTGTCAGACCTGCTGAGATTTTCCAGCATTTTCTGTTTTTAAGCTTGCTTTCAACCCCTCTTCCCACTGCTGGTAGACGTTAAGCTTGCTTCCCCACCCCCACGCTGATGATCCCAGAGTCTGCTCCACGAACCTCTCTCTGCATCACTCCTAGACTAAGGAATGTTCCCATTGCTCCTTGGTCAATGCCACATCCAGAGCTGACAAATTGGATAATACATCTTTTATAAAACCTCCAATGCCCTATAAGCACTGAGAGACATTAGCTGTTAGTACACCGAGCGCAACTCATTCCCATTTTAATAACTTGTCAGAACACCCACCTCAATACAGAAATATGTGGTTTCTTGATCTGAACATATTTCCAATTCGCTTCAAAAAAATCATTCCAAATTGCCTCAGTGCTTTCTATTGCCCATACTTGGTTCCAGCAGTAAAGTAATTCTAGAAAAAATATTTTATTCATCCTGGTGGCAACTGTAGGTTTAGTTCAGAAATCACAGAGAGCGAATATCTGAATGAATGCTTTGAGTTAAAATTCACATTGTGTGGTTTATTTAATATTGTATGGAGTAACCTTGGAGCTGTTAGATTCACTACAAAGTCACTGTTCCTTCTATCTCTTTGAAGTCATGAAATCCAGTGTAAATGAAACTGCCAACTGATCAAACTGTCTTCTTTAACTGGAGGATAACCGACCCCGACCCAAACAAGAGAACATAAGATCTAGGAGCAGGCGGAGGCCATTTGGCCTCTCGAGCCTGCTCTGCCATTCAATAAGATCATGGCTGATCTTTTCATGGACTCAGCTCCATTTAGCCGCCTGCTCACCATGACCCTTAATTCCTTTACTGTTCAAAAATTTATCTATCCTTGCCTTAAAAACATTCAACGAGGAAGCCTCGACTTCTTCACTGGGCAGGAAATTCCACAGATTCACAACCCTTTGGGTGAAGAAGTTCCTCCTCAGCTCAGTCCTAAATCTGCTCCCCCTTAGTTTGAGGCCATGCCCCCTAGTTCTAGTTTCACCCCCCACAATTTAGCACACGATTAACAGAACAGAGGAAGGACAGATTAGGAGAACAAAAGGTTAGTCAAAAAGGTGGGCTTTAATAAGTGCTTTAAGGGGAGAGAACAAATTGAGAGGCAAAAAGATTTAAAGAGGGATAAAGTAGGGAAAGGGCGAATGGATTTTGTACCTAGAATATATCACAAACATAACTCTTCCTCATGACTGATCTCAAGCCTATGATCTCCTGGCATTAATACAAGTTATTTTTTCATTTGTCACATGCTTTAACTCTCATTTTTATAAAGAGAGATAGTTTAATAAAGGCTATTATTTTGTCGACTTTGTAAATCTGACCTATTTGTGTTAGTTGGACATCTTTACACAGATGGTAGATTATGATACCAGCTTTTGACAGCTGCTGATGACAGATCGTGATACCATCTTTTAAACAGGAAAGACAGCCGCGATTGCACTAGTAACTTCAAAGACAGGGTTGCCAGTATTGCTGCAGAAGGGTTTTGAATCGTGACCGGATTAAGCCTGTGTCATGACCGCAACGGTCAGCTGGACAATAATCTCTGGTCAACTCTGAAGCTAAATCGTGCCCAGGGAAGGAGAACCTGGAGGTCTGGCCGGAATTGGAACTTTGAATCGCGATTACTGCTGGAGCTCGTAATGTATAAACGCCCACTTGTGTTTGTGTTCTCTGAGAAGTCTGGCAGTCCATTGTTACCAGTTCTCCCAAAGCTCTGGAATAAACACCAGAGCTTTGAAATAAAAACCACTGTATTTTGACTCACTAACAGTCTCAGAGGTATTATTTTACCTACAACAAGGGAACATAGAACATTACAGCACAAACAGGCCCTTCGGCCCTCGAGTTGCGCCGATCACATCAACCCCACCAATCTATAGACCTATCTATAACCCCCAATCCCATTAAACCCCATATACTCATCCAGAAGTCTTTTAAAAGACCCCAGCGAGTTCGCCTCCACCACCGATGACGGCAGCCGATTCCATTCACTCACCACCCTCTGAATGAAAAACTTACCCCTAACATCACCTCTGTACTTCCCTCCCCGCACCTTAAATCTGTGTCCTCTCGTAGCGACCATTTCAACCCAGGGAAATAGCCTCTGAGAGTCCACCCTATCTATTCCTCTCAACATTTTATAAACTTCTATCAGGTCGCCTCTCAACCTTCGCCTCTCCAGGGAAAAGAGTCCCAGCTCCCTCAACCTATCTTCATAAGGCATGCCTCCCAGTCCAGGCAACATCATTGTAAATCTCCTCTGCACCCTTTCAATAGCTTCAATAGAGTGAATGTGTGGAATTCACTCCCACGGCATGTCATCAAGGCCAGAACGTTGGGTGATATCCAAAATAAATTAGATATGGTGACAAAGGGATAAAGGGGGTATGGGAGGGAAGGTAGGGTGTGGATATTGAATTTGATGAACAGCCACAGTCATAATGAACTGTAATACACATTTGAACCACACTTCTATTCTCTATCTTTATATGTTGTACAGGATTGAGTTTGGGACCTTGCACAGTGCTGCTTGAATTTTAGTAGTTAAGTAAATATAGGGGTAAAAAAAGGATAACACCTGCAAACTCATTTGTGTAGGCAATTGAGATTTCTAGGGTCAGAAAGAACTCAACTATTCCAGGCTTTAGGGAGAAGACCAACCCCTGCAGCCCAAAAGCATACTTTGCTGGCCAGGGGTGGGGGTGAGGACGATGGGAAGTCATCGATAAAACCATAACAGCGGACCACAATTGATTTCTGGCCACTGGGAAGACAGCAACTTGCGAGCAGCTTCTCATCTGCCCCTGGATAAGATTCACCAGTAGAAACATTAAGATGAAAGGCCACCGCATCAAGCGGGCTTCAGCGAGCAGCAGTCAGGCTCACCACAGAGGGAAAGGTTTCATCCCTTTCCTGTTCTCATTCCCTAATTACCCAGAAATGTAACACTGATGGTTCCTACGAACACAAGTGCATTGTGTCATTATCAGTTTCACCAAAACGTTACTCAAATATTTTCACACACACAGAAAAAAAAAAATCAGATTCTGAAATTTCTCTCCACCAACTGAAATTCAGCCAAGAAAACCTCCCTCTGGTGCTGATAAATCTGTACAATTTCTATCTTTTGCACAAGGTGATCTCTGTATCAGTCAGAAACAGGCTCAGTGCTCACAAGATGAATATATTACGCATTGTGATTATTCAGCAGTAATATTCAGGAATGAGCCAACATGCTGTATTGGCTGCTTCACAACACATTCTCTGATCAGTGCTCCATTTACAGATGCTCTCAACCTGGACGTCTCAACGTCTGAGCAGAGCCTAGGGTCAGATTTCTGCATTAGCCATCCAACCTCTCATTATTCTTCCACACTTACTGCCACAAATACTGATTCTGTTCGACACAACATTTCCTAAATGTAATTTGGAAAGCATCATTTTGTGGACATTAAATCAAGGATTGTTCAATGTGCGCCAGGGGTCTGGGGGGGGGCACCGGTATTTGTTGGGGGTTTCTGGGGGAAATCGGGTACTTGTTGGGTGTCTCTGGGGATGAAAGGGGGGTCTTCAGGGGTGAATCAGTGATTGTTGGATCACACTGTGTCATTATACAGTATCTTTGGAGGTTTTAAATATTTTAGCAGGAACACAGGAAAAACGTGCGCAAATATTTGTGCGTGAAATTAATGGGTGCTCAGAACATTGCAAGCTATAAATTAGACACCTCAGCGACTGATTCTGCTATCCTCTGTTTGCAAGTGTCTGTGCTAGCACTCAGTAATGTCCTTTAGGGGCACTGCAGTTCTGAGCTGGGGTTCCCTACACCCGATTCCTGTTCAATATCGGGGGGCCATTAAATTCGTTCAGGACAATAAATACAGCCAATCTAGTGATGCACTCATCCTAAGTGCACGAAGAGTATAGTGTATAAACTGCAGATAGATTCAGACAGTGTATTGTATTCAGCACAAGCTTTGTAATCGACAGAATCATTGGAATTGTTTCTTACCTATGGCACTGAGAGCATGGCGGAGTTCCAGAGTGAAGGCGGTGATGGGAACATCATCAGACACTGGCAAGATGGCGACCGTGGCGAGATTACTGGCAGGGTTCCCCACCGATTCCAATTTGTTGCTCACAGTATGGATTCCCAAGCCACGACCTTACACAGAGAAAATAATAATAACCTTTTACTGAAGTTAGCTAATGCAATGACAAGCAAGAGCGTTGACAGTACTGAACCACTTCTCATACCTCCACAGTGCGCTGGAGTTTCTGTTACCGGCAAAGCCCCAAAAGCTAGTGGCATCTGCTACCAGATAAACCTGTTGGGCTTTAACCTGGTGTTGTGAGACTTCTTACTGTGTTTCTGTTACCATCAGGGTACAGCTGGAGCTGGGAGGAGCAGTACCATGGTCAATACTAAGCATTGCAGCCATGCAGCCCTGTCCAACGTTCTGAGCTTACATTAAATGGGAGACAGTGGTGCATTGGATCGAGTGGCTGTTTCTTCTGCATGAACCTGGGGCAGCAAATGTGTAAAGACCTACGTACTGCAACGATGTGATAAACAAGTCCAATCCTGATCACACACAACACTATCCAGCAGCAAGTATATTGTTTATAGCATGATAATAAGGTGGTCTCCCGGGGTGGAGGCATTGCTGACTGGTCAGTATTTATTGCCCATTCCTAACTGCCCTTGAGAAGGTGGTGGCGAGCTGCCTTCTTGAACCGCTGCAATCCACGTGGTGTAGGTACACCCACAGTGCAGTTAGGTAGCGTGTTCCGGAATTCTGATCAGAATTAGATCGGTAAATGAAAGGGGGATGAAACATTAAGGAGCTGGATGGATAAATGTCGGTAGAACCGTTTAGCCACATGGAAGGTAAATCCCTACGTGGACTAGCTCCATGATCCAACCTTTGTATTTGTCAAAAATTTGAAAATTATAGGCAGCTAAACAGATTTTTGGCCAATAGGTGGCACAGTAGCACTGCTGCTTCACAGCTCCAGGGTCCTGGGTTCGAATCCCGGCTCGGGTCACTGTCTGTGTGGAGTTTGCACATCCTCCTCATGTCTGCGTGGGTTTCCTCCCACAGTCCAAAGGTGTGCGGGTTAGGTTGATTGGCCATGCTAAGGAATAGCCCCTTAGTGTCCAAGGATGCGTAGGTTAGAGGGATTAGTGGGTATAATATGTGGGGGTATGGGGTTAGGGCCTGGATGGGATTGTGTTCAGTGCAGACTCGATGGGCCGAAGGGCCTCTTTCTGCACTGTAGGGTTCTATGATTCTAGGGAGTCAAAGGGTAGCAAGCTGGGCAGGAAGGACACAGTCAAATCAGTCATGATCTTATGATATGGTGAAGCATGTTCGAGTGGATAAATGACTAACTAATGCTGCTAATTAATATAAACACTCATATCTATCTGATGGTATAAACAGGATAGGAGTCCTGGGAGGAGGAGAGGCTCCTGTTTGACAGAGTGGAGTCACAGGTAAGGGCGGGGGGGGAACCACGTTGAGGAGGATGGGAGAACCCTGCGAGGGTGGGGGTGTGGGGTGCTGAACAAGCAGGAAGATGGAGGGGGCAGGACTCTGAACAGGAAGGAGGGGCTACGCAGCAGGAGTGGGAGGACGCAAGAGAGAATGGCGAATGCTGTATCGGAGTGGAGGGCAGCATGATAGAATTGTTCGTCAAGGTGGAGAGTGATGCAAGTTGATTCCAAGACCAGGGACCTGAATAAAAAGGTAACTATGATGGCGTGCTGCATGAATAGGCCATGGTGGAGTGGGAAACGTTACTGAAAGGAAAGACAGTGGACAGGCAGCGGCAGGCATTTAAAGGAACAAATCGGTGAACGCCAGAAGTTGTTTATTTCTACTTAGCACAAGAGCGGTAAGGGAATTGTGGCCAAACCATGGCTTACAAGGGAAATTAGAGATCGCATCAGATTCAAAAAGCATACAAATTGGCAAGAAAAAGCAATAGTTCCAAGGAGTGGGAGCAGTTTAAAATTCAGCAAAGGAGGACCCGAAGGGGAAAACTGACTGTAAAAGTTTTTATAGATATGCAAATAGCAAACGATTGACAAAAATGAATGAAAGGCCCCTTACAGTCAGAAGCAGGAGAATTCTGAATGGGTAATAAAGAAATGGCTAAGGAACTAAACTGATACTTTGCTTCAGTCTTCACAACGAAAGACATGAATAATGTACCAGAAGTTCTGAGAGAAACATGTTTTATTGAGGAACTGAAGGGAGTCAGCATTAATACAGAAATGGCTTTGGGAAAATTGATGGGATTTAACGTGGATAATTCTCCAGGGCCTGATAATCTGCATTCCAGAGTACTTAAGGAAACGGCCCTGGAAATTGTAGATCCGCTGCTGGTCATTTCCCACAACTCTTTGGGCTCTGGACTGGTTCCTACAGATTAAAGGGTAGCTAACGTAAACCTGCTATTCAAAAAGGGAGATAGGGAGAAAACAGGAAACTATAGACATGTGAGCCTAATGGGGAAGATGCTGGAGTCTATTATCAAGGATTTCATAACTCAGCAATTGGAAAGTTGTGGTATAATCAAAGTCAGCTTGGATTTACAAAAGGGAAATCATGCTTGACAGATCTATTGGAATGGTCGTGGTTTCTTTAGACTTTCAGAAGGCTTTCGACAAGGTCTCATGTAACAGACTACTATGTAAATTTAATACACATAAGGTTGTAGGTAATGTCTTGAGATGGATAGAAAACTGGTTAGCAGATAGGAAGCAAAGAGTTGGCATAAACGGGTCTTTTTCAGATTGACCTGTAGGGTTCTGCAGGGACCTGTGCTAGGGCCTCAACTGTTCACATTATATATTAATGATTTGTTAGAGGGGACTAAATGTATTATCTCCAAATTTGCAGGTGATACAAAGGTGGGTAGGAGGGTGAGCTGTGAGAAGGATGCAGAGATGCTTCAGCGTGATTTGGACAGGCTGAGTGTGTGGGCATCTGCGTAGCAGATACAGTATAATGTAGATAAATGTGAGTTATCCACTTTGGTAGCAATGATAGGAAGACAGATTACTACTTGAATGGGTGTAAATTGAGGGAAGTGATACTCAGTGAGACTTTGGTGTCCTTGTGCATCAGTCGCTGAAAGCGTGCTGGTATAACAGACAATAAACGCAGCAAATGGTATGTTGGCCTTCATAGCAACAGGATTTGAGTGTAGGGATAGGGATGCTTTGCTGCAATTGTATAGGGCATTGGGGAAGCCTTCAGTTCGACTGCATGGAAACAAACTTAGCTTCACCAAGTCTTAGACTGTGAGCTCTGTACAATGGTATTGTGTGCAGTTTTAGAGTGTGCAGTCATCTGAGGAAGGATGCCCTTGCTACAGAAGGAGCACAGCAAAAGTTTACCAGGCTGATTTCTGGGATGATCAATTAGCATTATATTCACTGGAGTTTTAGAAGAGTGAGGGGGGGGGGAAATCTCATAGAAACTTATAAAATTCTAACATGGTATGTTCAGAAAGAATGTTCCCAATGGTGGGGGAGTCTAGAACTAGGGGTCATAGCTTTGAGGATAAGGGGTAAACCTTTTAGAACTGAGGTGAGGAGAAATGTCTTCACCCAGAGAGTGGTGAACTACCACAGAAAGTAATTGAGGCCAAAACGTTATGCAATTTCAAGAAGAAATTAGATATAGCTCTTGGGGCTAAAGGGATCAAAGGATAATGAATGGCAGAGCAAGCTCAAAAGGGACAAATGGCCTACTCCTGCTTCTAGTTTCTATGTTAGAGAGTCTAAGACCACACATTGAGAGATGAACTAAATGTGTGTGCAGCTAAACGCAAGGAAAGTGAGAGTAAGAGGAGAAGAAAGAAAGCAAAGGGTGAGATGGGGAGAGCCATTGAGCAATCAGGAGAGTGAAAGCAGGAATGTGAAAGCGAGTGAGCACTAGAGAGAGTGTAAATATGATAGAAACAGAAAACAGGGACATGGGAAGCACTTGCTCAGGACAAAGCGAACAAGCAAATGGAGGAAGTCACTATGAGAGATGCAAAGCAAAAGGCAATGTATGAGAGGAAGGACTTAATATTTATAAGGCTTCTATGGCACTATGGACACCAATGCTTCGATAATGGCAAGCTCTGTAACATTTAGTAAAAATCACCATTCATGCAGGGAAACAAAATGGCTCAAAAGTCTGGCGGAAATGGACTAACGCGAGTTGGCAGGGAGGTTTTGCGAGTGAGACCCCGGGCAGCTATTGTAATGTTGATGCCCACTATACCGCCAATGGCTCGCAGTTTTGTCACCATTCAGACCATAGGGACACTCTGGTTAAAAGGTAAACAGCAAACTTTGGTATTGCCATCTTGCTGGTTATAGACTTTAGGATGGTTCTGCCACCATCATTTCCAATGAAAGGTGCTTTCAATTGGGTGGATCTAGCGGTGTTTGAACCTTGATGCTCCCTGTCGCCAGGTTAACTGCAGCTCAGTAGTAGCTCTCACCTCTGGAACCAGTCTGATTCAGTTCTACTCCTAGACTTTGAGCACATCTCAGCTAACCCTCCGATACAGTACGGAGGGAGTACTGCACTATGGGGAGTGATAATCTGTTTTACTGGTGACGTTTAATGAAGGGATAAACACAGGCCAGAAAAATCAGGGATAATTTCCCTGCTCATCTGCGCGCAAGTGTATTTTGCATCCAGCTGCGAAGGCAGGTAGGGGCCTCAGCTGTAGCACTGCCAGTAGCACACCGGACTGTCAGCTCAGATCATTCGATGCTCCAGCCTCCGAAGCGGAACTTGAACCTCCAAACTGCTAATTCAAGAGGTGAGAGAGCTGCTAACGGAGCCACAGCTGACACATGCCGTGCACACCATTGCTCCTTTGGCAGCCCTTTCTAATATCCTGGCTCAAAGAGAGCAGGCAAAAGGTACAGCCTTCAGTTCAACTGCATGGAACCAAACTTAGCTTCGCCAAGTCTTAGATTGTGAGCTCTGTACAATGGTATTCCCAGAATACCAGCTCCAACCAGAAGAATCTGAGTGTTTAGAATTGAAAATCAGAGGGATTATGTTAATCTTGTATATAACCTTGGTTAGACCGAGCAGATTATCGTGCAGAGCCCTGGTCTCCACATTACAAAACAAGGATATAGTGTTACTGGAGAAGATACAGAAAACAATTTGTAAGGATTATACCAGAACTGAAAAGGTTATAACTGTTAGGAATGACTGAACAGGATGAGGCTCTTTTCCCTTAAGAGGCCAAGCTGTGACCTTACTGAGGTTTTAAAAATTATACAGGGGTTTGGTAAGGAGGTATTTCGGCTTGACATGAGTTCAAGACCACAATTCGTAAAGATAAGATAGTAACTAATGAATCCAAGGAGTGGTGGGGGAAAGAGGATCTGCAGTAGGGCAAAACCCAGGGAGTGTGGGCCTAAGCAGGAGAAGAGTGTGTGGAAAGGGTTAAACAGACAGCACTGTCGCATCCTCACTCACTGCAAGCAGACAAAATACAAATAACTATATCTTAGACCGCATTAAAACAGTCACAAGCCAGATGGGATCATTCCAAGGTTACAACAACCATATGAGAATTGACATCACTTATCAAGGCCTGGAGGAAGCAATGTGCCTCTGCTAATTTAATCAAGTATCCAGGAGATAAGACAATTAACACTTCATCAAAATCAGTTTGACAAACACAACATTTTTGATATTGTAAACAGGAGATGTCCAGGAAACGATTAAAACTAAAGCACAAAAGACAATGGAACCGTGTAAGATAATCAAAAACAGAGTTGTAACCAATTCAAGGTATGATGAGCTAATGTAAATGTAACACTTTGTAATGTAAAGGAAGAGGTACAAGAATCCATAAAAACCAATTCTTAGTTGAGTAGGTCGGAAGCAAGCTGTAGTTATAGCCATGAGTTCTGCTCTCCCTCATGCTGTTTTTGTTGAAGCTCTCCATGATCTCAGAAGACTCCGTTTGTTCATTCCCTCCTATAGGGGCGGGTAATTTTGGAGGAGGGAATTGCAGAGCTTGGGGCTGAGACAACTGGAGGCACAGTCACCAGTGGTGGAGCGTTTAAAGTTGGGAATGCACAGGAGGACAGAATTGGAGGAACACAAGTATCTCAGAGGGCTGGGGGAGATTACAGAGATACGGAGGGTGGGAGGAGACCACGGAGGGGTTTGAAAACAAGACGAAGAATGCTAAAAATGGAGATGTTGTCAGGCCGGGAACCAACGTAGGCCAGTGAGCACAGGGGTGATGGGGGAATGGGACTTGGTGTGAGAGTATGAATTTAAGTTTACAAAGGCTTTAAGATGGGAGACCAGCCAAGAGAGGATTGGAATAGGCACGCCACAAAAACATTCAAAAACAGTGCTCGTTGATCAGGGAATACTACATTCTAATTATGGAGAGGATGTGGATAATTGGGAACCCAAATGAGAGAGAGATTGAAAGCCTTGAATTTGGTTATTATGTAACATTACTTTGATTTTAAATAGGCTTAAAGCAAATGAAATGGATGCATTTCAGTCTTAAAGGTGACACCTTCGCAAAAGAAGCATGGTGATTAGATTCACGAGCTTTTTTCTGGCTGCAACATCTCTACCTACACAAGGATAACAATGTCTGAGTGGCTCCAGCATTTTCTGTTTGTATTTCAGATTTCCAGCATCCTCAGTATTTGTTTGTGGAATAGTTTATCTGTGAGTTGCTTCTGAAGTTCACAGTCAGAGGAGAAGTTGTGCAATTACCAAGAGCCACACCACTTATATCATAAAATCATATCCCTACAGTGCAGAAGAGGCCATTCAACCCATCAAGTCTGCACTGATTCAGAAAATAACTTATCCACACCTTCTTTCCGTTCTACCCCCTTAACCCAAAATGGCTAATCCATCTAACCTGATGAAGGGGCAGTACTCCAAAAGCTCGTGATTCCAAATAAACCGGTTGGACTTTAACCTGGTGTTGAGAGACTTCTTTCTGTGCCCATCCAACCTACACATTTTTGGAGTGTGGGAGGAAACGGGAGCATCTGGAGGAAACCCGCACAGACACGGGGAGAACATGCAAACTCCTCATAGGCACAGTCACCCAATGCCGCAATTAAACCCAGGTCCTTGCAGCAGCGCTAACCACTATGCCACCGTGCTACCTCATGAGAGGAACAAAAAGAACCTCACCCTTCAGTCCAGGTGCCAAACCTCAACCCCACAACAACAGGCAAGATCAGTGGGGAAATTCAAGGAATCATTGTGCTATCAACAGAAGAACTTTAAAGATAGACCAGCATTCCTGCTATTTCAATCAACATTGCATATTGTAACCATTGGAATCAACAATACAAGTAGTCAATGAGGTTGGTCGAATCATTCAGATGGGTAGTGTACCCCATCAATATTTTTCCATTAACAATTTAAATGAATTAGAAAGAACTTCTGCATCTCAAGAGAGGAGCTCCTATTTTTTGAGAGCCTATAAAATGATAAACAGAGGCTTTAGGAGCAGGAGTAGGCCATTTGTGGCACAGTGGTTAGCACTGCTGCCTCACAGTGCCAGGGACACAGGTTTGATTCCCAGCTTGGGCCACCGCCTGTGCAGAGTATGCACATTCTCCCCATGTCTGTGTGGGTTTCCTCCAGGTGCTCTGGTTTCCTCCCATAGCCTGAAAGACGTGCTGGTGCATTGGCCGTGCTAAATTCTCCCTGTGTACCTGAACAGATGCTGAAGTGTGGTAACTAGTGAATTTTCACAGAAACTTCATTGCAGAGTTAATGTAAGCCTACTTGTGACACTAATAAATAAACTTAAACGTCAAACTTTTGTGATTTAAGCACCAGAACACCCTGATCCCTCTGTACCATCAAGATTTGCAATCAGTTTTTATTTAATGAGTAAACTGCATTGGCATTCTTCCTGCCAGAGTGAACAAGTTCATATTTAACCCATTTGTACTCCATCTGCCAAATTTTTGCCCATTCACCTAATCTATTTCAATTCCATTTCCGACTCTAACTCCTCCTGACATTTTACTTTCCTACCTATCTTGATGTCATTAGCAAATTTAGCGACAGTACAATTGGTCCCTTCATCCAAGTCATTGACAAAAATGGTAAACAGTTGAGGCCCTAACACTGATCCTTGTAGTACTTGTTACAGCTTGCAGACCCTAAATTGACCCATTTTTGCCTGCTCTCTGCTTCATGCAAGCTAACCAATTCATTATCCATGTTACTATGTTGTTCCTCACACCATGTAATCTTATCTTTGATGTGGCACCTATCCAATGCATTAATATTTCTACAAGTTATCATCTTCTCATTTAAACACAATTTCCATTGGGTGAAGGACCATTCCCCTCTCCATCTCCAACAGCCTGTAAGGAAAAAAGCTCATCATGCAGTTACTGTCTGTTCAATACATTGGGGAAGGGGGAGAGTTTAGTGCCATGAAAGCCCTTACCTACTAACGGACCATTGACTTGCTGCAGGTTGCCGAGGATTTTTTGGCCAAGGAGATGAATGAGTCGCGTAACCACCTAAAACAAACCACCAATTCATGAGTGCTCACACTAAGATCAAATTCATGAGAAGAGACAGCAATTTCAACAGCAAATTGTCTTTATATAGTGTCTCAAACATTACAGAACCATCCAAAGGGATGTCACAGGTGCTCGTGTATACAAGTAGAAGTTACCTCTCCAAAAGCTGAGGGTAAAATTCCCTGTGACACCTTCTCTGCTTACCACCACCACCCCCACCCCCCCAAAATTCAGGCACATGTGCACTGAACCAAAGAAAACCCAGCTGAGAATTTACTGCTCCGCACACCTTTTGCAGCTTTATCTCGGCATTCGTGAGCTTCTCACTCTAGAAGAGTCCAGAACTAGGGGACATATTTTGAGGATAAGGTGCAAACCTTTTAGAACTTGGGTGAGGAGAAATTTCTTCACCCAGGAGAGGTGAATGTGTGGGACTCACTACCACAGAAATTAGTTGAGGCCAAAATGTTGTGTGATTTCAAGAAGGAATTAGTTCTAGGTCTTGGAGTGAAAGGGATATTGGGGGTGGGAGGGGGTCGTTGGGTGGTGAAAGGGATAAAGGGATGGGGTGGGGGAGGAATCAGGATGTGGAAATCAATGGTCAGCCATGATGAAAATGAATGGCGGAGCAGGCTCAGAGGGCCAAATGGCCTACTCCTGCTTCCAGTTTCTAAGCTTGCTGGAGGCCATGGTCTTTTGATGAAAACACAATTATTTACATACCAAATATTAACAGAAGACAGACCAAGATACAGCTGGAGTTCCTCTCTAAGCTGTCTCTCAGACATCATCTCTCAGTGTCATCACTTTGACATAGCTCATTACATGCATGCTGAGTAGCGATTATTAGAGTTAACCCTTTACACATTCTCTCAATTTCTTACAGCACTGATCAAGGTGAAAGATCTTGTTACTGGGAGCACTTAATACTTCAGGACATTGAAAATCTTCATGAAACGTGGTTAAAATATTAAGTTCCCTCTACTCTGCCCTTAAGAACACCACCACTTCAATGCAATTCTTCCATTTCAAATACCACCATCCGTGACAATTTATCATTGTCCAGTTCTGTGTTTTAAGGTCAAACACAATGGGTGTAAATGTAGACTTTCAGACACATTTGGACTCCAAGAGCCAGCAAATAAACAACTTAAGTTTCACCAGTCTGGCCTGGATATAAACACAGGCCGGCACATCCACATTATAAAGACAGGTGCCAGAGCTGAAAGGCTAGAGTCTCTGAGCAATTACACAGCCCAGTTCCCTCAAGCTCTTTGCAATGCTTCTTTCAAAGGATCTCTCTGCAAGTGTTTGAAGGAGGTAGATAGTCAACATCCTTTCCCAAAGGTAGGGGAGTCTAGAGAACATGGGTTTAAGGTGAGAAGGGAGAGATACAAAAAGGTTCAGAAGGGCAATTTTTTCACACAGAGGGTGGTGAGTGTCTGGAACAAGCTGCCAGAGATAGTAGTAGAGGCAGGTACAATTTTGTCTTTTAAGAAGCCTTTAGACAGTTATATGGGCAAGATGGGTAGAGGGGGGGGTATGGGCCAAATGCGGGCAACCGGGACTAGCTTAGTGGTAAAAACTTAGTGGGCAATTCAGCCCCATTTGCATGGACAAATTGGGCCGAAGGGCCTGTTTCTGTGCTGTAAACCTCTATAAAAAAGTGGCCCTCCATTCCACTTGACTTGATTTGCAACCATACAGCACGAGACCATTCAGCCCATCATGTCTGCCAGATTTTGAAGGTTATCCAGTTAGTCCTACTCTTCTGTCCTTTCCCAGTAGCCCCACTTTTGTTTCATTTTCATGTTATTTATCCATATTCCTCTTCAACTCTTCCTGGCAGAGGATTCCAGGACACAGTCAGCTGATGAACCGAGTCACCTAATGAAGGTGCACCGCTCCGAAAACTTGCACTACCAAATAAACCTGTTGGACTTTAAACTGGTGATGAGAGACTTCTTTCAAGTGTTTAGTATCTGCTTTCTGCTCTGCACGGCCATTTAGCCCAGCTCCAGAATCCAGTAACCGGAATCACGCGTGGAGACTTCACCATGGAAGCGCTACTGGGACGTTTTACTACAGAAGATGCTTGCAAAAGCAGATGGAATTGTCATCTTGCACTGTTTCACTGCACAATATACTTACAAAAAGAGGGGTCATGGGCTTAGGGTGAGGGGGGCTAGGTATAAGACAAATATTAGAGGGCAGTTTTTCACGCAAAGGGTAGTGGGGGTGTGGAATGCACTGCCGAGTAAGGTGGTGGAAGCAGGCACGCTAGGGTTGTTTAAGAGTCACTTAGACAGCCACATGAGTGGTCTACATATAGGGGGATATAGCAGGCCTTACTAAACATTGTAGGCTTGGGATTCCGTTTTTGCCTCAGGGATGTTACAGTCTTTGCCTGTTTAATAATGAATTTTTTTGTCTCCACAGGCATTTAAGTCCACCTTGTTGACCAGCAAGGGGCATGCATGCGGCAGGTTGTGGTGGGCTGCTCTTGGATGTTGCTTCGGGAGTTGCCTATTGCTTCATGTCGTTAGTGTGCTTAAACTGGACCATCTCAAGGGCAACATGACAGCTCAGAGACTATCTCTGTTGCTGTGCGGACACATGGATTTGGGCCTGTGTCCGTGGGAGTTTACACGTTCTCCCCGTGGTTGTGTGGGTTTCCTCCGGGTGCTCCGGTTTCCTCCCACATCCCAAAGGTGTGCTTTTAGGCTGATTGATTGGGTAACAAATTGTCCCTATATTGGACCTCCCTGATCCTCGCACATTAGGCGTAGACTAAAATCATGAATAGGTCACTGAGACAATGGGACGGCGGCGCGGGCTCGTTGGGCCGAAGGGCCTGTTTCCCGTGCTGTGTTGTTCTTTGTTCAAAAACATTTCTGCTCTTGTGTTTAGAGTAGCAATGCCCTCACCTAGTACTCACTGCAATCACAGGCACCCGAGAATGCACAATTCTGGAGCACAGCAGTCAAATGTTAATCTATTCAGACTCGTTATTCACTAAGAACTCTGATAAATGTTGCTCCTTTTCAGTGTGAGCAGTGCAATGCATAGAAGTAAACAAAACCTTCAACAATTCCAGCACAGAGGAAAGGAGTTTAAAAGTTCCACACTATCAAAAAGAAAAGTAAGACAGGCTTAAAATACAAATATAGCAGGTAAAGCAAGTTGACAGAAATTGCTGCTGCTGTCTACATGTTTGATGTGGGAAATTTCTAACAAATCAGTAAGATTTTTAGACAGTAGATATTCATACACTCACAGGATTACTAGCAAAGAGTTAAACATTTCTTAAAACAAGACTGTAAACTAACGAGAGGATAGGTTACACACGTGTGAACGCAGTAAGGGAATTAAACAAGTAATTATAATTTAAAACATATATGCTGATATTCTAATGTACTTTAAGTATTGGATGAATTATTGTTCACTTTAGCCGAAGGCAGGTTACCACAAGGCTTGACGGTAAAGGCGAACAGTTTGGAATCAAAACCCCAGCAACGGTTCTTATGTGGGAACACATATTGCAACTTTATGAATAGGTGTATTCATTGTCCAGACTCAGGATGGAAATGTGCCCTGAACACGGCATCACGTATCTATCCAGTTTGGCAATGATTCGGTGGCAACATTCACTTTGATCCTCTAGAGTGTGCCTGGAGTAACTTGGCAATGGGGAAATAACCTTAGCCGAGATGGGAGTTAGCATCTGGATTTTATGGACAAATGACATATCATTCTGATGGATGATAAAATGCAATTGGCTGAGGTGCATGACAGAGATTATTATTGATATATATGTACATTAAAGATGATTGATTTTAAGCTATTGTAAGGCGGGAATGATCGAGAAGAAAACTATGATTGTTCTGTTTAGAACTGTAAAGGCCAGATTTAATCAGAGTGGTCTAGCTGCTCTACCTGAGAGTTGACTCGACCCTCTGATGATCTCCTAGCAGCTGCTGATTAAGTTAAGTTATGTCTTTGGTTCAGAAATACTGGCTTCGGGATTCTTGTATTGCCTGAATTTTCCTCTCAGGACTGGTCACCTTGGATACCTCAGCTACAGTGCTATACTGCATCTCAAATATTTTACCCCCCATATACAATCACCAGCAGTCACATAAAATTAGGAACAATTTTAATAACTGCTGGCTTCTGTTAACAAAAGTGTAAACAAACCAAGCTATGGAGACTTATATTGCAGGAGGACACATCCCTCTCCAAACAGTGCAGGTTTCATAGTGCTCTTCCATCTCCAGACAGATAAATAGTATACTTCCCATTACTGGGGTTGAAGCCAAGGATGCATAATGTTCACAGTTCCTTTCCAGATGTAATTAAGAAAAAGGAGGCGGCCATTCGATATTTCTAGTCTGCTCTACGATCTAATGACTTATATTTTACCTTAACGCCACATCTCCTAATTCATTTCCTCATTACCTACAAACCTATTCATCTTTCTCTGGAATATATTCAACAACTGGCCATCCACAGCTCTCTGCAGTACAACATTCCAAAATTCCCAAAACTTCCAGTGAAGACATTTCTCTTCATCTCAGTCCTTTTTCTTAGTCTGGGACTCAGTTCTAGGCTCCCCACCTCTCACTCAGGGATTAAAGGCCTCATTCATTCATCAGGAGTCAGGCTAGTGAACCCTGCATTTTACTCCCTCAGATGCTAATGCATCCTTCGTTAGACAAGGAGACCAAAACTGCAGGCAGTGCTCCATGTGTGGTCCCATCAAAGCCCTATATAATTGGAGTAAGACTTGCTTATGCTCCAATCTCTTTATAACAAAAGTTAACATACCATTTGGCTTCCTAATTACTTGCTGCACCCTGCGTGTTAGCCTCCGGTGATTCAAGGAGGCCAGGTCCTTCTGAATACAACCATTTCCCAATCTCTCACCATTCCTTCGCCTCTAGCTCAGTTTCAGTCTGCTGCCCATTCTCATTGAATCTATTTGGGGTCGAGATAGACACAGTGTGTTGCCCATTCTCATTAGCTCCAAATCAAATAGGCTCACAGTGTGCTGCCCATTCTCATTGTAAATCTATTTGGGATTGAGATAGACAGTGTGCTGCCATTCTCAGTAGCTCCAAGTCAAATGGGCTCAATGCACATTAGTATCCCTCAGTCCCAGTTCCATCTCCAGCTTGTTTCTCAGTGTGTCGTGTGTTCCCTGACAGTCTAAAGCACGAAGGATTCCTCAGGTTCGCACACTGCAGGTTCTCTACCAAAGACTGCTCTATCGGAGTCTACTCCCTCATAGACTGGGGTGATCTCAACCGTGTGCAAGGAAATTTCTGGAACACACGTGCCTGTCATTTTCTGAACACTCTTATTTAGCAAAATAAGAAGAGAGGATATTCAGCTTTCAGCTGAGATGACTCATTCCACTGTTACCAGGGAAACAAAGCCCCATGCTGTGTATGCTGAATGAACGCCTCCAGAAATGTCACATGCATCATTCAAACATAACTTTTAACCTTTGTCGGTACCAGCTTCTCATTGCAGACCTTAATAACTATGGTGATGAACAAGCAGCCAGCCACTGTTGTTAAGATACTAAAAGGTACCCATCAAAGCTGCACTAATTAAAAAAATGATTAAAAATATAGAATTCAATCAAGAATGAACTCGGTAACTTTAATCCATGTTCAAGTGTGCGTATCAAACCTTACAACATAGAGAAAAATGTTATTCGGATCATTACTGGATGCAAAGCTCCTTCTGAACAACTGCTCAGAACTGAAAGCAGAAAACATTACGGGGCGAATTTTCCCACTCCGTTCGCCACGGGAATCAGAACGGATGAGGGGGCAGATGGACCACGGAAAGTTCCGTAGACCACGAGTGGGATTTTCCAGTTTCAGGGCGAGCGCAGTTGGAAAATCCCGCCCCAGGAACTGGACAGGGAAGACAGTGGAGCCCCTTCCCAAATCTGACAGCAGAAACACAAGCAGAAAAATGGTTTGGCACAGCCGAGAAGGGCCAAAAGGCCTGCTTCTGTGCTGCAATGGTCTTTGGTTCTGAGAGGAACGGGTTTTTTCAGGTGTTCTGATGGGAGGCCAGAACTCTCCATTCACCTGACGAAGAGGGAAAACCTTGAAAGCTTGTGAGTTTACTATCAAATAAATCGGTTGGACTTAAACCTGGTGTCGTCAGGCCTCTTATTGTTTTTCAGATGTTGACAGGCCTTCTCTAATCAGAGAATATACTGCACAGAAACAGGCCATTCAGCCCAATCAGCTCATCCTGTCAGCTATGCTCAATACCAGAATCCTCCCATCTTGCTTCATCCTATTAGCATATCCTCTGTTCCACGCTGCTTTATGTTCCGATCCAACTTCCTCACAAACACATTTATGCTACTGGCCTCAAACAGTGCGGAGGCCTCAGCCTCTTAACCTGCATAACAGGTTTGAGGTTCTTGCTTCCAGTCTGGAAGAGGACGAGGCAAGAGAGGTTGGTGAGCAAACTGCACACGGTACAGTGATGCAGCAGGACTTAGGCAAAGAGAAGGGGAAAAGGAACGTAGTAGTGATTGGGGATAGTGGGGTGAAGGGTATTGACACTGTCCTTTGTCACAATGACAAAGTGCACAGAAGGGTGTGTTGTCTGCCTGGTGCTCGGGTACAGGATGTCGCAGCTGGGCTGCAGAGGAATCTGGAGTGGGAGGGCGAGAACCCAGTCGTTGTAGTACATGTGGGTGCCGGCGACGTAGGCAAAATGCGGACTGAGAATCTGGGAAGGGAGTATGAGAAGCTGGGAATGGAATTAAAAAGTAGAACCGACAAGGTGGTTTTTTCTGGGCTACTGCCTGAACCGAGGGCAGACGGGCGTAGGGTTGATAGGATAAAGGAAGTAAATGGGTGGCTCAGGGATTGGTGTGGGAGGAATGGGTTCGAATTTATGGGGCATTGGCACCAGTATTGGGGTTGGTGGGACCTGTTCGGGCAGGATGGGGTTGGTCTGAATCATGCTGGGACCAGAGTGCTGGCGAATCGAGTAAAGAGGACTGTAGACAGGGCTTTAAACTAATTAGGGGGGGAGAGGGTGCGAGGGTAGGTGACGCTATGAGGTCTAAAGTTAAGGATAGGGTACAGGTAAGGGAAGAGGCCAAGGATGTCCCAATTGGTGGCGTTACGGCAAGTAGGGTCCAGGTGAAGGCTGGGATGAAAGCGCTTTATCTGAATGCACGAAGCATTCGGAATAAAGCTGATGGCGCAGATCGACACAAATGGATACGATCTGGTGGCCATTACAGAGACGTGGCTGCAAGGTGACAGGGACTGGGAGATGAATGTACAGGGTTATCAAGTGTTTAGGAAGGATAGGCAGGAGGAAAGAGGGGGTGGCGTAGCTCTGCTGATTAAGGATAGTATCAAGGTGGTAGCAAGGGATGATATCGGAGCCAAGGAGCAGAAAGTGGAATCGTTGTGGGTGGAGATTAGGAACAGAAAAGGGAGGAAGACGCTAGTGGGTGTCGTCGAAAGGCCCCCGAATAATGATCTGGAGGTGGGGCGGGCTGTTAACGCGCAAATAAGTGCAGCGTGCAGGAATGGGACGGCAGTAGTTATGGGAGATTTCAATCTGCATATTGATTGGTCGACCCATGTTGGACGAGGTGGGCTCGAGGAGGAGTTCTTGGAATGCTGCCGGGATAATTTCCTTGAACAGTGTGTGTTGGAGCCGACGAGGGAGCGAGCTATCTTGGATCTGGTGCTATGTAATGAGGTGGGTAGAATTAGGGACCTTGCGGTGAAGGATCCTCTTGGAGAGAGTGATCATTGTATGGTGGAGTTTCTGGTGCAGATGGAGGAGGAGAAAGTGGGTTCCCAGACACGCGTCCTTTGTTTGAATAGAGGGGAGTATGGTAGGATGAGAGAAGAATTGGCGAATGTGGACTGGGGGAACGTGTTGGAAGGTAGGTCTGCTGAGGAGCAGTGGAGGATCTTTAAGGAGATCTTTCTTGGTGCTCAGCAGAAATTTATTCCGATGGTTAAAAAGGACAGTAGGAGGAGAGGTAATAAGCCGTGGATAACGAAGGAGGTGAAGGAAAGTGTTAAATTAAAAGCGGAGGAGTTTAGAGTAGCTAAGAGCAGTGGGCGAGAAGAGGATTGGGAAAGGTTTAAATGTCAACAAAGATTGACAAAGAAATTGATAAAGGAGGGTAGGAGAAGCTATGAGGCTGGGCTAGCACTTAATATAAAAAAGGATAGCAAGAGTTTTTTTAAATATATAAAAAGGAAGAGGCTGGCTAGGGTAAACGTTGGTCCTTTAGAGGATGAGAAAGGGGAGCTAGTGGTAGGGGATAGGAATATGCCTAAGGTCTTGAATAACTTCTTTGTTTCTGTCTTCACGGAGGAGGACGTGAATAATTTGCCGGGTGTTAGTGATGGAAAGGTGGTAGGAATGGAGGGTCTTAATGACATTACTGTTACTAGAGAGGTGGTGCTCGACAGACTGGAGGGGCTGATTGTGGACAAGTCCCCAGGACCGGATGGAATGCATCCGAGGGTTCTGAAAGAAATGGCGGAGGTGATAGTGGATGCCTTGGTGGTTATTTTCCAGACGTCGCTGGATTCCGGGGAAGTGCCGGAAGATTGGAAAACGGCTAATGTTACGCCGTTGTTTAAGAAGGGTGCCAGGCAAAAGGCGGGGAATTATAGGCCGGTTAGTTTAACGTCTGTGGTAGGTAAAATGTTAGAAACCGTCATTAAGGAGGAAATAGCGAGGCATCTTGAGGGGAATTGCTTGATAGGGCGGACGCAACACGGTTTCATTAAAGGGAAGTCGTGTCTGACAAATTTACTGGAGTTCTATGAGGATGTGTCTAGGGCAGTGGATGGAGGAGAGCCGGTGGATGTGGTCTTTCTGGATTTTCAGAAGGCGTTTGACAAGGTACCTCACAAGAGGTTATTGCAGAAGGTCAGGGGACATGGAGTTGGGGGTAGGGTGTTAGCGTGGATAGAGGATTGGTTGTCAAATAGGAGGCAGAGAGTGGGGGTCAATGGATGCTATTCGGATTGGCGGTTGGTGACTAGTGGGGTGCCCCAGGGGTCGGTGCTGGGGCCTCAGCTATTTACCATTTATATAGATGATCTGGAGGCGGGAACCGAGTGCAGGGTGTCGAAATTTGCTGATGACACCAAGATTGGGGGAAAGGCAAATTGTGCGGAGGGTGTGGAGAGTCTGCAGAAGGATCTAGATAGGCTGGGCGAATGGGCCAGGAAATGGCAAATGGAATTTAATGTTGGCAAGTGTGAGGTGGTCCACTTTGGTAGGAGGAATGGTAGGAAGGACTATTACTTACGGGGCGAAAAACTGCAGCAGGCGACGGTGCAGAGGGACCTCGGGGTCCTTGTGCATGAGTCGCAAAAACCCAGCTTGCAGGTGCAGCAGGTGGTCAGGAAGGCGAATGGGATGCTGGCCTTCCTAGCGAAGGGGATTGAATATAAAAGTAGGGAGGTCTTGCTGCAGCTGTATAGGGCATTGGTGAGGCCGCAGCTGGAGTACTGTGTGCAGTTTTGGGCGCCGCACCTGCGCAAGGATATTTTGGCCCTGGAGGGAGTGCAGAGGAGGTTTACTAGGCTGATACCGGAGTTGAGGGGATTGAGCTATGAGGAGAGGCTGAATAAACTAGGCTTGTACTCGTTGGAGTTTAGAAGAATGAGGGGAGATCTCATTGAGACATATAAGATGATGAATGGGATGGATAGGATAGAGGTGGAGAGACTCTTCCCGCTCAAAAAAGACAGTAGGACTAGGGGGCACAGCCTCAAGATAAAGGGGGGGGCGGTTTAGAACAGAGTTGAGGAGGAACTTCTTCACTCAAAGGGTGGTGAATCTCTGGAATTCTCTGCCCGTTGAAGTGGTGGAGGCTGCCTCGCTAAATATTTTTAAGAAACGGGTTGATGGGTTTTTGATAAGAGAAGGGATTAAGGGTTATGGGGAGAGGGCGGGAAGGTGGAGCTGAGTCACGACAGATCAGCCATGATCTTATTGAATGGCGGGGCAGGCTCGAGGGGCCAGATGGCCTACTCCTGCTCCTATTTCTTATGTTCTTATGTTCTAAGTGATGACGCACCAACAGGAAATTTTGAGTCACAAGTGATGTGCTTTTCTTACCTGAGGGTACCTGCGCTTGATTGAGTTCAGAGCTCCCTCAGGAAGTTTGGCAAGTTCAGAATCTCTCACCGCAAGGACCGTAGTGGCAGAGGGCTGACGGGTTAGGGCTTCTACCTGTGTGAGGGGGAGAGAAACATGATTGAAGAATAAATTTTACCTTGACCCATAATCTTTAGCAAGCGCCTATTATGGCAGTGGTAGCAATGAAGATAAAGTTGTAGGACTACACGCTCCTTAACCCGTTCCTCCTCCTCTACTTTGCTTTCCACCTTTAAGGCAATCCTTAAAACCTGCTTTTTTAACAAAGCCTTTGACCCAATATCTTGACATGTGGCTGAATATACAATTAACACTTTGATGTGCTTCTCGCCTGCCCCTCCACCACCCCCCTACCCCCACAACACTAACACCCTTTGCATGAAGTTGCAAGGAGCAGCAAGCCTTTAGCTGAAGCAATAAGCCTTTATTTAGCTCACTGTTCCTTGCAACTTAATGCAAAGAGTTTTGAGATGTATTTTTATGTCCGAGAGTCACAGAAAAGCAAGTAATTGTACTAGGACCGAAGGTCCCCACATATAAACTAGGGAAATAAATTTGGATCATATTTCACACAGAGTAATAAACGCTTTGAATCATCTGCCAGACAAGACAGCTGAAATAGAAATTCTGACATGTTCAAAACAGCACAGTTCCGGATCAGGAGTTTTAGCATACTGCACAGACAAGACGTGGTTTTGCATTGGCCTTTCCTGGTCTTAAATCCTAAACTTAAGAAATGCAGTGGCAAATTTATGAACTCCAGGTCAACTCCAAATTACTACCAAAGACATGTTGATAGAAAATTCATTCAGGAGATGTGGGCAATTCTGACAAAGTTGGCATCTTCTGCCAAACACTAGTCACTCAAGCTAGCATTGGAGGGTCATAGAATCATAGAACCCTACAGTGCAGAAAGAGCCCATCAAGTCTGCACCAAACACAATCCCCACCCAGGCCCTACCCCCATATCCCTACATATTATACCCACTAATCCCTCTAACCCACACATCCTTGGATACTAACGGGCAATTTCTTAGCATGGCTAATCAACCTAACCCGCACATCTTTGGACTGTGGGAGGAAGCCGGAGCACTCAGGAAACCCACCCAGACACGAGGAGAATGTGCAAACTCCACACAGACAGTAACCCAAGCTGGGAATTGAACCCAGGACCCTGGAGCTGTGAAGCAGCAGTGCTAAACACTGTGCCACCGTGCACTGAACAGTACCCTTCAACCTGTTCATCAATAGGGTTTGAATATAGCCATCACATTTCTTTAAGACGCAATGTCGCAGTCCCTGAATTACCTTAACTAATAGGCTCTGCAATGACTCCAGTCGTCACACTGATATTTTCCCACAGCGTGGAAATTTCTAAACACGGCCACAGTAATTGAATCCAAACCACAGTAGTCCTTGGACAACAGATAAATAGCACTATTCTGAATGACACAATTCGGTATAAAGTCTTGCTATATCCTGCCTGAAGCAATTTGGTTCTACAAACGACTGTATTCTTACAGTATTCATGGGCAAAGGATGAGGTTGATTTGTAGGAAAACAGTCAAATAAAATGTACAAGAAGCCGGGAAGAAGCGAGCTGCATTCATAAACACTCCAATCACCCTTCAATGAGGTGCTGCAGGAGTCGTTTTCAGTAATCTTTTCAAGACATGCAAACATAAAAATTCAAATATGATAAACTTAAAAGATCACCCAGTTTTAAAATGTGGTACAGGTGTGTGGTTTTAGCCCTGTTTGTTAGCACAATATTTGTGCTTTGATTACATGTTTCAGTTAACTAAATAACTCCATTCCCTCTCATTGTGTACCACTGATGGTAATCCAGGAGGCAAGTTGCTTGTTTTTAGACCTCTCTTATTGTTACACTTACTTCTATGTTTTTAGACCTCTCTTATTGTTACACTTACTTCGGCATATGTGAGACAGAACAGCAGGAAAGGAAGACTGAGAAAGGAGAGATTGTGCATAGAACTTTCATGCTTGCATCCAAATCTTTCATTTTTTTAGTTCTGTTTTTCAGCTTCTTCACCCCTTGCCTTTTGAGTCCTTTATGCCTCAGATTTACCTCCAATCCAACTCCCAAAATAGCTTCTTCCCTGCTGCCATCAGACTTTTGAATGGACCCATCAAATATTAAACTGATCTTTTTCTACTGTAACACTACATTCTGCACCAATCTACATTCACCAACTTTTCCCAGTAAAGACTCGCACTCCAACTATTCTTCACATTCCAATCTGTAACTACCTTGCGATTGTGTCTTTGTCTATTCATGCTGTGTTTGTGAATCTACGTCCACTCACCTGAGGAAGGAGCAGTGCTCAAAGCTCACAATTCCAAATAAACCTGTTGGACTGGTGTTGAGACTTCTTACTGTATATTTTGCACCCGCTCCCTTATGTATTCTATGAACGGTATGCTTTGTCCATAGAGCGTGCAAGAAACAATGCTTTTCGCTGCATCCCAATACATGTGACAATAATAAATTAAATATTAATCATCACAGTCTCCAAACAGCAGTAGAGTGGAACTATTCAGCTCAAATATCCAATTCTCACTGCAAGAGAAACTTCTTTCAGACCATAAAAGGAGAATGGGATTGCTCCCACGTCCTCTTTCTAGATGCACCAGGAGAAAGCCAATATATCAAGTATCTGAGGTAAAGGAAGGGATCTCACAAACAACGAGATGAGGCACCAACCTGTTTGCAACAAAGTTGATTAATGACAACAAATGAGCAAGTCATTTGACCTACTGAGCTATTCCACAATTCTGTTTACTGCTGCAATTATTAGATAAATTACTTTTGCAAACCCAAGTCACACTTCTTTCTGAATACTACAACTTTCCAAATACATCTACCATTCTGCATCTAGTTGTTTGGCAGTACAGAACTTGAGTATTGCTGATAGAGATAAGCTGTCCACAGATTCTGCACTATTTACCTTGCATTCATCAAGACAGACTGCAAGAATGCCAGCAGACTACAGACCGCACCCAATCAGTCCATGCTTGTAAAACTCAAAACAGTGTCCAAAGTTATTGAGATTCTGCAACTGGACAACATTTGTTAAATAATCCTCAGCGGGCCAAAAACTAAGGTGACAACCAATTCAAGATTATCAGTGAGGATCTTAGTATAGTCCATTTGCATGTGCGGGAAGCTACATTTATTCATACACAAAACCTCGCTCTTTGCAGACAGAAAGAACATGAACACACATTGCGTCTGTTACATCTAAACTAAACAAGTGATAGGTATTTGCTGGTTCATTCCTCAGGGCAATGTTTTAACCAGAGTTAAATTGCCTGATTTAGATTTCAAACAAAGAAATGCTGACATGACATTACCGAGCCTTTCAACCTTGGTCACTTCTGGGCAAAAACAAAACTGACCACCATGGACATCACAACATTCAGTCGGCGGATGACTGCTGCACAATGGCTCACTCTGCACAAGATGTGCAAAGAATGCTTGACCGCTTCCTTTAAGAGGTTTGGCCTATCTTTAAACATTGCCAAGACAAAAGTTCCTTCACCACCCTTCCCCAGGCCAAGTGAGCATCCTCTTAGCGACTAAAGTAGATGGGGTGATTCTGGAGCATGTGCATATTCTGGTGTATGTTCCATATCGTGACAAGCACCTCTCCCAAGGGATTACTACTGATGAAGAAGTCTAGCATCAAGTTAATTGTACCAACGCTGTCTTCTTCAAGCTGCGCCAATGTATCTTTGACAACAGGGACCTTGTTGACAAACCATGATTTATAAGGTCATTGTGGTGGCCACTGTCCTCGATTAACAAAACCAGAACTGTCTATAGACACCACGTTAAGATTCTGGAGAGCTTCCATCAGTGGTTTTTGTGTCAAATTGGGGATCAAATGGAAGGACTACTGGGCCAACATCAGCGTGCGCCACGATGCTGCAACTAACGGCATTGAAGTCCCACTCATGTGGAACCAACTGTGATGGATAAAACCATTGTGTCCCAATGCCCAGAAATGGATTCCTTGAACAAGTTCTCTTCTTCCTGCTCTTGGCTGGCCAACACTCAAGTGTGGTCAAAGGACAAGATATAAGAATACACTCAATGTTGCCCTAAAGCACACTGCATTAACACCACTGACTAGGAGAAGAGGGCTATGGCTTCACCTAGTCCATCAAGGTGCATGCTGCTTTGAGGTTCAGAACAGCAGGAGCAGATGCAGAACGAAACCAATCCAGAGCTGCAAATTTCACTCCCACACACAGCATGCCCCTATTGTGGGAGAATCTCTGGATCCAGAGTCAGGCTCCTCAGTCAATTGAAGGCTCACCAAGACTGTCGGACATCACCCGATGATTAAGCATCCTCGATACTGGACATCAGTGGAGAAATTGAATATCAAACAATCTGAGTGTTTAGAAGGTTTTGCACAATTGTATTTAACAAATGACCATTCATATATCAATCGCTTTTCAATTATTTTGGATTAAAAATCTCTCTCTGATGGGAGAGCACATGTTTTGGAAGATGCATCTTCTCAGATGAAATTATAAGCTGCACTGATTTTTATAAAGCTTCTGATGATGACCACTTGAAAGGATTGTAATGTGCATGAAGATAAAGGAGAGAAATGTGCTAACCAGCATACTGATTCAGAATAGAGTAACAGGTCAAGTATAAAACAGAATCTATTTATTAAATCGCTTAAAGATCACAGATACTTAATCCGACAAGGGAGAATGAGTGGGTTATAAAACATTCATCTGACAAGAAAATAACCCAACATGAAAGAAAGTGAGGTTTGTCTAACAGTAAAAGTTTAATTCAAGATTGAAGACTCTGAACATTATAGAAAGCAACAAGTGGACCCCCAGAAAATAATGAGAGTAGAGAGGATGAACGGTAAACTTAGATGTGAGATAAATAACCGTCAAGGAACAGGAGGGCCTATCAAAAACATAAATATGACAATAGCAAAGGATAACGACTTGGTAGATTAAATGAATATCTTCTTCAACAGAGAAGGTGATCACAATATAGAATTCCTACATTGCAGGATACCATTCAGCCCATCAAGAGTACCAACTCTCTGACAGAGCATCTTATCCAGGCTCACCCCATCCCCGTAACCCCACACATTTATCCTGCTAATCCCCTTAACCTAAACATCTTTGGAGACTAAGCGGAAATTTAGCACGGCCAATCCACCTAACCTGAACATCTTTGAACTGCAGGAGGAAACCAGAGCATCTGGAGGAAACCATGAACACATGAGGAGAACGAGCAAACCCTACAGTCAGAATTGGACCTGGGTCCCTGGACTCATGAGGCAGCAGTGCTCCACCGTGCCACCGACATCATGTGTAGAAAATGCTATAGGGAAAGAATGCAACATTAATACCTACAATCGATGGGATGGAAGCTAGACAAACAGCCTGGATAGTGCCAATCTTAGGATTGGCTGCAGCTGTATAGGGCATTGGTGAGGCCGCAGCTGGAGTACTGTGTGCAGTTTTGGGCGCCGCACCTGCGCAAGGATATTTTGGCCCTGGAGGGAGTGCAGAGGAGGTTTACTCGGCTGATACCAGAGTTGAGGGGATTGAGCTATGAGGAGAGGCTGAATAAACTAGGCTTGTACTCGTTGGAGTTTAGAAGAATGAGGGGAGATCTCATTGAGACATATAAGATGATGAATGGGATGGATAGGATAGAGGTGGAGAGACTCTTCCCGCTCAAAAAAGACAGTAGGACTAGGGGGCACAGCCTCAAGATAAAGGGGGGGCGGTTTAGAACAGAGTTGAGGAGGAACTTCTTCACTCAAAGGGTGGTGAATCTCTGGAATTCTCTGCCCGTTGAAGTGGTGGAGGCTGCCTCGCTAAATATTTTTAAGAAACGGGTTGATGGGTTTTTGATAAGAGAAGGGATTAAGGGTTATGGGGAGAGGGCGGGAAGGTGGAGCTGAGTCACGACAGATCAGCCATGATCTTATTGAATGGCGGGGCAGGCTCGAAGGGCCAGATGGCCTACTCCTGCTCCTATTTCTTATGTTCTTATATGAAAAGAAATGGACACAGAAATTCAGGATTATATTGGCTACAGTTTGCCAGATTTGGACCATCTGTAGATAATGCTGAAAGAACAGAAATAGACAATCCAATGAAATGCAGGCTAATAATTCAAATAGGAAAATTGCTAGAATTTATTACAAGAGAACAGCAAGCACAGAGGAGATGGAATTAGCAGGGATATGAAAAGACAGGGTCAGGATTAACTAAACTAACAGAGGTCTTTGATAAAGTCTCAGTGGGAACAGAGGCAGATGAATGAACGCCACACAGACTGATTTCAGGAGGCATTTGACAAGGATCTGCATTGGAAATTACCAGTGAAAATTAAGGAATTGGAATTGGAGACAATTTCAGCACATTGGAGAGGAGATTTGATTTATTATTGTCACATGTATGACCAGTGAAAAGTACTGTTTCTTGTGCACTATACAGGCAAAGCATTACGTTCATAGAGAAGGAAACGAGAGAGTGCACAATGTAGTGTTACACTCATAGCTAGGGTGTAGAGAAAGATCAATTTAATACAAGGTAGGTCCATTCAAGGAAGAAACTGTTCAAATTGGTTCGTATGTATCCTCAGATTTCGTATCTTTTTCCCGATGCAAGAAGGTGGAAGAAAGAATATCCAGGATGCATGGGGTCCTTAACTATGCTGGCTGCTTTGCCTAGGCAACGGGAGGTGTAGACAGAGTCAATGGATGGGAGGCTGGTTTGCGTGGTGGATTGGGCTACATTCACAACCTTTTGTAGTTCCTTACAGTCTTGGGAAGAGCAGGAGTCATACTAAGCTGAGATACAACCAGAAAGAATGCTTTCTATGATGCATCTATAAAAGTTGGAGTGTGTTGCAGGGGATATGCCAAATTTCCTTAGTCTTCTCAGAAAGTACAGAAGTTGGTGGGTTTTCTTAACTATAGTGTCGGCATGGGGGGGGGGGGGGAAGAATCAGGACAAGTTGGTGATGTGGATACCTAAAACTTGAAACTTTTGACCCTTTCTACTTTGTCCCCATTGACATTGACAGGGGTATGTTCTCCTTTACGCTTCCTGAAGGTGATGACAATCTTTTTTTTTGTTGACATTGAGAAAGAGCTTATTGTCACTGCACCAGTTCACCAGATTCTCATTCCTGTACTCTGTCTCATCATTGCTTGCGATCTGTCCCACTATGGTGGTGTCATCAGCAAACTTGAAAAATCGAACTGGGAGGTGAATTTGGTCACAGTGATGGGTGTATAAGGAGTATAGTAGGTGGTCGAGAACACAGGGTTGAGGGTGATAGTGGAGGTGTTGTTGCCTATCCTTGCTGCTTGTGGTCTGTAGGTTAGGAAGTCTAGGATCCAGTTGCAAAGGGAGGAGCTGAGCCCCAGGCCACAGAGCTTGGAGATGAGTTTTGTACGAATAGTGGTGTTGAAGGCTGAACTGTAGTCAATAAATAGGTGTCTGACATTGGTGTCTTTGTTATCTAGGTGTTCCAGGGTTGAGTGGAGGGCCAGGAAAATGGCATTTGCTGTAGACCTGTTGAAGTGGTAGGCAAATTGTAGTGGATCCAGGTAGTCCAGGAGGCTGGAATTGATTCGTGCCATGACTAACCTTTCAAAGCACTTCATAATGATAGATGTCAGAGCCACTGGACAATAGTTATTAAGGCACGCTGCCTGGTTTCTCTTAGGTATCAGGATGATGGTCCTCTTCATAAAGCAGATGAGGACTGTTGTAGAGAGATTGAAGGTGTCCGAATACTCCCACCAGCTGATCCTTACAGGATCTGAGTGCACGTCTGGGCCAGTCGCTTTCTGTGGGTTGACCTTCAAAAAAACTGCTCTGACATCTGCAACGGTGACCCCAGATACAGGTTCATCCAGGGCTTCCAGGGTGAAGGGCATGCTCTCGTTGATCTCTTGCTCAAAATGGGTGTAGAATGCATTGAGCTTATCAGGGAGCGGTGTGTTGGAGCCGGCGATTTTACACACCTTCATCTTGTAGCCTGATATGTCTTGCAGACCTTGCCATAGTTGGTAGGGATCAGTGTGGCTAGCCTGGGGCTCTAACTTGGTCCAGTATTGTCTTTTGGCATCTTTGATGGATCTCCTTAGATCATATTTGGCTTTCTTGTATAGTCAGTGTCGCCTGACTTGGAACAGCTCAGACCTGGACTTCTTCAAGCAGTGAATATCCCTGTTCATCCATTATTTCCGGTTGGGGAACACACGGATTTGCTTCTTTGGCACAAGTCTTCTACACACTTACTAATGAAGTCAGTTACTGTAGTGGCATACTCGTTCAGGCTGGTCGCAGAGTTTTTAAATACTGACCAGTCCACTGACTCCAAGCAGCCCCGCAGGAGATCATCCGATTCCTCAGACCAACATTGCACGACTCTCTGATGGATTCTCCTGCTTCAGTTTTTGCTCGTAAGCCGGGAGCAGGAGCACAGCCTTGTGGTCCGATTTACCAAAGGGCGGGCGAGCGATAGAGCGGTAGGCATGTTTGATATTTGTGTAGGACTTGTCTAGGAACGTTTAGGCCTTTGGTGGAACAGGAGACGAGATCAGAGAATGATCCATCGCACGAGGACTCAATTTAGCCTATTGTGCCTGCCCTTCGAAAAATCTATCATATTAGATTCACTCTTCTCTTTCATCGAGTTCTGCGTTTTATTTTCTTTTTCCGGTAGTTGTAGAATTCACTTTTGAAAGTTGTTATTGAATCCATTTCACCGCCCTTTCATCCAGTGCATTCCAGATCAGAACAATTCATCCATTGTGTATTTTCCTCTCACATTGCCTCTGCCCTTTTTACCAATTATGTCAAATCTGTGTCGGCTGGTTAGCCACCTTTCCACCACTGATTCTTCTCATTCATCCAACAAGATTTTGATCACTTCTATTAAATCTCCCCCCCTAAGGAGAGCAATAGCAGTTTCTTTAGTCTCACCACATCTTTCATCCCTCCTACTACTCCAGAAGTCTTCTCTGCAGCATCAGTGTCTTCATCCATCCTCTACGTTACTTCATCATCAACTCCGTCAAGTTCACCAAATGCAATTTGCCTTTAAAGAAATATCAATGCTGGCTCTCATTCGTCGAACTATATTCTCCCCAGGTGACAAATTATTTTGCTCCCAATTAAGTGAAATTCCGATAAAAGGGCGTTGTTGAGCAAATAACTTCTCCCGGTATCTTAGCCGATAACTGTTTCTGCACGCGACACAGTGGGTTAAGCACTGCTGCCTCGCAGCTCCAGGGACCTGGGTTCGACTCTCCGGCTCGGGTCACTGTCTGTGTGGAGTCTGCACATTCTCCTCGTGTCTGCGTGGGTTTCCTCCAGGTGCTCCAATTTCCTCCCACAGTCCAAAGATGTGCGGGTTAGGTTGATTGATCATGCTAAAATTGCCCCTTAGTGTCCTGAGACATGCAAGTTAGAGGGATTAGTGGGTAAAACATGTAGGAATATGGGTGTAGGGCCAGGGTGGGATTGTGGTCAATGCAGACTCGATGGGCTGAATGGCCTCTCTGTACTGTAGGGTTCTATGATTCTATGCTAAATTCTCCTTCAGTGTACCCAAACAGGTGCCAGAGTGTGGCGACTAGAGGATTTCCACAGGAACTGCATTGCAGTAACACTGATAAATAAATCTTCAACCAACGGCGTTGTTAAAAAAAAATAGCAGGCTCTCTGCTCATTGTCACACTGGTGTTTGTGGAACCTTGCTGTGTGCAAATTGGCTGCCACATTTCCCTGCATTACAAAAGTGGCTACTCCTCAAATAGTATTTCATTGGCTACACAATACTTAGACATCCTCAAGACCCAAAAGGCACTGAATAAATGTAAGTTCTTTCTTTGATTAGTTGGGCAGAAATCAGTGGCGTTCCTCCAGGATCAATACTGAGATGTAGACAGTGAGAGTGTGCAGAAGATCCTTTGATCTAGGACTCTGAATCCAGCATTACCTCAGCCTGGCCACGCGCAGCCTCACATGCTACCTCCACTGAGACGTTAAGGAGGTGAAGATCACTGGTTGCGTCTGCTTATTAAACATGCAGTTGGTTACATTTAAATGGTCATCCTTTGGAAGCCAATTTCACAAGAACACAGGAAATAGAAACATGAGTCGGCCTGTCCTGCCATCATGGAAACCTAGCAAGAAGTCTCACAACACCAAGTTAACAGTCCAACACTGGCATCTCCACATCACAGAAACCCTACAGTGTAGGGGGCCGCCATTTGAGTCTGCACCAACAACAATCCCACCCAAGTCCTATCCCCAAAACCCTCACATTTACCCTACTAATCCTTCTAACATACACATCCCAGGACATTAAGGGGTAATTTAAGAACATAAGAAATAGGAGCAGGAGTAGGCCATCTAGCCCTTCGAGCCTGCCCCGCCATTCAATAAGATCATGGCTGATCTGTCGTGGCTCAGTTCCACCTTCCCGCCCTCTCCCCATAACCCTTAATCCCCTCTCTTATCAAAAACCCATCAACCCACTTCTTAAAAATATTTAGCGAGGCAGCCTCCACCACTTCAACGGGCAGAGAATTCCAGAGATTCACCACCCTTTGAGTGAAGAAGTTCCTCCTCAACTCTGTTCTAAAACGCCCCCCCCCCCCTTTATCTTGAGGCTGTGCCCCCTAGTCCTACTGTTTTTTTTGAGCGGGAAGAGTCTCTCTACCTCTATCCTATCCATCCCATTCATCATCTTATACGTCTCAATGAGATCTCCCCTCATTCTTCTAAACTCGTACAAGTACAAGCCTAGTTTATTCAGCCTCTCCTCATAGCTCAATCCCCTCAACTCCGGTATCAGCCTAGTAAACCTCCTCTGCACTCCCTCCAGGGCCAAAATACCAATGCACATAACCCACACATCTTTAGATGGGAGGAAATTGGAGCACCTGGCGGAAACCCACGCAGACAGGGGGGAGAACATGCAAACTCCACACAGACAATGATCCAAGCTGGGAATCAAACCCAGGTTCCTGGAGTAATGAGGCAGCAGTGTTAACCACTGTGCCACCAGCTGATCTATCCCAGCCTCAACTCTTTTTCTGTGCTATTTCCCCATAACCTGCTGTCCCTCGATCTATCAAATATTTGCAATGGCATGTTTTCCAGCCAAGCTACTGTGGTTGCAAATGACATGTGGTCTCGCACACAGAAATCTTCAATAATAGGTCCATTATTCGCAGCAGCATCTTCTCCTGGTCCTCGACACCCCCTCCTCGCAGTTTACACCCCTGTCGATCCCTTTTTGTCTGCATGATGATATTCGCTCCCGCTGTGATTTATTTGCTCCTAAACTGACTGAGCCTATACGGCTGCCACATCTTATTTCTCCAGTTGGATTTGTGGTAATTCCTCAGATATTGGTTCCTCTTACTCACGTCAGTTCTCAGTTTTTTTTTTCCTCTCAACATCTGCTGAACCATCTTCATCCCAACAGGAAATTAATGCAAAATTGCAAAGGCAAAAGAAAAAGCCAAATTGTCAGAATGGATAATCCCTGTGCTGTATAATCTCAGTAAAAAGTCTGACAACACCAGGTTTTAGTCCAACCTATTTATCAAATAAATAGGTTGGACTAAAACCTGGTGTTGTCAGACTTTTTACTGTGTTTACGCCAGTCCAACGCCGGCATACCCACATCATGACTGTATAATCTCGGCACCATCCCCACTCTGAGCATCAACTCAGCCCAATGAGTGGTGTTCCTGTCATGGTCATTTCCAATCAAAAGATTCCTTCACATATTAATGAGTGACTGAACAGGCACTGAAATTGTTTCATATTTAATAAATTAAAACAATCACAAAAATAAAAGAAATTTGTGCTAGATTTTTCTAACCTGGATCTTCCAATCCGCAAAGTTTCTAACACCAAATAATTAAATTCCAAATTTACCATGTGTTTACTTAACAAGTAGACTGCATGATCTCAAAGCAGGCCATTCACCTTAACAGCAGAATATTACACTGTTTAATACTCTTGTAGATACAGGGAGTGAGCTGCCGGAGAAGGTGGTCGAGGCAGGTAGAATAGCAACATTTAAAAAGTATTTGGATAAGTACGTGGGTGGGAAAGGATTAGACGGGCCAAACACGGGCAATCAGGACTAGCTGGGAGGGCAGCATGGCAGGCTTAAACCGGATGGGCCGAGGGGCCTGTTTCCTTGCACTGTTGCTCTCTGACTCTGAGTTATACATCATCATCCTGCTGGGAAAAGCATTGCCATGGAATAACTACTAGTTTTCCAAGTTCCTTCAGCAACCCAATGCCCTTCAAAGCATCGCTGCTATGAAATCTAACTTTGTAGCCACTCATCTGTGTTATCTGGTGATCTCCACTACAATCAGGCTAATCGGTTCATCAAAATCAGCACTGCGGGTGGAAACTTTCTGTCGAGGCTGAGTGGAGAAATTCACTGCACGGTGTTGTTCTCAGTTACACAGGATGATTATCAGGCTGTGCTGCTTCAGGTATGTTCAATTAGGGCAACGTGTGCAGCCATTGCAATTAGCTTCGATGCTCTTGGGCTAATGAAGGTTAAACTAGTTTCCTGTGGCTGATTGTCCTTTTAGTCAACCTTCATAGAATCCCTACAGGGCCCATTGAGTCTGCACCGACCACAATCCCACCGTATTCCTGCAACCCACGTATTTACCCTGTTAATCCCCTGACACTAAGGGAGCAATTCAGCATGGCCAATCAACCTAAGCTGCACATCTTTGGACCGTAGGAGGAAACCCACGCAGACTTGCGGAGAAGGTGCAAACTCCACACAGACAATGGCTCAAGGTCGGAATCGAACCCAGGGCCCTGGCGCTGTGAGGCAGCACTGCCAACCACTGTGCCACCATGTGTTGGTACAACAGGAGTGGAGTCAGTTGTGACGTATTCTATGGTTGCTTAGACCACCAGGACTCAGATGGAGAAGGGTGCACCATCCCTACAGCGCAGAAGACAGCCATTCAGCCCATCGGGTCTGCACCAACAATCCCACCCCAGGCCCTAAACCCACAACCCAATTTATCCTGCTAATCCCTCTAACCTACACATGTTGGGACACTGAGGGGAAATTTAGCATGGTCAATCCACCTAACCTGCACACTGGTGCACAGAACCTGGAATTTACTTCTCTACCTGACCACACCAAACATTCTCCAAAGCTCTGGAACCTCCCTATCGTTTCCATTCCAGAGATGATCAAATTACACATTAACGGTTTAACGGAAGATAATCATCAATTTCTGATTTTTAACACTATATTTTTAAATCGCGTCAAATGTATCAAACCAAAAATTACATTGAGAGTATACAGGTGAGCCATTGTGAAAATGATCAGAGCAGTAAACATCCTTAAAGGTGATCTTTGGTTGCTAGGTGATGACAGCATCAATGATCCCTTAGCAATTACTCTATCAACTGCTGACGAAGACTGGATCTAAAAATACCAGCTCACCCGTAACCAAGCACAGGAGAGCAGGCAGCTTATTGTTCCGTGGTTAAATGCCACAGGTTGTTGTGAAAGGTAAGCTGATTTTTTTCAGTGCAGAAATGTTTTAGTCGAGTGCCTTTATGCAAACTCACTCCATTCTGGCTTTCAGCAATAACGAGGTGCCTGCACACAAGGCAGCAAGTAAATCTGCCCCAACATCTCCCTCGCAAAATCAGGATGAATCATTTGATGAAAGGTCACTGATAAAAGTGTTAACTCTCTTTCTCTCTTCACTGATGATACAAGTGTTAACCCCCTATCTCCCTTCACAGTTGCTGACTGACCTGAAGAATGTTTTCTGACACCTTCTTTGTTTCAGTGTCTACTTATAGGTAGGGTAGCATAATGGTTACATTCCTGGACTATGAACTGGAGGCCTCAGCTAAAGATCCAGAGACATGGGTTCAAATCCCACTGCAGCAGCTGGGAAAATTTAAATTTACTTAACAATATCTGGAATAAAATTCCTTCATTAGTAATGGTGACCATGAAATCTAAAAATCTAATTGCTAATGTTCTATAGGATAGAAATCCACTGTCATCAGTTTAGTCCAAATATATCTCCAGATTGACATTTAACTGCTCTCTGAAGTAGCCCAGCAAGTTCACTCATTTACATCAAACCTCTACAAAAGCCACAGTCAGAATAAAACAAAGAGGACCACAAACATCAACCAAAGTAACAGACCAAAGGTAGCCCAGTAAACCAATAATATCTGGGGGTGCTCGTGTCAAAATTGAGAGAGCCGTCCCACATACGAAGTAAGCAACAGCCCGACATAATCATACCCAACAAATAAGATGATGAATGGGATGGATAGGATAGAGGTTGAAAGACTCTTCCCGCTCAGAAAGGACAGTAGGACTAGGGGGCACAGCCTCAAGATAAAGGGGAGGCGGTTTAGAACGGAGTTGAGGAGGAACTTCTTCATTCAAAGGGTGGCGAATCTCTGGAATTCTCTGCCCGTTGGGGTGGTGGAGGCTGCCTCGCTAAATATTTTTAAGACGCGGGTTGATGGGTTTTTGATAAGCGAGGGGATTAAGGGTTATAGGGAGAGGGCGGGAATGTGGAACTGAGCCACAACAGATCAGCCATGATCTTATTGAATGGCGGGTCAGGCTCGAAGGGCTAGATGGCCTACTCCTGCTCCTATTTCTTATGTTCTTATGTTCTTAAATCATACCGTTACAATGTCCCAAACATTACCATCACCATCCCTGGATACATCCTGTCTCAACAGCAGCACAAACCCAGTAGGAAGAGAGGCACAGGGAGCACTCAATAACTCCTCGAAGTTTGAGCATCATATCAAACATGTGGGAAGGAGACCGCCTGCTGATTACCACCTACTGCCCTGCTTCAACTATTGAATTCTCCACATCAAATAGCACTAGGAAGAAACAATGAGGGCGGGAAGGACATAGAATGTATTCTTGGTGGGTCTTCATTGCCACTTCTGACTGAGCCAGTCAAATCTGAAAAGGACAGATTAGGGGGGGAATGTGACAGGTGGGTGAGGGAACCAACATGAGGGAAAAATGTGTGTAACTTTGTCCACATCAATCTACCTGTTGCAGATGCAGCTTCTCAAGATCCCCACCATCACAAACGCTTGTTGGCTAACTCCATTTTCTCCATGTAATACCAAGAAACAGCTTAACATGTTAGACACAACAAAGTCTGCAGTGCTAAAAGCTTGTGCTCCAGAGCTCATTGCCCACATCCCCCTCAATGCCAACTTGTTCCAGTGCAGCAACAATCCAACAAAGTGGAGAACTGGTCCTGTCCTGTCCACAGAAAGCAGTGTGTACCATCTATACAACACACTGCAGTCCAGGCTTCTTAAACAGCATCTTCCAAACCTGTGATCTCCACCACTACCACCTAGAAGGGCAAGAACAGCAGACACCCAGGACCACTGCCATCTGGAAGTACCACTCCAAGGCACTAACCATCCTGACTTGGGAATTTTTAATTATCCCATCATCCTGGGAACTTTTTACCCGAACAACACTGAGTGTACCTACAACACACAGACTACATTAGCTCAAGGAAGTGGTTCGTCACCATCTTCTCAAGAGGAAATAAATGATGATCTTGCCAGTGATGCCCACATTCTATGACAAATAATAAAAAAAATTATCCTGATACGGTACAAGTTTATTTTTACCCAAACCTGATATTAAATGATGCATGCAGACATTGTGAAAAACAGCAAATTTTATCCTTCCATAAAAATGTTAATCTATGTAAATTGTCTGACTGCTCCTGCTGTAGAATTATATATCACTATGGTTAGATATTATTTCTGGACCAAGAGAAAATGTATCAATAATTGCTGTGAATTGATAATAACATCCTGTCATTTCTGGAGTCTGGGTTCAAACCAAGACTGAGAGGTTAATGTTCTCAGGGTCTAAAGTGAGCTAATTCATAGAATCATATAATCCCTACAATGTAGATCGAGCCTGCACTGACAACAAGCCCACCCAGGCTCTATCCCCATAACCCCACAGATTTACCCTGCCAATCCCCCTAACACTAAGATTCAATTTAGAATGGATAATCCACCTAATCTGCACATTTTTGGACTGTGGGAGAAAACTGGAGGAAACCCACGCAGACACGGGGAGAACATGCAAACACCACACAGGCAAGTCACCCAAGGCCAGAATTAAACCCAGGTCCCTGGCGTCATGAGGCAGCAGTGCCACCTATTTAGGTAGAACACTAAGTGAAAGTTTTGCTGTCTCAAATGGAAAGGCACATTGTTACAGATGTTGAAGTTGCCATCTTGTTGTGAGAGACCCTGTGCTCTCCCTGACTAGTGAGTGCTCGTTGAAGCAGTGTAAAAGGTGCTTTATCCCCCACCTAAGCTCTGCTGCATCGGATCAGAGAGTACTCAAGTTGTGCCACGGGACAGAGTGGGAATAAATACTTTCTTTACCTTCCTCTAGGACTCTATTTGCCCGTCAATCAGCTTCAGAGAAAAAGTCCAATTATCTATAATGGAGCTCTTGGGGAAAGACAGTTCATTAATCTTCAGCACTTCAATTTTACCATTCATTCTTTAACACAAGGTGACTTTATCAGCACCAGCTGCCTGCTAATGAACTGAGACAGAGATAAGCTTCGGCTGAAGCAGAGGAAATGAACACCCTCCTGGACAGATAAAGTGTACAAAAGGACCTTCCACTGACTGCACATGGGTAATACAGCACTACAGCAAATATGAGCCAATTCTCAAAATGTGTTCATTTCAAATGTGTACGTATGCATATATAAAAATGCAAGTTGTTATTTTGTTAATTCCATAATAACCAGGTGACTCTCTGTATCTTCTGGTACAATTCTAATGAAAGATCATCGGTCTGAAATGTTAATCACATTCTCTCTCCACAGAGGCTGCCAGCTTTCTATGTACCTGCTCAGTTGGAGCAACTGTTTTAATGAATGATGATTACGATAGTGAGGAAACTGACAGAGGGACTTAGAGAACTGGATCCATGGTGTATATACAGTCAATCACACTGTATGGCTGGGAACAGTTACTGAGCCAAACACTGAAGACAGTCAGATTAATTCTAGCAGAGGTACAGTCAGCAACATAGGGTGCCAGCTGTTTATAGTGAGATCAATTTATTTTTATTCCAAGTTTCTATTCATTTTTCATCTCTTGAAGGGGCCAACCCTCTTACTGCCGTGCCAGGCACTTCTCATACCTCACCCAAGTGAATGTTCTTTACATGGTGAGGCTAAATACCAAATATCAGCAGGCTATTGAATCTTTTTGTTTTAAAAGTTTCTTTATTAGTCACAAGTAAAGCTTACATTCATTTTGGTAGGACAAACTTGAATGCAGATTACAGGGTCAACGGTAGGGTTCTAAGGAATGTGGAGGAACAGAGATCTTGGGGTTCATATCCACAGACCTCTGAAGGTTGCCACTCAAGTGGATAGAGCCGTGAAGAAGGCTTATAGTGTGTTAGCGTTTATTAACAGGGGGTTTGAGTTTAAGAGCGGTTATGCTGCAACTATACCGAATGTTGGTGAGACCACATTTGGAATATTGTGTTCAGTTCTGGTCACCTCACTACGAGAAGGATGTGGAAGCATTGGAGAGAGCGCAGAGGAGATTTACCAGGATGCTGCCTGGTTTGGAAGATAGGTCTTATGAGGAAAGGTTGAGGGAGCTGGAGCTTTTCTCTTTGGAATGGAGGAGGATGAGAGGCGACTTAATAGAGGTTTATAAGATGAGAGGGACTGATAGTTTCTACATGTCCACTCTATTTCCTCAGGTGGATGTACCTGTTATTAGGGGGCATAAATATAAGGTTCATGGTGGAAGATATAGGAAGGATGTCTGAGGTAGATTCTTCAGAGAGTGGCTGGGGTGTGGAATGCACTGCCTGCTGTGATAGTGGAGTCGGACACTTTAGGAACTTTCAAGTGGTTATTGGAAAGGCACATGGAGCACTCCAGAACGATAGGGAGTGGGATAGCTTGATCTTGGGATTGGATATAGCTCGGCACAACACTGAGGGCTGAAGGGCCTGTTCTGGGCTGTAGCGTTCTATGTTCTATTAACACTGCAATGAAGTTGCCACACTCTGACATCTGTGCGGGTCAATGCACCTAGCCAGCACGTCTTTCAGACTGTGGGAGGAAACCTGAGCAGCCAAAGGAAACCCACGGAGAGAATGTGCAGATTCCTCACAGACTGTGACCCAAGCCGGGAACTGAACCCGGTCCTTGGTGCTATGAGGCAGCAGTGCTAACCAGTGTGCTACCCACATGGGATACTTGGGAGGTATTACAGGCCAGCATGACCCGATCCTCAAATCAGCACCTGCATCTTTCTGAGGTGGTGTCACAGGACAGAGAGAAGGAGCAGCAAACCAAATATCATTCCTGTTCTTCCCAGAGACCCTCTGGTCAATGGTAGCCTTGTTATTTATTCGAGGTAACCCAGCGCACAGAACAAATCACACATGAAAAGTTACTGGCATCATCATTCTCTCTGGATTTCTTTCCTATCGGTGGGAGCTGGACACAGAAACCAGACTGTACTGATTCCCATTATTTTCCCACGTGATTGCTAGATTAGAGATGATGTACAATTATAATTAAATATTTCAACACAGAAGGAGAGTAACTCATGCTCATCAACGTATGACCAATCGGTAACCAAGCTGTGAAGTTAGTTCATTACCCATGAATTTTTCCTGATGTATTTATAGTTTTCAAAACGTTGATGTTTGAACTAATTTGCTGCATTTCCACTGCTTTGATGCACAAAGCCACATCACCCTCTTGTGGATGCAAGACTTGACACAGCACACAGTCATAAAAACACTGGACGGGTTATTTTAATGGAGAAATGCTCGTGTGATGTAATATAACACAGACATACCAAGAAATTTTTGTTCAACTTCCAGGAGACTGGGCAATTTAGAAACAAGAGGGGGAGAAAAGCTAGACTGTGAAGAGTTTCGGTTTGCACATTCTCCTCATGTCTGCGTGGGTTTCCTCCGGGTGCTGCAGTTTCCTCCCACAGCCCAAAGAGATGTGGATTAGGTTGATTGACCATGCTAAAAAAAATTGCCTATGAGATGCATAGGTTAGAGGGATTAGCAGGTAAATGTGTAGGGTTAAGGGGGTAGGGCCTGGGTGGGATTGTGATCGATGCAGACTCAGTGGGCTGAATAGCCTCTTTCTGCACCGTGGGGTTTCTATGATTCTTGCAATTGGCTGACACTGAATCAGTCACTGGCTCCTTAAAACACTAAGCACACAAAGGAATTGAAGGGAAAGTTAAGAAGTGATGACAGGAAGTATAATGTTTTACACACAGGCTGGGCGAGATTGACAGGGAGGTGGTGGAAGCACTGACTTTAAAATTTGTTACAGCAGTGCACAAGTGACCAGACCAGAGGAGATAAATGAGCTGAATCCAGTTGTTGAGTCGGGTTTCTTTTAGCTAAGATGCTTTCTTTAACTAGATCCCTGCAACCTATCCAGGTTCATCTGCTGGGGGAACTTCCACTATCTCAATGCAGCAATTAAAATAATAACCTACACACTCTAAAAGGTGCACACTGCAGGTGACACAGAAGACCCAGAGCACTAGCAGAGCAGGAGTGGTTTTTGCATTGTTTCTGACCGAGTTACATTTCTCAGCCAAGTCGCTAACATAGATCTCCACGGGCTTATCTCATTCTGATATGGAGGATCCAGTTGAATGGCTCATTTCCCTCCACTTCAACAGCACCTTGTGACTGCACCCCAGTAAGGGCACAAGGGAAATAAAACGGGGTGAAACAGAGGCAGAAAAAGTGGGGGAAAATCAACAAAGATAACATCCGCTCTCTGAATCATGCATTTAGAGGAGATGGTGTGGGTTAGAGTCAAGTTGATATCCTTACTTAGGGATGCTGTACACATGTATTTCACGTGAACAGGCTGTGTGTGAACTTCAACTCCGAGAGAGAGAGACGACAAGTAAAAAAACCGTCCCATCACTGGGAGGGAGGGAGGGTGTAAACGAATAGAATATGGTGCCAGCCCTGCGCTGTTGATAGTGACAGGCCTTTACTCTAACACCAATCGCCCATAAAACAGATCAAAAGAGAGCAACATGAAAAAAGGTCCTGCAACTAAAAAAAAAAATTACTTTAGAATTAATAAAACCATCAATTCTGAATACGCTGGTGGGGAAGTGTGATGTACGTGTCTCATGTGTCATTTTAATCCCTGCTCTTGGTGCTGCTGGGCTGGGGGGGGTGCAGGAAGGGGAGAGGCAGGTGTGTGACATGACCGCCATCCCAGAAAGAGGCAGTCGTTTGCCAAATCTCCAGCCCGCAGACAAGGGCCTTGGTGCCCAAACAAGATTTCACCCTATGTCTCTTGTGTGGCGTTTGTCTGTGTTCCTTCACCCTCTGACACGTTTCTCCTTGGTGACGAGGCTGATTTCTGAATGTTGATCTGAACGTGTGAGGTTTCCATCTGCACCGTTTGTCGACGGGTATGATCTTTCTTTGTTTATCGAGAAATGTGTGCCAGTTTATATTGGCGGATGATCTGTTGAGTTTACTGGTGTGATCCGAAAGGTAATTAGTTGGATGCATCGTGACTGTGTGCGCCTGTAGTTTTAATGTTTTGATTCATATCACTGCACCAACTAAGTGTTCCCAAGTGAGCAGTCCCACTTTTCACTACAGTTATAAAAAAACATGGTGCAGTGAGGTGGAAGAGTGATTCATGCTTCTAAGTTTTATAATGGGATATATGGAATATATTTATGGGACAGTGATAAGAACATAATAAGAACATAAAGCTGGAGGCTTTGTTGCTGATGTGATGATTCTATTATGGGGTGATTGGTAAATTAACAGCTGATAAAAGGATCCAAATTGAGGGGACAGTATCCAGTATGGGGTGGATACTGGCAAAGGCAAGTGTGGAAAAAGGGGAGAGAGAGAACAGGGGTGCTGAAAAAATATAAAGAGCTTGGGGTTGGAGGTGGTTTGCCAAACCTCCAGGAATTGCACTCGAGCCTCCAGGAATTGCGGATAAATCCCCTGGCACCAGTTACTAGCAACCAGGCATTTAAACAAGATGCACTTCTTCATTTTTTTTTTAATGGGCAGGGCAATTGGAAGCAGGTGGCCTTGTGAGGGAACCTCCAGGATTACGTTCAGATTGAATTGGAAACCCAGGGTAGGCGGCAAGCCAGCCCAGCAGAAGGTAAAAGGCACCATGACCTGCAAGAAATGTTGAGGCAGCTTTGGACAGCGGAGGCCCGTGGCTGTCCAGGAAAGACGAAGCTTTGAATTGAGGCAAGCTGCACACACGTGAAAACAGGGACTTGAGCAAGAACAGGGAAGGGCCAACATGGTGAATTTGGCTAATGGATACCATTAATTTTACAATCGAAATCCCTACAGTGCAGGAGGCGGCTATTTGGCCCATTGAGCCTTCATCAATAACAATCCCACCCAGGCCCTATCCCTGTAATCTCATGTATTTCCCTTGCTAATCCCTTGATATTAAGGGACAATTATCATGGCCAAACAACCTAACCCACACATCTTGGGTTGGAAAATCAGGATTAGCAAATTATTCAAGATGGAGCTGAACTGGAATAGTTATCTTGGTAGCAGCTAGGAAGACGTGTATTGTTCTAGAATTTTCCCTGGCCCAGGACGTCCCAAAACCGTTTGCCATTGATGAACTGCTCGAAGTATCGTCACGCTGTAATTCAGGAAATTTATTCAGCCAGGAGAGAAACATAACTCATAAAACCACCCAGGGGTAAGTGTAAACAATATCTACACAAGAAAGAAATAAATGCAATCAAGGAACTTTATCTACCTTTCATAAAATCATAAACTATATGCAGGATAAAAGAAAGTGAGGTCTGGAACCCATCACAACTGGTGACAGGACTAGCTAGCAGCCAGTAAAGTAATAGAAGCAGGCATTATGCTTGGATAATTATTATTGTTAGAAAAATACTAATAAATCTTAACAAGATTTGGGCATGAGAAAGAAAAGATCTTTGAGTTTTAATGTATAAACTATCTGCACCAGCAGGAGGAATTTGTGAAAGTGACCGCACACAATGCTGAGATGAAGCAAACTGCAATTCATTCAGAGCTATAGTGTCAGTGTCACAATATAAACACGGTCAAGTGACCAAGAAACCTGGAGGGCAAAAGAGGGAAGTGTGGGGGTCATCAGCGTGCACACGAAAGCTGACCCTGCAAGGGAATGATATGTAGATATTGTAGACGGATGAAGCAAAGAGGCGATGGCCTAGTGGTATTATCACTAAACTGTTAACCCAGAAATTCAGCTAATGTTCCAGGGTTCAAATCCCACCACCACAGGTGGTGAAATTTGAATTCAATTTAAAAAAAAGCTGCGATTAAGAATCTACTGATACCATGAAACCATTGTTAATTGTCAGAAAAACCCATCCGGTTCACTAATGTCCCTTAGGGAAGGAAATCTGCCGTCCTTACCATGTCTGGCCTACATGTGACTCCAGAATCACAGCAACCTGGTTGACTCTCAACTGCCCTCAGGCAACTAGGGATGGACAATAAATGCTGGCCCAGCCAGCTACGCCCATGTCCCACAAATAAATAAGTGGATCAGGAAGAGAAACCATTGCTGGAGATGTACTGACTGTGTCTGGATAGTTGAAAACATAAGTACATAAGAAAGAAGTCCCCAGAATCTCAAAGATGGAAGAAAATGATTGATGGAGTGTGGTGTGGTCAACTGTATCATAGGCTAAAGAAAAATAGAAAGACGCACAATATCAGCTTAAAGTCCAACAGGTTTATTTGTAGCAAATGCCACAAGCTTTTGCAACAGGCTGTCCCTTCGTCAAATGAGTGGGAATTCTGCCCACCTGATGAAGGGACAGCCTGTTCTGAAAGCTTGTGGCGTTGGCTACAAGTAAACCTGTTGGATTTTAAACTGGTGTTGTGAGTCTTTGTTTTTATCCCAATCCAACGCTGACATCTCCACATAAAGGAAAGTAGAGCAGGGTTAATGAGTCAATAACAAAGATATTATTCACGACTTCGATGTGGAGTTACCAGCTTTGGACTGGGGTGGGCACAGTAAGAAGTCTCATAACACCAGGTTTAAAGTCCCACAGGTTTATTTGGTAGCACGAGTTTTCAGAGCGTTGCTCCCTCTTCAGCTGAGTGAAGAGTTCAGTTCATTCTGATGATTGTGAATCACGACCAAAAATGAACAATCTGGTGATTGCTCCCCAACAGATGTTCCCTTCCTGTCGGGAAACACTTCAGCAATGAAGGGCACTCAGCCTTTAATTTTTGGTAAACGTTCCCCAAGTCACCCTTTATGACATGACAATACAGAATTGCTGGGCAGAAATTGATTGCCAAGTTCCACACACAAGGATGGCCTCAACCGGGATCTTGGGTTCATGTCACACTATCTGTAACCCCCATGACTTGCCTGGGTTTGTAAAATCTCACTAACTGTCCTGTCCGGAGACAAAACACATCTCTTTAACCTGTCTCCACTCACATTGTCTGCACCTGTAAAGACTTGGTTATTATTAAGACTTCCATTCCAACCATTGTCTTGTAATTGAGTTTGTGTCTATGTATGCCCTATTTGTGAAACCAACTCTGAACTCACCCAACGAAGGGGCAATGCTCTGAAAGCTCGTACTATCAAATAAACCTGTTGGGCTTTAACCTGGTGTTGAGACGACTTACTCTTCATGACTTTGGCAAGCAATATGGTCCTAGCACAGGTCAATGGCCATCAACAGGATTTGTTGTGGAGGGTCAGATTGTGTCAAAACAGTTGCCCCAATTAATGCCAATGCTTGGGTAAGGATGACAGATTGTACCACATAAACAATGTCCTCAGAATCACCGAAACCATTTCTGATCCCAGCTGCATTGTTCCAGCAAACATACAGGTCAGCAGGTCAGGAAGTGACACAGCATCCCATAAATATATTTATATAAAACAGAACCGTGCAATGCTTTATTACTAACCACTCCAATAAGGTCTCCACGGCCGTACTCTCCTGCCAGTTCTTTCTTCTTATCGTCCCTCATGATGACTGATCGCAGTCGACCGTTCAACACAATAAACGTGCAGTCTGATCTGTCCCCCTGCCTGAGAAAGAACCACAGATCACAAGGTCATTATCTGGAGAATACAATATCTGCTGGGCACGTGGATCCAAACATTGTAGCCAAGTGCTCACTCTGCATGTTGTTGATAATCTGATGTGTCTACTGCCCGTTGTGCAATGAGGATAAGCCCCTGTCTACAGAAATGGGGACGAAGTGCAAATGGTCACGTGCTTCATTTTTTTTTAGGTGTCCAGATCACCAACCTGTCCTGGCCCCATCATGATGTGGGTATGCCGGCGTTGGACTGGGGTAAACACAGTAAAAAGTCTGACAACACCGGGTTTAAGTCCAACCGATTTATTTGATAGTAAACTCACTAGCTTTCGAGGTTTCCCTCTTCGTCAGGTGAATGGAGAGTTCTGGCCTCAGACAGAGCATACAACAGCACAGACAGTTTAGAGATTACTGATTAGAATGCGAATCTTTACAACTAACCTGCTGTTCAAGTCTTAAAGTGGTTGACAATGTGAGTGGAAGGAGCACTGATCACAGGTTAAAGAGATGTGTATTGTCTCCAGACAGTACAGTAAGTGAGGTTTTGCAAACCCAGGTAAGTCACGGGGGTTACAGATAGTGCGACATGAACCCAAGACCCCTGTTGAGACCGTCCTCATGTGCACGGAACTTGGCTATCAGTCTCTGCTCAGCGACTCTGCGCTATCGTGTGTCGTGAAGGCCGCCTTGGAGAATGCTTACCCGAAGGTCAGAGGCTGAATGCCCGTGACCACTGAAGTGTTGAACAGTGACCACAATGCCACACAACCCTGCCACAGCAACCTCTGCAAGACATGCCGGATCATCGACATGGATACCATCATCACACGTGAGAATACCATCCACCAGGTACATGGTAAATACTCTTGCAACTCGGCCAACGTTGTCTACCTGATACGTTGCAAGAAAGGATGTCCCGAAGCATGGTACATTGGGGAGACCATGCAGACGCTATGACAACAGATTAATGAACATCGCTTGACAATCATCAGGCAAGACTGTTCCCTTCCTGTTGGCGAACACTTCAGCGGTCACGGGCATTCAGCCTCTGACTTTCGGGTAAGCATTCTCCAAGGCGGCCTTCACGACACACGACAGCGCAGAGTCGCTGAACAGAGACTGATAGCCAAGTTCCACACACATGAGGACGGTCTCAACAGGGATCTTGGGTTCATGTCGCACTATCTGTAACCCCCGCGATTTGCCTGGGTTTGCAAAACCTCACTCACTGTACTGTCTGGAGACAATACACATCTCTTTAACCTGTGCTCAGTGCTCCTTCCACTCACACTGTCGGCCACTTTAAGACTTGAACAGCAGGTTAGTTGTAAAGATTCGCATTTAATCAGTAATCTGTAAATTGTCTGTGCTGTTATATGCTCTGTCTGAGGCCAGAACTCTCCATTCGCCTGACGAAGGGACAAACCCCGAAAGCTTGTGAGTTTACTATCAAATAAACTGGTTGGACTTAAACCTGGTGTTGTCAGACTTTTTACTGTGTTGGCCCTGTCATGCCAATGCTATATTTAAGAAAGGCCACCACTTTCTCAGAAGACGAAGGAAATTTGGCATGCCCGCTATGACTCTCACCAACTTTTACAGATGCACCATAGAAAGCATTCTTTCTGGTTGTATCACAGGTTGGTATGGCTCCTGCTCTGCCCAAGACCGTAAGTAACTACAAAAGAGGCCCCCCATGGTTCGCGACAGGGGCACAGAAAGATAGGCAGGAGGAGGAGACTGACTTAGAGGGACAAAAGGGGGCTGGCAAGGTGATAGTGGTAGGGGATGGGAGGGTCAGAGGTATCGATAGGAGGTTCTGTGGACAGAGGCGTGACTCCAGGATGGTGGTCTGCCTTCCTGGAGCAGGGGTCAAGGATGTAACGGACAGGGTAGAGCGAATTTTGAAAGGGGAGGGGGCACAGGCTGAGGTCATAGTACATGCAGGGGAGGGGGACATAGGAAGGAGAAGTAGGGTAGAGGTCCGTAGGCAATTTAGGGAGTTAGGAGCCAAACTAAAGAGTAGGACCTCCAGGGTGGCACTCTCTGGGTTGCTGCCCGGTACCAGCAAGGCAAAGAATGACGAGATCACGAAGCTGAATGCATGGTTGAGGGATTGGTGTAGGGTGGAGGGCTTTACTTTTGTGGATCACTGGGAGGTGTTTAGGAGAGAAGGGCAATTGTACAGGAGGGGTGGGGAGAATTTGAACGGGAGGGGAACTAATGTCTTAGCGGGGAGGTTAGCTGGTGTGTTTATGAAGGGTTTAAACTAATATGGAGGGGGGTGGGGAGGTGGCTGGGAGAGAGTCGGGTGAAAGGAAAAGTATCAGGGAGAAGGTGGTTCTGAGGGACACTTGTGGGTTGAACTGTTTCTGTGTCTAGGAGTGTGGCAGGGAAAACAGATGAGCTTAGGGCCTTGATGTTTGTGAGGCAGTTAGATGTGGTGGCTGTAACAGAGATTTGGTTAAGGGAAGGGCAGGACTGGCAGCTGAATGTTCCTGGGTACAAGTGTTTTAGGTGTGACAGAGAAGGGTTGAAGAGAGGTGGAGGGGTGGCACTGTTGGTCAAGGAAAGCATCACAGTAGTGCAGAGGGAGGACAATATAGAGGAGATAGGGATTGAGTCACTGTGGGTGGAGTTGAGGAATAAAAAGGGAGAGATTACGTTGCTAGGGGTGTATTATAGGCCACCCAATAGCCCGAGGTCAGTGGAGGAAGGTATTTGCAGGGGCATTTTGGATAGGTGCAGGAAGAATAGGGTGGTTGTAGTGGGTGACTTTAATCTTCCTGGAGTGAATTGGAGGGGGCCTAGAGCTGGGGGTACGGAGGGAGAGGAGTTTGTGAAATGTGTTTTGGAAGGGTCTCTAGTGCAGTATGTAACTAGTCCGACTAGGGGAGAGGCTATACTGGATTTAGTGTTGGGTAATGAGCCGGGGCAGGTGGTTGAGGGAGAGGTAGGCGAACATGTGGCTAATGTGACCACAAATCCGTCTACTTTAGGATAAAAATGGAAAGGGACGAGTGCCGGCCGAACGGGAGTGTGCTGAACTGGGGGAAAGGCGAACTATGGCAGGATTAGGAGGGAGCTGCAGGACACTGATTGGGAGGGACTGTTAGCTGGCAAGCCCACGGTTGGCAAGTGGGAGGCTTTTAAGGGCAAAATGAAATGGTTGCAGGGGAGGTATGTTCCGGTTAAGCGGAAGGATGGGAAAGGTAGGATTAGAGAGCCGTGGATTACAGGGGGTATTGAAGACTTGGTCAGGAAGAAGAGGGAGGAGTATGTTAGGTCGAAACGACTGGGTACGGAGAGTGCGCTGGAGGAATATAGAGAGAGTAGGAGGGAGCTAAAAAGGGGAATTAGAAGGGTGAAGAGAGGGCATGAAATGGCTTTGGCTGGTAGGATTAAGGAAAATCCAAAGGCATTTTATTCCTATATTAGGAGCAAGAGAGTAGTTAGAGAGAAAATTGGGCAGCAGGCGACGGTGCAGAGGGACCTCGGGGTCCTTGTGCATGAGTCGCAAAAACCCAGCTTGCAGGTGCAGCAGGTGGTCAGGAAGGCGAATGGGATGCTGGCCTTCATAGCGAAGGGGATTGAATATAAAAGTAGGGAGGTCTTGCTGCAGCTGTATAGGGCATTGGTGAGGCCGCAGCTGGAGTACTGTGTGCAGTTTTGGGCGCCGCACCTGCGCAAGGATGTTTTGGCCCTGGAGGGAGTGCAGAGGAGGTTTACTCGGCTGATACCGGAGTTGAGGGGATTGAGCTATGAGGAGAGGCTGAATAAACTAGGCTTGTACTCGTTAGAGTTTAGAAGAATGAGGGGAGATCTCATTGAGACGTATAAGATGATGAATGGGATGGATAGGATAGAGGTGGAGAGACTGTTCCCGCTCAAAAAAGACAGTAGGACTAGGGGGCACAGCCTCAAGATAAAGGGGGGGCGGTTTAGAACAGAGTTGAGGAGGAACTTCTTCACTCAAAGGGTGGTGAATCTCTGGAATTCTCTGCCCGTTGAAGTGGTGGAGGCTGCCTCGCTAAATATTTTTAAGAAACGGGTTGATGGGTTTTTGATAAGAGAAGGGATTAAGGGTTATGGGGAGAGGGCGGGAAGGTGGAGCTGAGTCACGACAGATCAGCCATGATCTTATTGAATGGCGGGGCAGGCTCGAAGGGCCAGATGGCCTACTCCTGCTCCTATTTCTTATGTTCTTATGTTCTTAAAAGTGGGGAGATATGTATTGAGTCGGAGGGAATGGGGGAGCTCCTGAATGAATACTTTGCATCGGTATTCACGAAGGAGAGGGGTTCGGAATCATGCGGTCTGTTAGAGGGAGCTGAGGATCAGCTGCAGGAAATATCTATTACGAGGAAGGAAAGGCTAGGGCTTTTAGGTAGCGTAAGGACGGATAAAGCTCCGGGGCCTGATGGTATTTATCCCAGGCTGCTTAGGGAGGTGAAAGATGAAATTGCTGGGCCTCTGGCACAAATCTTTGTCTCTTCTTTGGACACAGGTGAGGTCCCAGAAGATTGGAGGGTAGCAAACGTGGTACCGCTGTTTAAAAAAGGTAGCAGGGATAACCCTGGAAATTATAGGCCGGTGAGTTTGACATCTGTGGTGGGGAAATTAATGGAAAAAGTACTTAGGGGTAGGATGCATGAGCATTTGGAGCGCTGCGGTCTGATTGGGGATATGCAACATGGCTTTGTTAGAGGGAGGTCTTGCCTTACGAATCTGGTGGAATTCTTTGAGGAGGTGACAAAAACGGTTGACGATGGGAGAGCCGTTGATGTCATCTATATGGATTTCAGTAAGGCGTTTGACAAAGTCCCTCATGGTAGGCTGGTAGAAAAGGTTAAGGCGCATGGGATACGAGGTCAGGTAGCTAGGTGGATTGAGAACTGGCTGGGAAATAGGAGACAGAGGGTAGTTGTGGAGGGGACTTTGTCCGGCTGGAGGCCAGTGACCAGTGGTGTGCCGCAGGGCTCGGTACTGGGACCTCTCCTCTTTGTAGTCTACATAAATGACTTGGAAGAGAGCGTAGGTGGTGAGATCAGCAAGTTTGCTGATGACACCAAGATGGCAGGGTTGGCGAGTACCAAAGTGGATTGTGAGGTGATACAACAGGATATAGATAGGTTGGTGCATTGGGCAGATAGGTGGCAGATGGAATTTAATCCTGACAAATGCGAGGTGATGCATTTTGGAAGGAATAATGTAGAGAGGAGCTATGTGATTAAAGGTAGACAAATTAGGATTATAGAAACACAGAGGGACCTGGGAGTGCAGGTTCACAAATCCATGAAGGTTGCGACACAAGTGGAGAATGTTGTCAGGAAGGCTTATGGAATGCTAGCCTTTATAGGAAGGGGTATAGAATTTAAAAGCTGCCGTCTAATGCTTCAGTTGTATAGAACGTTGGTTAGACCGCATTTGGAGTACTGCGTCCAGTTCTGGTCACCTTACTACCGGAAGGACGTGGAGGCTCTGGAAAGGGTGCAGAGGAGGTTTACCAAGATGTTGCCTGGCATGGGGGGACTGGGTTACGAGGAGAGGTTGGAGAAACTGGGACTGTTCTCCTTGGAAAAGCGGAGATTGAGGGGGGACATGATAGAGGTATACAAGATACTGAAGGGAATAGACAGAGTCAATAGTGAGAGACTGCTCCCTAGATTGGTTACAAATACAAGAGGACATGATTTAAGGGTGAGGGGGGAGAGGTATAATTTGGATATGAGAGGAAGGTTCTTTACGCAGAGAGTTGTGGGGGTATGGAACGCGCTACCGAGTAGGGTGGTGGAGGCGGGAACGTTGGACTCATTTAAGGTTCAGTTAGATAGGCACATGAGTGAAACGAGGATGGAGGGTTGTGGTAGGGGTTATTAAATAAGGGTTAGAACCTCGGGAGACACCGGAAAGGCAGGCTTGTGATTAACGTTTTTGTCTTTTATTCCGCAGGTGGAGGTCCACCTTGTTGTCAAACGAGGGGCATGCACACAGTGGGTCGTGCGTGGGCTGCTCTTGGAGGTTCTGGGAGTGGCCTAGTACTTTGTGTTGGTGTGTGTGCTTGATCCTGGACCGGTAGATGGGCGCCGCAACAGCTCGGTGACTAGCACTGCTAGCTGTACAGATACATGGATTTGGGCCTGTGTCTGTGGGAGTTTGTGCATTCTCCCTGTGGATGCGTGGGTTTCCTCCGGGCGCTCCGGTTTCCTCCCACAGATGTGCTCTTAGGCTGATTGGTTTTACCAAATTGACACTATTCTCCCCTGAATCTGGCTAAGTCAGGGGTTCTATTCGTAGACATGCAGGGTAGAATAGGTGTAGGGTGATGCGGCGGTGCGGGCTTGTTGGGCCGAAGGGCCTGTTTCCCGTGCTGGGTTGTTCTTCGTTCTTTGTTCTAAAAGGTCATGAACAAAGCCCAATCCATCACGCAAACCAGCGTCCCATCCACGGACTCCTTCTACACTTCTCGCTACCTCGGAAAAGCAGCCAGCATAATTGAGGACTCCAGGCATCCTGACACGCTCTCTTCCATCAGGAATAGGATACAAAAGCCTGAGGACACGTACCAACCAACTAAACAACAGCTTCTTCCCTGCTGCCAGATTTTTGAATGGACTTAAGAACATAAGAACATAAGAACATAAGAAATAGGAGCAGGAGTAGGCCATCTGGCCCTTCGAGCCTGCCCCGCCATTCAATAAGATCATGGCTGATCTGTCGTGACTCAGCTCCACCTTCCCGCCCTCTCCCCATAACCCTTAATCCCTTCTCTTATCAAAAACCCATCAACCCGTTTCTTAAAAATATTTAGCGAGGCAGCCTCCACCACTTCAACGGGCAGAGAATTCCAGAGATTCACCACCCTTTGAGTGAAGAAGTTCCTCCTCAACTCTGTTCTAAACCGCCCCCCCCTTTATCTTGAGGCTGTGCCCCCTAGTCCTACTGTCTTTTTTGAGCGGGAACAGTCTCTCCACCTCTATCCTATCCATCCCATTCATCATCTTATACGTCTCAATGAGATCTCCCCTCATTCTTCTAAACTCTAACGAGTACAAGCCTAGTTTATTCAGCCTCTCCTCATAGCTCAATCCCCTCAACTCCGGTATTATGCACCCTTTCCTTTCCTTCTGTATGTATGGTATACTTTGTCTGTATAGCGCACAAGAAACAATACTTCTCAATGTGTACCAATATATGTGGCAATAATAGATCAAATCAAATCCTTCCTTGACTCAACAGATTTGCATAACTTTGTGGATTGCACTCCCGACCCAAACATCCCTCGCTAAAATCAATCATTAGTCTGCATTCTCAGCAAATCGGCACCACATGCTGAATTTTAAACATGCCCATTACAAAAACCTGTTGGACTAAAACCTGGTGTTGTCAGACTTTTTACTGTGATTACAAAAACAACAGGATAAAAATATATATCTTAAAAGGCAGTATCATCACACCCTGGAACGATTCAGTTGTGTCATTTTATTTCTCTTATACCTTCTTTTTCTTTCCCTAGAAACATTACATACTTCTCTACATGATATTTCAGCTGTCACGTATTTGCCCTTTTCAGCAATCTGTCGGTGCCCTCCTGGCGTCTATTACAATCCTCCTCACTGTCTATTACATTTTAGAGTTTTGAACAAGGTGAGGCAGTGTGATATAATTATCAAAACATTAATGACTGGTGCAAATAAGTCACAGTATGCGGCTGAGTACCAAAAATAGTGCAAATAGTGCAATTTATAATATACCCAAATAGACAGGAACCCAGCGCACCAGGACATCACTCAGACCGTCCGCCCCGTGCCAGGGCATCACTCAGAGGCATCATTCAGACTGTACATTTTATATCAGGGTATCATTCAGACTACACCCTATATCAGAGCATCATTTAGAACCTTTTTATCCTATATAATGGTATATTTCAGGGCCTCATGTCAGGGTTTATTTTAGGGGAACCAAGAACTTGACCTGTGTGCATTTAATCATTGCTAATAAATTACCACACTTCCGATTAATAATGCTAATATTCTATTTTTTCCATCTCAATCTCTGCTGTCTTCCCTTTATGAAAGAATCAGATGGGTCCTAAAATACAAGCTGTCTGCTGTAGCTCAAGGAACAATTCTTTACAAATACATCATTCGTTCCACACAGTAGTTGACAAATGCTGTAAATAGCATGTCCAGCACTACTTTCATCTCCCGCAAACATCAACTCCTTGCTGGAGCATGGACTCGCGTGTGCTGGTGCCCTGCAAGTACCCAAGTATTTTCTGCACATTAGCCAGAGTCAGGCTAATGGAATGTGCTTTTGCAGCTTGGAAGTGGGAGGACAGGTCATGAGAGATAAGGCACATCCTGCTTGCAGCTATCATACACCAATGTTCCCATTTTGAGGTGACCCTGGTGGAATTTCCCACCCCTCAGTCACATCCTTAGATCGGGGATACAAAGCAGCTCAATATTTTTGCCCCATTGCTGCCGTGGCTGATTACCCAATACAATTTGGGACAAGGACAAGCTTTTTAGGCTTGATCCCACATAGCAGAATGCATTCCCCCCCCCCCCCCACCCACACCAGTGTGTGTATGAATATCCACACTGACCTTCTTACCTGTACACAGCTCGCCCAGCTTCTACCGCCATCCAGTCTAAGGCAAAGTCAATCTGTCGCACAAATGGAGACATCCTCCTCACCACAGTATGAGCCACAGTCAACACCACGTTGGGTTTTTCCCTCATTATCCTTTAAAAATGAAACAAAATGTAATAAACACATTCTCTCTCCTCTTTCAAATCCAGTTGCAGCCAACAGGTCTCCCGTGAGCCCTAACACTGACAAACAGGAGTGACCATGGAACCATAGAAGCCCTACAGTGCAGAAATTGCCATTCGGTCCATCGAGTCTGCACAGGCTCTCTGAAAGAGCATCACACCCTCACTCTCCCCTCCACCCTACCCTGTACCCTGCATATTTACCATGGCCAAGCCATCTAACCCATATACCTTTGGACATAGAGGGGCAATTTAGCGTGGCCAATCCACCTAACCACATCAGTAACAACATCAATTCAGCTCATTTGATAGCCATTGACTTGAAAGGTCCAGAGTTCCTCAGTCCTGAACTTGACCTAAGCAATCATAACCAAAGCATCCACCACCCTGGTTCACTCTCAGGAACTCCCCAGCTAAAACTTCTATTACTCTCGAGATTCCTTTTTAAAAACCAACTCATTGGCCAAACTTTTTGTCTATTAATCCTACTTTATCTAGTTTAATGAAGCAATTTGAGAGATTATTCAAAGTTATAGGCACCATATATAAGCAATTAGTTGTTGACATTTTAGTGGAGTTGAGAGAATGTGCAGTATTGTTATAGACATGAGCGTGCTTTGGATAATAAATTAAATTAAAATTCTGTCTGCCTACTCATTTAAGCATGAAAGATGGAATCGCATTATATGACAATGTGGCTGAAATTTCTTTATAGTTCTACTTCATTACTTCTACATTGGAGCAGAAGCCTTCTGGCCCCTTTAAACCTGCTCTGCCACTTAATAATATCATGGCTAATCGGACTGTGGCCTCAACACTACATTCCATCTACCCTTAATATCCTTGGACTCTCAAGAGTGCAGAGGAGATTTACCAGGATGCTACCCGGTTTGGAGGGTAGGTCTTGAGGAAAGGTTGAGGGAGCTGGGGCTTTTCTCGTCACAGCGGAGGAGGATGAGAGGCAACTTAAAAGAGGTTTATAAAAATGATGAGGGGAATAGATAGAGTGGACGTACAGAGACTATTTCCTTGGGTGGATGTAGTGTTACTAGGAGGCATAACTATAAGGTTCATGGTGGGGGATATAGGAGGGAAGTCCGAGGTAGATTCTTTACTCAGAGTGGTTGGGGTGTAGAATGCACTGACTGCTGTGATAGTGGAGTCGGACACTTTAGGTTAGGAACTTTCAAGCGGTTATTGGATAGGCACATGGAGCACACCAGAATGACAGGGAGTGGGATAGCTTGATCTTGAGTTCAGACATAGCTCAGCACAACATCTAGGGCCGAAAGGCCTGTACTGATCTATGTTCTATGAATCAAATCAGAATCTTACATGTTAATATAACATTTACATATGGCTTTCGACTCCTATCTCTCGCTCTCTAGTTGAGAAGTTAGCTAAGCAGAGACTGCTAAAAGACAGCAAGATATTCCAGCAGCTCAGATCACAGAACATCTCTGATGAAAGTGAACAGTGCATATATTCAGATTACACAATTTGTATGCAACTGAAAACACCCAACATTATGGTCAGAGTCTGAGACCTCCAAATAAAAACTTGCAGAGAAATGTAATTTATGATTTAAAAAAAGAATTGAACTTTATTTTGTTATTAGAAATCTGTGTCACAGACAACAAATGGCATCCTGTGGGGACAGGATAAAATCAGTGTTGAGTCACAATGTGACAGGCAAGTGACCAATAAATCTGGGAAAGTCACAAGGAAGTGTCATTTATTGGTATCCCAGGGAAACAACATGTGAATGAGGGGAACGTAACATGGGCATCATACAAAAAAATATGTTTCACAGCTGTCAATATATCCCACACAAATGTTAATATTTTGAATTGGGCTCTCATGATGCCACACACAGGAATGCAGTTAGGAGGGAATAATTGAAGTAGAATACTCAAATGATTTCAGCCTTCCTTCTATTCATTCATGGGATATGGGCGTCACTGGCCAGCCAGCATTTATTACCCATCCCTAGTTTCCCAAGGGCAGTTGAGAGTCAACCACATTGCTGCACCTCTGGAGTCACATGTAGGCCAGACCAGGTAAGGACAGCAGATTTCCTTCTCTAAAGGACATTAGTGAACCAGATGGGTTTTTCTGACAATCAACAATGGTTTCATGGTCATTAGTAGATCCTGAATTCTAGATTTTTTTTTATTGAATTCAAATTCCACCATCTGCCATGGTGGGATTTGAACCCGGGTCCCCAGAACATTAGCTGAGTTTCTGTATTAATAGCCTAGCGATAATACCACTAGGCCATCGCCTCCCCCAGAGTCATATATTGTGTTTTTACTGATATATTCTATAACTAATACCAATGCTTTTTACATTTATCAGGGCAAATAACCTTTTTAAACTTGTCACATAGTAATGACACCTTTCTGCCAACTCTCTCATATTCTTTTCAATCCCCACACCACTTTCATTGGGATCTTGAGCCTCTGGAACCCTGATTTGTAAATTCCTTGTAGGTGCAGGTTCCATTAGCAACACTCCCTCTGTAAAGGTGGAAACTGAACTCAAACTCTGGAATTGGTCAGTACCCTCCAGACTCAAAAGCTATCCCTCAAGACACTAAGTTTTATAAAAGCAGAAAGGGTTCAATCCTTTCCTAATTGAAGACAGCAGCATGAGTACAAGGTTGAGAAGCCTGTGGAACTCACTCATAGAAGTTGTATTTGGAGATACACAGGAAGGTGCAGTCCCTCTGGGCCTTCATGCTGAAAATGAGTGGCTCGCCTGTCAGCACAGCCAGCTGCCCCACTATCTCCCCCGGATGAGCGACAAACAGACAGTTCTCCTCTTCCCTATCGATCATCCGCTGGTAAACATGCAGCAGCCCCGAGAGCACAAAGCGAATACTCACATCCTGAGAATGAAGAAAAGTGCCGTCAATAAACCCTTTCTCCAGGCAGAGCATCACTCCATTTTCACTAAAAACAAAATCAGACTCCCTCACGGTTCCTCTCTGCACCAAACACCACTCTTCAGGATAGAAGGAAGACGGGCAACTTGTTAGCTTTCCAGACAATTGAGTGGTGCAAGAGTAGAGCACTGGCACTCAATGATGGACAACCCTCTTGTGCCAGCAAGAAGATAAGAGTACATTCAGATGATCACTGCTAATCATTAATCTGCAAAATACCAACACAAATTAGCAATGGGTGATACAATATGAAAGAGCTAGCTGCCAATAATTGTAAAAGGATATTGCCAATCAGAAGATTGAAACTCAAAGCTAAAGACAATGGCACCTGCTTACCAAGACATGTTGTATAAGATAGAATCCCTACAGTGCAGAAGGAGGCCATTCAGCCCATCAACTCTGCACCAACCACAATCCCACCCAACCCCTATCTCCTGAACCCTATCTATTTACCCTGCTAGACCCCCTGACGTTAAGGGGCAATTTATCACAGCCAATCCACCTAACCTGCACATCTTTAGAGTGTGGAAGGAAACTGGAGCACTCAGGAAACCCACACAGACACAGGGAGAATGTGCAAACTCCACACAGACAGTAACCCAAGGCCGGTATTGAACCCAGATCCCTGGCACGGTGAGGCGTCAGTGCCAACCATTGTGCCACAATGCTGCCCTTTTGGATTTGAGAGTTACTGTGGCAGTCTGCAGAGTATCACTGGGTCTTACGAAAGGTGCAACTTTACCAACTTGGCTAGCTAGCCGTATTTTGGCTGTTTAGTTTAGATGATGATGGTCGCTGCTTGCTCAGATGTCATAAATCAACGTGCTCCGAATGCTTCTAATGGTTCCACACTTCATTACAGTGATTAGAGGGCAGACAGACCCATCAAGATTTCCAATGAGGTGTAAATCGCCTAATAACCTATGTGCAATCACATGATGGTTTCAAGGACCTCATCTGCCACATCAGTCAAGGGTAAACTATACACAGAATAGATCAGAAGATACCGACTTCCCTCTTAAGCACTGGGTTTTCAGACAAGACCATGCTGCAGAGCTGGAAGCTCACTCAATAGCTTAATGGGGGGTGATCCTTTACTTTAGATTAGGGATTCATAGACTCTAGGACATTTTTGTGGTCACTTACCCCCTCAAGAATACTCAATTTGTGCCTATCCATGATCTAATATGACACCACAAGTACTTTGACAGGCAGAATGAGAACATAAGAACATAAGAAATAGGAGCAGGAGTAGGCCATCTAGCCCTTCGAGCCTGCCCCGCCATTCAATAAGATCATGGCTGATCTGTCGCTGCTCAGTTCCACTTTCCCGCCCTCTCCCCATAACCCTTAATCCCCTCTCTTATCAAAAACCCATCAACCCGCGTCTTAAAAATATTTAGCAAGGCAGCCTCCACCACTTCAACAGGTAGAGAATTCCAGAGATTCACCACCCTTTGAATGAAGAAGTTCCTCCTCAACTCCGTTCCAAACCGCCCCCCTTTTATCTTGAGTCTGTGCCCCCTAGTCCTACTGTCTTTTTTGAGCGGGAAGAGTCTTTCCACCTCTATCCTATCCATCCCATTCATCACTAAATTATTAATTTAAATAATTAAATCATTAAACAAGGATCTAGATAGGCTGGGCGAATGGGCCAGGAAATGGCAAATGGAATTTAATGTTGGCAAGTGTGAGGTGGTCCACTTTGGTAGTTAAAATAATTAAATCATTAAATTAATCATTAAATGCTTGTTTAATGTTGAGTTTACCTAAGGATTAACTGGGCAGGTTAACATCAAACTTATCTGTCTTAAATATGCAGAAATTAAGAGCAGATCCAACCAAAATTCTACAAACACACAGTGTACAAAGAATTAAAACAAGTTAAATTTATATAGCACACAATTAACAGAACAAAGGCAGGACAGATTAAGAGATCAAATACTGGGTCAAAGAGATAGGATTTAAGAAATGCTTTTAAGAGAGAAAACAAATTGAGAGGCAAAGAGATCTTGAGGGGTAATTCCAGACTTTAGGGACTAAAGAGTGTAAACCACAGACATCAATGATTTGGCCGAAGAAATTATCTTCCCATATAAAATTAAACTCTTCCCTAATATGATACTCGAAGAGAGCGGAGGGAGGACCAGAGGGTGTAGGGGGGGCCAGAGGGAGTAGAGCGGAGGGTTGGGGGGGGGGTCCAGAGGGAGGAGGCAGAGGGGGGGACCAGAGGGAGGAGGGCGGAGGGTGGAGGGGGCAGAAGGAGAGCTGAGGGTTTTGCGGGGGGGGCGTGGGTAGAGAGAGCAAGGGTGATCGAGGCAACAACTCTCCGAATTGCTGAGAAAAAAAATCCATTTATAAACTGTCCCTCAGCTTTCATTTCTGGGTGAGCTTTAATTCCAGTTTACAACCTCTTCTATCTGATAGTGCCAAAAAATTCTTGTGGTGAGTTTAACAGCATTGTATAATACTCGGTCACAATGGACATAAATTCCCTATCGACTACCCTTCATCTACCAGAAGATTGGTCGATCTCATTCGGAGGGACTATCGACTGTCTGGTGTGGGAAATAAAACAATCGCCTGCGTTATCAATCTCCCAAGCTGTAGCCAGTGCGGCAGAATCGGTACCGGAGAGCGGAATTCCACCGTACGCCAGTGAAGGAACAACATTCCTCAACTTGAGGGTGACAAAATTACAAATAAACACACTTTCAACAATTTTAATACAGGCACAAGGCCCCAGCACGCACATTTCTGTTAAATAATCAACACTGTCATTCCAGCTAGAATTACAGGCCAGCCTGAACAGATTTGCCCCGCACTTTACGGGTCATGTGCATTGCTGCAACACACAGATTTTCAACTGACCCGTAATTCCATTACTGTCAATGGCCTCTGAAATTTATGAAACCGGGAAATCTGTATTCAGCGCATTTCGAAGTCAGCATGAAATTCAAACAAGCAAAACACAGGAAAACTGTATCCCAGGTTATATAATCGGCCTCTGAGCGCGAAAGGCATTTTAAACAATGTTCAATTGCGGTACTCCTGTCCCATGCACACTTTTCTGTAATTCACATGCTAGCTGCCCTTTATATGCGCCAGCAAGGGTCTGGCCTGTCCACTCCGCTCATCAGCTTTTTCTTTAAAAAAAAGTGTTGTCCAGAAATTCACTTGGGTAGTTAAAAAAGTAGCGAGGCAGGATTTTGTTTTGGGAGGTAAGAAAATTGTAAATATTGTTGTTCAGAGGGATTTGGATGTACTCAAAAAAAGGAACCGAAAAGTTAACATGGAGGTACAGCAACTGAGAGGGCGAATGGCATGTTGAACTTTATTACAAGGACAGAAATAAGGAGGTCTTCCTTCAATTGTACAGGATTTTGATGAGACTCTCACCTGGAGAACAATTTTGGTTTCCATATTTAAGGAAGGATGTACTTGTGTTAATAATGGTATAGCAAAATTTGGCCAGTTTCCTGGGGAGAGCACACTGTCCTAAGATGAGGGGAGTTTAGAAGAATAAGAGGTGATCCCATTGAAACAGACAAGATTCTTAAGGGGCTTGACAGTGGACACCGAGGGGTTGTTTCTTCTGGCTGTGGAATCTAGTAAAAAGTCTCACAACACCAGGTTAAAGTCCAACAAGTTTATTTGATAGTAAACCCACAAGTTTTCGGAACGCTGTTCCTTCTTCAGGTGAGTGGAAAGTTCCGATCGGAAAAGGACATATAAAGGCACACACAGTTTACAGAATACTGATTAGAATGTGAGTCTTTACAGCTAATCTGCTATTCAAGTCTTAAAGGTGCAGACAATGTGAGTGGAGATAGCGTTAAGCATAGGTTAAAGAGATGTGTATTGTCTCCAGACAGGACAGGAAGTGAGATGTTGCAAGTTCAGGCAAGTCATGGGGGTTACAAATAGTGTGACATTGACTCAAGATCCCGGTTGGGGTCATTCTCAGAAGAACGTAAGAAATAGGAGCAGGAGTAGGCCATCTAGCCCTTCGAGCCTGCTCCGCCATTCAATAAGATCATGGCTGATCTGAAGTGGATCAGTTCCACTTTCCCACTTTCTCCCCACAAGCCTTAATTCCCTTGACTACCAAAAACCTATCTACCCGTGTCTTAAATATATTTAGCGAGGCAGCCTCCACCACTTCAATGGGCAGAGAATTCCAGAGATTCAGCACCCTTTGAGTGAAGAAGTTCCTCCTCAACTCCGTTCTAAACTGCCCCCCCTTCTCATGTGTGCAGAACTTGGCTATCAGTCTCTTCAACCTATGCTGACCTGACGAAGGAACAGCGTTCCAAAAGCTTGTGGGTTTACTATCAAATCAGCTTGTTGGACTTTAACTTGGTGTTGAGAGACTTCTTACTTTGTTTACCCCAGTCCAACACCAGCATCTCCACATCATGTGGAATCTAGGACATAGGGACACGATCTCAGGAATGGGATTGATTATTTATGACTAAGATGAGAAACTCTGCAGTAAGATGGTTGTGAGTCCTTGCAATTCTCTACCCTTAGGGGGGTTGTGGACACTCCGATGTTGACCACTGGAGATGAACAGGCTTTTGGTCTGAGAATCAGGGAAAATGGGGAGAGGGTGAGAAAGTGGATTGACACCACAGATCAGCGCTATGCGTGGCAAGTGACAGAGCAGGTTTAACAGGTGGGACAGTCTGCTCCTATCTTTATGTTAAATTTCAAGAATAAATAAATTCTGATCAATTTTTCCACTTACTGTTGTGCCTTATCCGGAAGTGTTTGATAAAATTCTCAACTCTTTTCAACAGTAAGGAGACAAACAACAACAACTTGCATTCGTATAGCACCTTTAATTTAGCTAAATATACAGGGGCAAAAACAAAACGAAGCACAACAAACCACACAAATGGGTTGAGTTTTAAAGAGTGTCTGGATGGGGAAAATAAGGTTAGAAGGATGGAAGGATTTAGGGTGGGAATTTGAGAGCTTGGGGCCCGAGCAGCTGACAGCAAAATAGAATAGAATAGAACCCTACAGTGCAGAAACAGGCCCTTCAGCCCATCGAGTCTGCACCGAACACAATCCCACCCAGACCCTATCCCCATATCCCTACACATTTACCTGCTAATCCCTCTAACCTACACATCCCAGGACACTAAGGGGCAATTTTAGCATAGCCAATGAACCTAACCCGCACATCTTTGGACTGTGGGAGGAAACCGGAGCACCCGGAGAAAACCCACGCAGACACGAGGAGAATGTGCAAACTCCACACAGTCAGTGACCCGAGCTGGGAATCGAACCCAGGACCCTGGAGCTGTGAAGCAGCAGTGCTAACCACTGTGCTACCGTGCCAATTAAAATTGGGGTTCCCAAGAAGCCAGAATGAGACGAGTGTAGTTGCAACAGTTGCTTAACTGGAGATTAGAGACAAGGAGGGAGAGGCAATGGAAGAGTGAAAGACTAAGATGAGAATTTTTTTTTTAAAAATCGAGGAGTTGCTTAACTAACTAATGACCAATGTGGATCAGCAAGTACAGGAGGTATGGATAGATGAGATTTGGAGAGAGTCTGGGCACATGAAGCAAAGTTTTGGACTCAACATTACCCACTTCACCAGTGGGGTGCTGTGGCCACACAGGTTGGATGATCTACAGGTTGCCCTCCTGTAATTCACCAAACCCAGCTTCAACGCAAACAGCAAAAACAGAAAGTGCTGAGAAATCTCAGCATGTGGGAAGAGAGAAGGAAACCAACGTTTCGAGTCTGGATAACCCTTCCTCAGAGCTACCTTCAACACCACTCCCGAGACCTCTGCCACCTGAGAGGAAGGGCAACAAGATCCACCTTGTGCCACACAGATTATATTGCGAGTCAGCAGCCTGCTCTTACTGATAGGCAGCTGCACAGCAATCTGCTATCCAATGTGTTGAAACAGACTGTTCACAACTCCAACAGTGCATTAGGAATGATTTTCATAATGTGAGCATAACTAAGCCAGGAATTTTCAAAATATGAACTGCCCATGGAGAAAAACGTAGCACTGAGGAGTTCCTAACACACCCAATACGGAGAAAGTTAAGAGCAAACATTGGTCAGTATCCTGGGATTCCCTAACTCTCACTCTGTGGGAATACCATCATTTCAGGCAATGCAGCAGGTCTCCCATTACCAGCAATGGGCAATGATTATGGTCCTGACAACACCTTGTGACTTGCGCCAAATGAGGGATGTCTGCATTTGCCTATCCTGCAATCAAATCAAACCTCTTTGCATGTCGAACCGGAGGGTGCGTGCGTACAAGAGCTCAGCCAAATGCAATGTCCTTACCTGGTCACCTTGCTTTGCCACAACTGTTCCAGCTTTAACCTGTTCAAGAGTCACTCTGCCATCCAGCAATAAGGGATCCTAGGAAACAGAAGAAAGCGGAGATAAGGATAATCCATTTCTGCTTTGACAATTTGCTTAACCTTATCTTGCTGTCACAGTATTTGCAAATCTCCTCTGTCACTCCGCTGAAAGAACATCTGATGACTCCTCAGACTAACTTACTGGCTGTACTTGTGATTTCTAAAAATAAAACCTTAAGTGCCGCATTTGTCAATTTTATTTTCATTAATTTTACATCAAGGGCAGGTAAGGAGTTCTGATATCTCAGCTTTGGAGAAAATATATATTTCTGAAGACAAATCATTGCTAAATGGTTGGCGTAGGTTCAGCCTCAATTGAAGACAGTCAGCCTTGATTGAGGAGTAACCCCAATGCAAGTGTGTAATGGGGATAACTCGCACATTGCTAACCTGACTCAGAATCGGAGACATCCACACTATTGCTGAACTTGGATGCTGAAGAAAAGTGAGCAAGGATTGTAATTAACTTGAGAAGTCCAAAGGTGTGCAGGTTAGGTGGACTGGCCATGCTAAAGTTGTGCCTTAGTATCAGGGGGACTAGCTAGGGTAAATGCATGGCATAATGGGGATAGGATTGTGGTCAGTGCAGACTCAATGGGCTGAATGGCCTCCTTCTGCACTGTAGGGATTCTATGAACATGTACAGGTTAGCAAAACAGGCATATGAAATTGAATGCAGAGAAATGCAAAACCATTTTGCTTGGTTTAAAGTTTTTAAGTTTAAAGTTTATTTGTGTCACAGGGAGGCTTACATTAACACCACATTGAAGTTACTGTGAAAATCCCCTAGTCGCCACACTCTGGCATCTGTTGGGATGCACTAAGAATTTAGCATGGTCAATGCACCTAACCAGCATGTCTTTCAGACTATAGAGGAAACTGGAGCACCCAGAGGAAACCCCTGCAGACATGGGGAGAATGTGCAAAATCCACACAGACAGTGACTGAGCTGGGAATCGAACCCGGGTCCCTGGCGCTGTAAGGCAGTAATGCTAAGCATTGTGTCACCGTGCTTAGAAGAATGAGGTGATATAAACTACTTAACACCATTATAAGGGGGTACAGGAACTGAGAGATCTGGAAATATATGTACAGATGTCTCGAAGGCAGCTGGACAGTTAAAAGGTCTGCTATAAAAACGCACACTGGATCCTTTGTTTCATGGAGTAATAGGATACAAATATAACTACGCTAATAGCTCTGAAGAAGTCATATTGGACTCAAAACATTAACACTGCTTCTCTCTCCACTGATACTGCCTGACCTGTTGAAGCTTTCCAGCACACTGTTTGCATTTCTCATATCCAGCTTTTACAAAACACAGGTAAGGTCCAACTGGAGTATTACGGACAATTCTTGACACCACACTTAAAGTCTTAGTGAGTGCACAAAGGAGATTTAATGAGAATAAAAGGATTGAAAGGATTTAGCTACATAGAAGGACAAGAGTTGCCTTCAAACAGAGATTAGGGGAGATGTAATCGAGGTATTCAAAATTATGAAGGATTTCAATGGAGTGAACGAGGAGAAATCTTCTACTGGGCAAAAGGTTGGTAACTAGAAGACAGACTTAAGAAAATTGGCAAAAGAACCAGAGGAACACGAGGGAAAAAATATTACACAGCTCATTACAATCTGTAATATACTGGCTCAAAGCAGATTCAATAGCAATTTCTAAAAGGGAACTGGACAAATATCCAAAAGGGTGAAGTTTACAAATCTATGGGAGAATGGTAGGAGAAAGAAAGTGGATAGCCCTTTCAAAGAGCTAACATGGGCACCATGAGTAGAATGGTCTCATTCCGTGCTGTATCACTCCATGATTCAAAATCAGCAGCCAAGTTAGGTAGGACCATAGAAACTCTACAAGTGCAGAAGGAGGCCATTCAGCCCATCAAGCCTACACCGACAATCATAACCCCACACATTTACCCTACTAAACCTCTCTAACCTACACATCCTGGGACACTAAGGGGCAATTTAGCATGGCCAATGCATCAGACCCACACATCTTTGGACGGTGGGAGGAAACTGGAACACCCAGAGGAAACCCACGCAGGAACAGGGAGAATGTGCTTATAAGATACCCGAGGTAGAACATAACTATTCACAAAATATGAAGACTACACTAGGCAGCAGACTCACTAAAGATTCCAAAACATGTTCTTTAGATTATCAACTTTCAGATAGTCAGCATTATTATTCATTCACATAACTACCTGATCCATTTAATATAGAATTTGGTAGTAATTTTTCAAATAAGCATTAACCAGAGGATTAATATCAGCCAACATTGAGTTTCTTCAACATAAATAATTTTGTTTTGAATTTTTCACTCATGCTCCCAAGGATTAAATTCAGCTTTACGAAAGCTAAATTTCAGATGAGAATCTTTGAGGGTGAATGCAACATTCTCCAAGTGATTATTCAGCACTAAAATTAAAAAGAATCGGCTCATGAAATGTCAAAATATTTCGCTCAAAGATAGAATTTCAAAGAGAAAATAAAGTGTAAACACAAAACATGATGCTTGTTTTAAAGAACTTGTTGCAAATTGAAAATTTCCATATTAATGCATCAAACTGCCTTGGTGCTGAGTCTGCAGTTTGTACTGTAGGGGGATTCAACCATTAGAAGCTTCTGTGAATGGATATTTTATGTTAAAGTCTCTACACAAAATGTAAATAAATAGCTAAAATATCTGTCTGGTGAATTGGCTGCAGGGTCATGACATGGATTTACCTTCACGACGAGTTTAGTTTATTCATTATTAGTTCCAAGTAGGCTTACGTTAACACTGCAATGAAGTTATTGTGAAAACCCCCTTGTCACCACAGTCTGGTGCTTGTTTGGGTCAATGCATCTAACCTGCACGTCTTTCAGACTGTGGAGGAGACCGAAGCACGGGGAGGAAACCCACGCAGGCATGGGGAGAATGTGCAAACTCTGAACAGACAATGACCCAAGCCAGGAATTGAACCCGGGTCCCTAGCGCTGATGCAGCAGCACTAACCACTGTGCCTGGGCACCAACAAGCAACGTACAAGATGGCAGACACTGATACTGACAACTGGGAGAGAGTTGATGATGCTATGACCTCTGGAAGCTGACAGTTTGAACCGACATTGGAAGAAGTGAGCAGAGAAAAAGAGCTATGGTGGCCGGGATGAGGGTTCAGAGAAAACGCAGGCAGCAAATCATGCAGCCCACCGCTTTCCTCTGCAGCAATGTGGCACAGACTGCCATGCCACAGTGCAGCTCCTGAACCACTCTAGGCCATGCTTAACACAGAGCTGACCACCACAAAGCATTGTCTCACAAAACAAAGGGCTGCCAGTTCTGTCTACATGCAAATAGATGTTGTCATCGTTGTAGGAGTGCAGAAAATGCAGAGTGATGAGCAGTTGGAGTGAACACATCTGTAAAGGTATCAAGACATTCTGTACAGACCAGTGCTGGATGTTATTGGCTTTTGTAGACCTGGAATCAAACCCAAAAAACAGTTTGCTATGATGCATGTATTACATTTGGACAAAAGATGGACAGCACCAATTTAGGCAACTGGAAACATACAGCAAACACTGCATTCATTTTCAAACATTTCCATGACACTGAATTGCTACTGGTCATTTCATAGGTCGTCAAATTTGGGACCCAGATGGGAAACAGCAAGTTATAGTGTCCTTCCTCATCAATAAGCACTGATGGTCAGGGTGAACTGACTAAGGCAGGGCTAGATCAACCTCTCTGGAAATTGGTCAGGAAATGGCAAACAGGACTTTAACAGGACTTCAGAAACCAAGTGCTCATCAGCATGCCATAAAATAGTTCATACAGTGTGTCTATAATTTTTGATTCTCTGACTGAACTCAAAGTGTTGGAGAAATAGACTCCAAAGAAAAGCATCCAAACTGCAAGGATAGACTAGAAATGTCCACCATCATCCAGCATTATGTTGGAAAGATCTACAAAAGATGGCTTCACTTAAATTTTGATACTTATTGTAATGTAAATACACACAACCATGATTAGAATTATTAACTTATAAGAACATAAGAAATAGGAGCAGGAGTAGGCCATCTAGCCCTTCGAGCCTGCCCCGCCATTCAATAAGATCATGGCTGATCTGTCGTGGCTCAGTTCCACTTTCCCGCCCTCTCCCCATAACCCTTAATCCCTTCTCTTATCAAGAACCCATCAACCCGCTTCTTAAAAATATTTAGCGAGGCAGCCTCCACCACTTCAACGGGCAGAGAATTCCAGAGATTCACCATCCTTTGAGTGAAGAAGTTCCTCCTCAACTCTGTTTTAAACCGCCCCCCTTTATCTTGAGGCTGTGCCCCCTAGTCCTACTGTCTTTTTTCAGCGGGAAGAGTCTCTTCACCTCTATCCTATCCATCCCATTCATCATCTTATATGTCTCAATGAGATCTCCCCTCATTCTTCTAAACTCTAACGAGTACAAGCCTAGTTTATTCAGCCTCTCCGCATAGCTCAACCCCCTCAACTCCGGTATCAGCCTAGTAAACCTCCTCTGCACTCCCTCCAAGGCCAAAATATCCTTGCGCAGGTGCGGCGCCCAAAACTGCACACAGTACTCCAGCTGCGGCCTCACCAATGCCCTATACAGCTGCAGCAAGACCTCCCTACTTTTATATTCAATCCCCCTCGCTATGAAGGCCAGCATCCCATTCGCCTTCCTGACCACCTGCTGCACCTGCAAGCTGGGTTTTTGCAACTCATGCACAAGGACCCCGAGGTCCCTCTGCACCGTCGCCTGCTGCAGTTTTTCGCCCCGTAAGTAATAGTCCTTCCTACCATTCTTCCTACCAAAGTGGACCACCTCACACTTGCCAACATTAAATTCCATTTGCCATATCCTGGCCCATTCGCCCAGCCTATCTAGATCCTTTTGCAGACTCTCCACACCCTCCGCACAATTTGCCTTTCCCCCAATCTTGGTGTCATCAGCAAATTTTGACACCCTACACTCGGTTCCCTCCTCCAGATCATCTATATAAATGGTAAATAGCTGAGGCCCCAGCACCGACCCTTGGGGCACCCTACTAGTCACCAACAGCCAATCCGAATAGCACCCATTGACCCCCACTCTCTGCCTCCTATTTGACAACCAATCCTCTGTCCACACTAACACCCTACCCCCAACTCCATGTCCCCTGACCTTCTGCAATAACCTCTTGAGGTACCTTGTCAAACGCCTTCTGAAAATCCAGAAAGACCACATCCACCGGCTCTCCTCTATCCACCGCCCTAGACACATCCTCATAGAACTCCAGTAAATTTGTCAGACACGACTTCCCTTTAATGAAACCATGTTGCGTCTGCCCTATCAAGCAATTCCCTTCAAAATGCCTCGCAATTTCCTCCTTAATGACGGATTCTAACATTTTACCTACCACAGACGTTAAACTAACCGGCCTATAATTCCCCGCCTTTTGCCTGGCACCCTTCTTAAACAACGGCGTAACATTAGCCATTTTCCAATCTTCCGGCACTTCCCCGGAATCCAGCGACGTCTGGAAAATAACCACCAAGGCATCCACTATCACCTCCGCCATTTCTTTCAGAAGGTTATAGGTTCATTGCTTTTTAGATAACTTCACCAGGTTGAGTATCTGTGGCTCCACATATAATTAACTTGTATACAAACTTGGCAAGTAGTTTTAATCCAAAGGCCAATGTCGAACTTTCTACCTTGCGGCAGATACCAATGAGGGAGCAACTTGGAACATGTCATGCACAGGGGCACGGAACAATAGGATGTTGGGAAAAAGCAGAAGCTCTAACACACACCACTGAGATTTAATTCTGCTCCGTGTACTAACTTACTAAGTAACACTTACTGACTCTCCAAAATCACAAGCAGAAAAACAGTTTTTAAAAATGGGAATTTATTTAATTACTCATGATTCTTTGTAATTGTCCTCTCTCAACTGTTAACAGCCTCCATTAGGAAGGTCAGGGTCAGTTATTGCACACAGCATGCCTGCACTTGAAGCAGCCTCCTGGGGAAAGCAAAACAGATGGCTGAGTGGATTAAAAGAGAGAAAATGACTATTAATCGGAAACCTGACACCACACAGTTGTGTTCACGAAGCAAGCATTGGAAAATGATCAATGCAGTCCTTTTCACACACTTTGTGCATACACAAAAAAAATCCAAATCTTGCTACCCAATCAGGTACTGCACTATAACACAAATCACATACGAAAAATTAGCAATGGAAGTTTCCTTCAAAATGAATAAATAGGTAAGCTAATGGCTAAGAAACTAGAAGGACAATGAATTTTAATCTGGCCAGCAAGTTCATTTTATCACGGTGGCACACTGCTTAGCACTGCTGCTTCACATCACCAGGAACCCAGCTTCAATTCTGGCCTTGGATGACTGTGTGGAGTTTGCACATTCTTCCCATGTCCGTTTGGGTTTCCGCCGGGTGCTCCGGTTTCTTCCCACAGCCCAAAGATGTTCAGGTCAGGTGGATTAGCCATGCTGAATTGCCCTTGGTGTCCCAAGATGTATAGGTTAGGGGAAATAGTGGGTTACAGAGATGGGGCCTGGATAAGATGCTCCGTCAAAGAGTCGGTGCAGATCTGATGGGCCAAATGGCCTCCTCCTATTTTGGCTGACATTCCTGGCTCAGGCTGTTGGGGACTGAGGACTCCAAAAGTGAGGGGCAAAAGGAGCAGAGGAAAGGAGGACATGCTCTCTTTCTACAGCACTAGCTACTGTAAAGCAGAGACCCTAAAAGGAATGAATGAAGGGGAGAGAGTGAGTTTCAAAGTGAATGGAATATCAGGGTGTGTGTGTGTGGGTTGGGGGATGTCCCTGGGGAGGGGTCAGGGTGAGCCACGCGGGGTCGGTCTGAGTGTTTAAAATAGTTACTCAGAAGTTAGAACTTTTTTTTTCCTTCTAACTCTTCCAGAGTAACTGTGAATGTAAAATTGGCAGACCTACCCAAAGGTGACAACTTAAATCACTTTCTTGGATGGTTTCCAACCCAGCACAATTCATAGAACCCTACAGTGCAGAAGGAAGCCATTCGGCCCATCAAGTCTACACTGACCACAATCCCACCCAGGCCCTATCCCCATAACTCCATGCATTTACATCAGCTAGTACCCCCCCACCCCCGACTTTAAGGGGCAATTTAGCATAGCTAATCCACCTAAACCGCACATCCTTGGACTGTGGGAGGAAACTGGAATACCTGGAGGAAACCCAGGCAGACACGGGGAGAAGGTGTAAATTCCGCACAGTTACCCAAGCCGGGAATTGAACCCGGGTCCCTGGTGCTGAGAGGCAGCAGTGCTAACCACTGTGCCACCGTGCTGCCCCATGGGAGGTTACCTCTTCTGGACAATTGCCAGGTAACGCGAGAACTTCCAAGAGGGATTCCCCATCGCATAATTGGGCTTCCCCCACTAAATCGGCACTGCGGAGCTGGTAAGTTAAGACACAACAATTTTAAATTACGTGTAGACAAGGCTAATTTCCCCAAATCCACAGTTGAAGCACACAGCCAATTTCAGGCAATGTTTTGAGAAGTACAATTCATTAAGCCTGGGTAAACATACTGAGTCATGGTTTATTGTGCTCAATGTATGAGTCTGCCTTGTATAGCCGTAAACAGATAGATCATTGTCACATTCACAGATCTGTGTTCCAAGATACCCGTGGTGTATTTTCCAATTCTCTGAAGTGAAGTGGACAGCTTTATCCAGAGAAGCACATTCATAATGTCAACTTGACAATCAATGTGTAATTACTGGAAACTATTCCACAGTCAGATGAATTATTTATAATATCCAATCCATTTCTTTTCCCAGATGTTTAATGACTCATTCCGTTTTATGAGCTGAAAGGCTGTGATGTTCAGTGTTGATACTACGCCACACTGGCCAAGTGCCCCCACAATCAATATCATCAGTTGCAGGCCTTTCAACAACTTCAAACAAGGTCAAAGCAGATCATAGATTATTACAGCCCTCTCTGCAAGAGGAGCACAGCAAGAACATGGAGGAGTCTAACAACAAAGATATTCAGCATAGCTGTGGACATCTCCCAGACGTGGAGATGCCGGCGTTGGACTGGGGTAAACACAGTAAGAAATCTGACAACACCAAGTTAAGTCCAACCAATTTATTTGATAGTAAACTCACAATCTGTAAACTGTCTGAGGCCAGAACTCCTGACGAAGGGAGAAAACCCGAAAGCTTGTGAGCTTACTACCAAATAAATCGGTTGGACTTAAACCAGATTTATCAGATTTCTTACGACATCTCCCAGAGGCAACACCTACTGCTGTCAAGTCTTTTGGGACATTTGAAACATGGCAAAATTCTATAGAAACATAAGAATATAAGAACTAAGAAATAGGAGCAGGAGTAGGCCATCTAGCCCTTCGAGCCTGCCCCGCCATTCAATGAGATCATGGCTGATCTGAAGTGGCTCAGTTCCACTTTCCCGCTTTCTCCCCATAACCCTTAATCCCCTTGTCTATCAGAAATCTAGAAAGTTTCTAGAAGTCTAGAAAATCTAGAAGCGCAAGTTTCTTTGGCAGTGATTTGAACAAATACTTTTGTTGCCTTCTTTGGCTGTAAAATTGGACAACATTCAGTGACGTTGAAGACCCTTTGTGCGGCTCGTGGCCAGTTTAGCCACTGTGTAAAACCTATTCCTATATAATTAGCAAAACGGCACCTATCACAATAGTAAGTATTTTTATAACTCACATCAAGTTTCATCAAGGTCAGAAGATCCTTCTTGGCGGCCTCTAAAATCATGTGATGCTGCCTGTGATTGCTAATCTCGCTTGGTCGCTCCTCGCCCTCAATGTAACGGTAAACGACAGAAGGCTGTTCCATCATAGTAACACTCTTCTTCAGAGAAGGCTATTAAACAAATTATTGGGGTTAGGTGTCAGAGGCATGTTTTCCCGTTTACTATTTTTGTTTATAAATAAGCATCACCTCCAGCACTATTTTTGTAAAAGCGGATGATCGCATAGAGTGCCAGTAACACTCTCCCCACCATTCCCCAAGTCTCTTGCAATCACACGTTTATTCACTGTTCAGTCAAGCCATTGTGAGATTAATACATTTAGCATCAGCAGAGCTTCCACTCTGGGAGAAGGTACAAGAATAAAAAGTCTGACAACACCAGGTTTTAGTCCAACCGATTTATTTGATATTATGGTGAGAATATTATCAAATACATCGGTTGGACTAAAACCTGGTGTTGTCAGACTTTTTACTGTGTTTACGCCAGTCCAACGCCGGCATACCCACATCAGAAGGTACAAGAACAGGAAGTTAAGCTGCATGTTTCGGTTCAAATGTTCAAGCAAGTACTATATTCCAACTTCTCTTTGTTCAAAGGAACAAAGAGAAAGTCAGGCATTAAGTCTAAGCGAATAACTCTTATGCTTACAGAAATGTTGCCACATAAGCATTAGTCTGATTTCCAAAGTACCCAGAAAACAAGAGTATCACCAAAAGGTTTGGACTCTGAATCACTGAATGGTTTCAAGGAAGAGACAGACATATTTCCATTTAAAAAAGGGGATATGGGGAACAGGTGGGGAGATGGATTTGAGACCAAGGAGCAGTCAGCCACGATCTGACTCAATGGCTCAAAGGGCTGAAATTACCTACTTCTGTTCCTAATTCCTATGTTATGGCCTTATAGGCTTACAAAGGAATCATCATGGTACCCGGGGTGCAGCAGACTCTGCTAAAGTCTGTTTAGTGTTTAGCAGCCTGCCCAAAAGCAAATGAATGCTCATTGACAAGAAATCATGTTAGTGGCACAAAAAGAAATTACTGACAAGCTTAAGGAATGTTAGTTGATTTGCCTGCTACAGACTGCATCGCCCCCTCCCCGTAGGGAAATGGCCAACACTCCAAATGCAAGGAGTTCAGGTCCACTTGGTCAAGGTTTCATTAATGATGCAGGTTGGCTGGTCCAACAGTCCCCTTGAAGAGTGGCTCTCTGTCTAGCCCAAGCATTATATTGACCCCATGTTTTTCATTATTTTGTTATGATGCACCATTTATATACACAATAAAAAACATATTAAAACATCCACTTTGCGCTTTATTTATATATGTATAGGTGCTTTATTAATACATGTATATGCACATATACATTTAGGTACAAGAAACTGGGGAATCAGTATGAGGAATCATACAAATTCAATAGGACATCACACACACACACACACACACACAATATAGATGTAAATAGCCTGGATTTGAATTTATGATTCTTTATCCTGCTAAAACATTGACAAGCCCCTAGTACATTTACTTTTGAAGTGCAGTAACTGTCACTATGTAAGCAAATACGGGGAGCTACTGGGTTTTTCAGGTTTGAGACCCGGGTATAATCTATTCTTTTGGTCTCAGTGGCTAACCAAGTACATGTTTGTTGCAGGTTTAGCTCAAGTTCCAATTAAGTCCACAGTTTGACGATCTCAAGATCGAGATGCTGTACTAAGATAGATATGTACCTTGGTAGACATGACAGGACTGGAACAACGCTCCTCTGCTGAAAAGCTGATCCTTGCCCTTTCGTACGCCATATCCATATCAGACTTACTAATGGACACACTGCCTGCAACAAGAACCAGCAATTATTTCAAAGCAACAGAGAAGATGGTCAATTCAGTTTTACATAGATACAGATTGCCAATCCGGAACAGACATCCCCAGCATCACAATACTGCCTCACACATTGCTTTTGAAGACAAATCCAGCCAGGCTGTCAGTTTGGGGGTTCAGTTCAGCGAGGTGGTCCACTTTGGTAGGAAGAATGGTAGGAAGGACTATTACTTACTGGGCGAAAAACTGCAGCAGGCGACGGTGCAGAGGGACCTCGGGGTCCTTGTGCATGAGTCGCAAAAACCCAGCTTGCAGGTGCAGCAGGTGGTCAGGAAGGCGAATGGGATGCTGGCCTTCATAGCGAGGGGGATTGAATATAAAAGTAGGGAGGTCTTGCTGCAGCTGTATAGGGCATTGGTGAGGCCGCAGCTGGAGTACTGTGTGCAGTTTTGGGCGCCGCACCTGCGCAAGGATGTTTTGGCCCTGGAGGGAGTGCAGAGGAGGTTTACTCGGCTGATACCGGAGTTGAGGGGATTGAGCTATGAGGAGAGGCTGAATAAACTAGGCTTGTACTCGTTAGAGTTTAGAAGAATGAGGGGAGATCTCATTGAGACGTATAAGATGATGAATGGGATGGATAGGATAGAGGTGGAGAGACTGTTCCCGCTCAAAAAAGACAGTAGGACTAGGGGGCACAGCCTCAAGATAAAGGGGGGGCGGTTTAGAACAGAGTTGAGGAGGAACTTCTTCACTCAAAGGGTGGTGAATCTCTGGAATTCTCTGCCCGTTGAAGTGGTGGAGGCTGCCTCGCTAAATATTTTTAAGAAACGGGTTGATGGGTTTTTGATAAGAGAGGGGATTAAGGGTTATGGGGAGAGGGCGGGAAGGTGGAGCTGAGTCACGACAGATCAGCCATGATCTTATTGAATGGCGGGGCAGGCTCGAAGGGCCAGATGGCCTACTCCTGCTCCTATTTCTTATGTTCTTATGTTCTTATGTTCTTATGTTCTTATGTTCTTAGTATAAGTACTCAAATTTGGGTTACAAACTACATCTACATGCATCTGTCCATGGCAGCATTGGCAGTAGTGACCCTGTGGAGACAAGTCCCATCTCAAATCGAAGATGCCCTCCACCGTGTTGTGTGACACTATTCACCCCGTTAAAAAAAGATGCATTTCGAACTAGCAACTCAAAACTGGGTATCCGTGTGGTTCCGAGGGCCGTCAGTAGCAGCAGAATTGTGTTTAATCTCAACCTGAAACTCATAGCCCAGCAAATCCCCTCTACTATTACTATCAAGCCAGCAGATGAATCCTGGAGAGTGCAGGAGGGCACGCCAGGAGCAGCACCGTACATACCTAAGAATGAGGTGCCAACCCAGTGGCACAGCACCCCAGCACTATTTGCATATCAAACAGCAGAATCAGCATGCAACAGATAGAGCCAAATGATCCCACAACCAAAAGGTCAGGTGTAAGCTCTGTCCAGTCCATCATATCCAGACATGAGTGGCGGTGGACAAGTAAACAATTAACCGGGAGGAGAAGGCTCCATAAATATCCCCATCTCATTGATAGAGGCAGTAAGAAATCTCACAACTCCTGGTTTATTTGTTAGCACGAGCTTTTGCAACGCAGCTCCTTCATCAGGTGAGTGGAGAGTTGAGTTCACCAACAGGGCATATATAGACAGACTCGACTGCAAGATAATGGTTGGAATTCGAGTCCTAACAGTAATCAAGTCTCTACAGATACAGACAATGGGAGTGGAGAGAGGGATGGTCACAGGTTAAAGAGGTGTGAATTGTCTCAAGCCAGGACAGTTAGTAGGATTTTCCAAGTCCAGGCCAAATGATGGGTTTTACACGTAGTGTGACATGAACCCAAAATCCCAGTTGAGGCTGTCCTCATGTGATTTCACACCCCTAACTACATACATGTGGCTCTGCTATGCCTTTGAGAAAGCATGATTTTAATAAAAAAACCTCTCTGCAGTTATAAGCAGGCACCATGCTGTCTGCTTACAAGTCCTTTCATTGCTGCTTAAATGGTTTAAATGGGGTTTTGTTTATTATTACTCTGGGCCTAATTCAGTGTCTGGGATATGTAAGGCCCTGAATTGTTGGAGGAAGAATGATTGACAGGACAGGTGTTCTTTCACTCGCAGTTTGTGCTGCTGGCTTTTGGTTTAGTTAGAAGGTATTTTATTTCAGACTGGATGCAGTGTTGTCTCTCTTTCTTCCTGGTGTTTTGGGAAGCTGTTCTGACTTCAAGCTTGTCTGTGTATGTGTCAGCAAAGCTGCAGAATTCAAAAGATCACGGGAGCACCCTTCTTTTCTGTATTAAACCAGTGGCAGGGGTATGTTTATAAGGAGATCTATTTGGTTGGAACATTTCATTCAGTTAATACATTTATACAATGTTTTTTTTCTTGTTTATAACACGTAAAAGCTATTACTTATTTTATTTCTACATGTTAGCTGAATTCTTAAATAAAAGCTTTTGTTAGATAAAAGCTCCCTAGTGCGTCATTTGAATCATACTGAGGTGAAATATCTCATGTTTACTCTAGCCAAATTCAAATTGCAAAACTTACGATCCAGGCAGACTTTGGCGTTTGAGCTGGATTGTATCATACGAGAGACAAACTATAACTCAAGTATGAGGAAGCAAGACATTCAACAGTGTCGCTAGTTTCCTATACACTGGTCACCAACCTGGGATATCCAAAGGTGCAGAAGCTGAACGACATCTCTTGCTTAAACTATCCCCTGCCATATTCTTGGAATCTGAAACAGGGGGGAAGAAAACATTTTAATAGAACTAGAAAGTAAAAACAAAATCTTGACAATTCACTTTCCACGAACTTATCATGTAACAGACACAACCAAATGAACCAACAGACCTGGCTCTTTGCTGCCTAGTTGGTAGCAATGCTGCGTCTATCTTTGGTATCTGACTACAATTCCAGCACAGGCTGATAGCATCAATCTCATCCCTTGTGAAATTAGCTTGGGATCTTCTCATTTATTCCTTAGTCAACTGAGCTATACACCGGAGAATCACCACATTTAACAACCTCAAGAGCAGCAACAAAGCTGGCGTGAGAAATAGGAACGTTCAAACTGGTGTAGAGGGGTCTTTTACAGCTGTTGGGAATAATGCAGGTAACATTGTTGGATGGAACTGAATTTTTATATGTATATCTGAACTGGATAATGCTTAATAATGACAGTGGGTACCAAGGTGAACAAAGAACAAAGAAAATTACAGCACAGGAACAGGCCCTTCGGCCCTCCAAACCTGCACCGACCGTGCTGCCCGACTGAACTAAAACCCCCTACCCTTCCGGAGACGATATCCCTCCATTCCTATCCTATTCATATATTCATCCAGATGCCCCTGAAAAGTTACTATCGTATCTATAAAGAACTTTTGACTCTCCATCATCATACTTCATCAGCACACCATTTATACAAAAAGCAACTCTAAACTAAAGTATTATTGAAATTATTCACACAATGTGATGCCAGCATTGTTAAACTGAATTCAACATCTATCTTCACATAAAATGGAAGAAGTTTTTCTGGATATGAAGTAACAATCTCCAGCACTAGAAAACGTACAAAGTAGAAAATATGTTAATAATTCTGAAAAAAAAACCTTTCCATCTTCCACTCATCAGGACAGAATCACAAGAATACCAAAATTTCACAAGGCAACAACAAACTTATACTACAAAGATGCTTACTGACTGTTAAGTGGACACAGGTTGGTAGAGACATTACCATGAAGAACGCACTAGGAACAGTTACCCCCAAGCTTTTGTTTAAATACAAACCGGATAAGTCGACTCTGATAGGTCGAGGCATTGCCATGGGGAATGCACCAGGGAACAGTTAACCCCTGAGCTTATGCTTAGTTGAAAAAGCACAATGCCTGGACATGTTTTGTAGAGGAGAGGGCCCTGCGTTAGTCATAACCTGACTGAAGTCGAGGACTGCCAAACAGCGCTCATGATGTTAATAAATTGACACACCGTTTCAACTTTCCCATGCCAATTTTATCCTTATAATGCCACATGAATGGCATTCATATGTGCACATTGATTTTGAGTAGCCCTTCTACTTGTGCTAGGCTTTGGATTTGCTGCTGCTCCAGTAGCCTGGTCTATGCTGACTGCTATCTGGATTCCCGGGCTGTGTCTTAGCTTGCAACCACTGCATCTGTAACACTCCAAGTTTCAGATAAGTCTTCAATCCATTTTCTGTTCATCCTTCTTCCAAGGATCTGTAGGTCTGTGATTCTTGGCGCTTTTGAGTCTTCAACTCACTATCTACTGCAATCATATTTCTTCTCGTGTTGGGATCTTGATGGAGTTCTTTAGAATTTGACTGGGTCCCAAAATAGGTTACTTAAGACTGTAGTTCCTAACACTATTTTTACTTACAGCTTTGTCTCTCTGTGACTCTTCACAAGGTTGTTGTGCTTTCTTCCAGATCTTACTTTGTCATTTGACATTGTATCAGGTCCTTCTGACGCTAACCCTTTACTTTACATCTCTCCTCAAGTCTTTATCCCAACTATATTGTTCTTCTATACCTGCCACAAGAACTGCTCATCTGCTACCCTCTCTATCCTTCTTACTGACAGCTTCAGGTTGAACCAGACTGTTCACATCCTTGGTGTCATATCTGTTCCCAAGTTGAGTTTCCAACCATCACCAAGACCATCTATTTCCACCTCTATAGCATTGCCCAACTGTCTCAGCTCAACTGTGGCAGAAATCCTCATGTGACTTTTGTTAATTCTTGTCTAGACAATTCCAACACATCCCTGGTCAGCCTCCCCTGTTCTACCCTCCAGTTAAGCTGTTCAATTCACTCCGTTGTTTTCCAATCTCCATGGCCTCACCCCTCCCCATCATTGTAATTTCCTCTAGCCCCACAACCCTCTGAGCTCCTGGAGGGCCCCCCCCCCCCTTATCCTCTCGGCTTCTTCCGTCCTCTAAGAAGTTCCTTAAAACCTACACGTGACCAAGCTTTTGGTTATTGGCCCTATATCTCCCTACATGGCTTGGTATCCGATTTTGATTAAGTTCTTATGAAAGGCACTGTATAAATTCAACCTGTCGCTGTAGTAAACTTATCGTATATTGTCCTGGGTAATCAGCTTTTGATTTTCCAAGTGATAAACACACACTACTATGATCAGCTCTCACCAAGGAGATTAGAACACTGATGAATGGTACATTCTAGCCACCGGCTCAGTTTCATCATGCAAGACAAACTAGAGTATGTTTCAGGTGTCTTCCCCATCTTGGAATCCAGGGCATTCCAAAGGCAATAAGGGCAATCCAGATTGCCCTTAAAACCAACTGAACCAGCTCTCAAATATAGATATTCTGTACATAATCCATTGGAAACTCTCTATTAGATTGCAGCCTGCAACTCACTCCCAGCTATCCATTATCCTACAAATGATCCATCTGAATCCCTAAGTTAGATTCCACCTCCTAAGTTATTCCATATAAAAATCATTCAAATTCTTAGATTCGATTTCCCAATATAATTTATTCACATTATGTATTCTGACAACCTGAAACTCTGAGTTACATTTCAATCTGCAATTTGTTTCTATTATTGTAAAATTGAGCAATGTCTCTTCAGACTGTCAAGGATAAATTGTGTGCTCCTAAGGCTATTGTCTGCAATTATAAATAAAAATTAATATACCCGGTGTCTAAAGAGTAAAAACTGCTGACACTAAACAGAGACTGTTTCCCTCAAGGGAACTGCTGCAGTCATAACTCGTGTTGTGTCAAACAAAATAATACATTTCTCAGGATTGGTCATAAACCAGTCAGAAACAAAATAGCATTGCTACTTGTAATGTGAATGATTTAAAAGGATGCTATTCTTGCTGGCATTGTTATAAGAAATGCCACTATATCCACTGAGTACTTACATGAACAAAACACTTCTATTTCAAGGCATTGTGTGCCTGTTTGCTTTGTTCACATGAACAGTACAGCAAGGAGAAATGCTGGAAGATAAATGGATTTGCATTTAGCTGTTATTGGGAAGGGTTGCAGCCAGGTATATTTGCTAAATCAAATATACATAGAACCAGAGTGATCTGGTCTGTGTTCATTGCTGTCCAGGCTCCCAATCCCTGTCTTAGCCTGCATCTGCAATGCTTTTAGTCTCAGAAAGGTCAATCAATTTTCTTTTCATCTTTTTTCAAAGGAGCTGTAGGTCTGTCTTTCTTGGGGTTTGAGTCTTTTACACACTGTCTGCTGCAATCATATTTCTTCTTGTGCTGGGGTCTGGATGGGTTTTTTTTTTAAAAAAAGAGTTTAATTGCCACGCAGTGACACAGTGGTTAGCACTGTTGCCTCACAGCGCCAGGGTCCCAGGTTTGAGTCCAGGCTTGGATCACTGTCTGTGCGGAGTTTGCATGTTCTCCTCATGTCTGCTTGGGTTTCCTCCGGGTGCTCCAGTTTCCTCCCACAGCCCAAAAGACGTGCTGGTTAGGTGAACTGACCCAAATAGGCGCCGGAACTGGCAATTAGGGGAATTTCATATGTAAGCCTTACTTGTGACTAATAAATAAACTTAACTGTTTAGAATTTCTACAATGCAGAAGGAGACCATTCGGCCCACCAAGTCTGCACCATTTGCCCAGGACCACTTCTCCGCCCTATCCCTGTAACCCCTGCGCACTTACCGTGGCTATTCCATCTAACCTACACATCTTTGGGCACTAAGGGACAATTCAGCACGGCCAATCCATCTAACCTGCACATCTGTGGGCGGAAACCAGAGTACCTGGAGGAAACCCACGCCCACACAGTTTTTGAATAGTAATATTTCCTATCACTGCACACATTAGTCAAAGATCAACACAATAAGTAGTGATTCAGTGACAGAGTTATTTCTCAAATCGCACTCAAGGCATATGCTAAAGTATTTAACATTAACAATGGGGAATGAGGCTCTTTCTATGAGGAAGCTCTGGGATAATGCAAGTGATTGACCGAAGGTTTTGGTAGAAAGGATATCTTTAAAATGCATATTCCTGTCGGATTAGTAGCTACCACAGCACTTACTTGCTCCTCTATTAGAAAACTCTGCAAATATGGTGCGACTCTTGCGTCAGGAAGCACATTTCAGCATTAGAATTGTTTATCAGAGTCATAAATTCACAGATAAAAGTAAAGTACGACAGATGCTGGAATCAAACAAAGATAGAAAATGCTGGAAAATCTCAGCAGGTCTAACAGCATCTGTGGGGAGAGAACTGAGCCAACATTGAGTCTGGATGACCCTTCTCCAGATCTGCTGAGATTTTTCAATATTTTCTGTTTTTGTGTCATAAACTCATGATGTCTTGGCAGCACAGGGGGAGACTATTCAGCCCATTGGGTCCATGCCAACTCTCTGAAGAGCAATCCAGTCAGTCCCACTTCCTTGACGTAAAATGTAACTTTTCTCTTAAATTCAATGGCTGAAGATATTGTAGGTGATGGTGACAAATGGGGAATTTCAGTACAAACGTATACACTTTACCCCCACCTGATTGCACACTACCAAGCAGTATCAGGAGATTCCCCAGGGATAAAGTGTTGTTGAGAGGCAGAGGAGCGTAGTTAATGTGCTGTGGAGGAGTCATTGAACCCAAAGAGGCTGACAAATGCACTAGAACGCAGTGCTCATTTGGAGACTGTGGCCTATTTTAGTACAGGTGCTTTTGGAAATCATTCCTGTTAGGTGCAACGGTAATCCACCCTGAGGCAGATCACTGCATTGCTATCCTGTTTTCTTAATCTTACTGTCAAAGGGTACAAGTGGTCAGGAAATACCCCATGTTTTAAATTCTGCTCTTAAGAACATAAGAAATAGAAGCAGGAGTAGGCCATCTAGCCCTTCGAGCCTGCCCCGCCATTCAATAAGATCATGGCTGATCTGAAGTGGATCAGTTCCACTTTCCTGCCTGTTCCCCATAGCCCTTAATTCCCTTGTCTATCGGAAATCTACCTGTGACTTAAACATATTCAGCAAGGCAGCCTCCACCGCTTCAATGGGAAAAGAGTTTCAGAGATTCACCACCCTCTGAGTGAAGAAGTTCCTCCTCAACTCTGTTCGAAGCTGCCCCCCCCCCACTTATCTTGAGGCTCTGCCCTCTAGTTCTGGTTTCCTTTCTAAGCGGAAAGGATCTCTCTACCTCTAACCCTATCCAGCCCCTTCATTATCTTGTTAGGCTAAGATCCCCCGTCAGCGTTCTAAACTCCAATGAGTACAGGCTCTTCTGTGACACCTTGATGGAAGAGCTAGACAAGTGGGCACAGTGGTTCGCACTACTACCTCAATACCAGGGATGTAGGTTTGATTCTGGCTTCGGGTAAACGTGTGGAATCTGCACATTCTCTTCTCCGCCCCCCCACCCCCATGTCTGCATGGGTTTCCTCTAGAGGCTCCAGTTTCCTCCCACAGTCCAAAGATGTGCAGGTTAGGTGAATTAGCCATGCTAAATTGCCCCTTAGATGTGTCGGTTAGGCGGATTGGCCACAGTAAATGTTCAGGGTTACTGGGATAGGACGATGGGCTGGCCCCGGGCAAGATGCTCTTTTAGAGAGTTGGTGTAGACTCGGTGGGCCAAATGGCCTCGTTCTGCACTGTAGGGATTCTATGGTTCTATGCGTTTTTGACTTACCTTGTACCTGGCTCCATTTCAAAGGAGGTTAAATGCACCAAAGAAATGGAGACACTGGAATGGATTAAAGTTAGGAAATGAAGCAGGGGAGGCAAAAGAGTCTACAGTGCAAATCACAGACAATGTGATTGCACAGGATTGTCTGCTGAAGAAACCAGATAGCTGTTTGACCAAATCACCAGATAACTCCTCCTTTGGCTTAGCATCAATATTATTATTTGTTGGACTGTGTTCCATGAAGCAACATAGGACATTTTGCGACATTATTACAAGTTTTATAGTTGTGTGTATACTAAAGGATTGTGAACTATCTACCTCGATCTAAACCCCGAGGGAAGGTTAGAATAATAAGAGGTTAGAACAGAGCTGAGATGAAAACCAGGTGCATCAATCTTTTTGCTTTTGCACCGCCCACCCCACAGTATAAAAATTTCGCAGACTGTTGACACAAAGGTATAAAAATTAGTTATGCAATTTCACACTTTTTTTTGGTTTGCATACCTAGTGAAACTTGTTGCTGGTACTGGCTGCTGGAAATATATAGGGCGGACTGAAGAATTAATGTTTCAGGTGACACACTGCTGATTCTATTCAGAGTCCCTATCCTAGTGCATTCCATATCCTGCCCGAGATCAGTGTTGAGATTGGGTCAACGGAGGGATAAGGGATAAAGCAACAAGTCAGTCATGACCTAACTGATCGACAAAACAGGCTCGAGGCGTGAAAGACCTCTCTCTGCTCCTGTTTTATTAAACATTAGCCCTTGCTTTTATTATTTTGCTTGAAAACGGAACTGAGTACTTTTACCATTTCTGCTTAATTTCAAATTTCCAGCAATTGCATTTTTTGTCAATCGCTGAGGCGCTCACTGCTCTTCCGTTGATTCACACATTTGCATTTAAATTTAGAGATCAGAAACACCATTTAGCATTCAACTGAGAACTTGACTCACGCTGACTGTTTGGGGGCTAAATTAACATAGTGACGATATTATCATTACCCCAAAAGGTGCTGCAGCTTCAAGACTAGGTCAGCACCCTCAGTGTGTCAGGTCTACTGGCCTTTCCAGCTGCCAAAATATCAAAAGAACAAAATTAAAAAGCTTCAATCAAGTCTGGCAAATTTTTATATTTAAATATGGAATGAGCTCTGAACCAAATCAGTTGTGTAATCAATTAACCTCTTCAAAAAGTCAGGGATGTGGATAAACTGAAAACATACCCATCAGTTTCTTGAAAAAGTGAAGAGACAGATTAATGCTTCCCGTAAAATTAAAAATTATTTATTAGTCACAAGACTTAGATTAACACTGCAATGAAGTTACTGCAAAATTGCCCTAGTCACCACATTCCGGCACCTGTCCGGATCAATGTAGCTAACCAACACGTCTTTCAGAATGTGGGAGGAAACGGGAGAACCCGGAAGAAACCCACGCAGACACGTGGAGAATGTGCAAACTCCGCACAGACAGTGACCCAAGCCAGGAATTGAACTCGGGTCCCTGGCATTGTGAGGCAGCAGTGCTAACCACTGTGCCACCCATGGATCTTTTCTCAGAAATCTTAGATTTGCTAAGTGGTCTGAATTCAATATATTAATTTGGTGTCTTCCTTTTAAGCTGCCAATAGGGCCTGTTCCGTACTTCCAGATGCTTCTACTTTTACAGCAGGTATCAGTGTAATACAGTTCGTCTTGCAATGGAACTGGAGG